>OU383775.1:74715316-75082816 GCA_910950805.1 Acrocephalus scirpaceus scirpaceus
TTTACAATATTTCCTCCAAAAATGCCATGGTAATATTTGAAATAATTTTACTAAAAAAAATGAGAATAGCTGAACTAAAACAGAATATATTGGTGTTGAGAAGTGCACATCCTTTAGAGGACAAAAAGAACAGATTTGAGTCTCAACAGGGTGTTCCACAGGTTGTTTAAAACTTTCTAGTCCTGAAGAAAGCTTTCACCTGCTTCTCACCGCTTAGTTGTTCAAGGTTTCCTTGGTTTTGAACCACTCATCCATTGCTACAAGACATCCTTTGCACTGAAAATATTCTTCCACCCTTGCAGATAAGCTAATATTTAAAAGGCTCTGTTTATCAAGTGATTGGCACATTTATGCTTTTTATATAACTTAATCTCCTGACATCTCCAGATTAAAGTACAGTTTTTCCTGGCCTATATCTTCACACTACTTACAACATCATCCTTGATCTTAGAAAATGCAAAGTGAAGCTAATTCAAATTTCTGTTTAGAACAAGGGCAACATTTTAGTCATGTTCCTTTTCAGTCTGTTCTGCTGCCACAAAAACAAAATCAAAGGTCAAAGAATACATAGAAAGAATTTTGCTTTTTTTTTTTACTTCCCTTTTCAGACCTCCTGGAAGTCACAACATCTTGAGATACACATTAAGCACAATAAGGGAAATGACACCATCCAGGCCACTGAAGAACATGGTGGTAGACCAGAAAAAAAATATTTATTGCACATCCTTTTGCCTTTCTTCAATGTGACCCTGAAATTTCTCAATTAACTTTGCAAATTTATTCAGTGTTACATCACGTAAATAAGATACCTTTTCTTCCAAATTTTCCTCACAGTGCCAGATCTCAATCCATAACTGTGCTCCTGCTCTTTACCCCTACTATATGACTGTTCTACCAACAGCTTTGTCTTTAGCAAATCTGTTTCCTGTATTTAGATGAATAAATCTAAATGCTGCAAAATACTGAAATAATTCCAGACCAAAGTTTTGACATACATGTACTTTTTGTGCTATGCTTTAACATGAGTCAGTCTGATTGCTAGTAGATTTTGATGTTATTTCACTTCTTGCTGATATAGAGCATATATTTGTAATTTTAACTAAACCTTATGATAAATAATTACAAAATTTTCAAAGTAGCAAAATTTTGCTGGATTTCACGTTCTTGAGATTCTCTTCTCCATGGTATACAGACAATATTTTTTGTGGTATCTAGTTTCAGAGAATAGGAGAGTCTAATACTTTATTACTTTACAGTTCTGTGATACTTTCACTGTACTATTGAACCAATCATATTCACCAGCAGTATTCATTTTATATGAAAAACTGAAATGTCCCATGAGTAAGTTCTGAGACCTTTTATGTGGTTACTGTTGCTAAGGAAACCACATCCTTGATATCCGTGTGTCCAACATGTCAGTCTCATTTTGCATCTAGCTATCCATGAGGCAACACTGCATCACGGAGTAAAGAAGAAAGAGAAGTGAAAAATTAGACAAAAGAAGCTGAAAACTGTTTCCTATCAAATTATATTTGCATACCTGTTGGAGTTAATTCTGGGTTCTTCTATGTTAAATCTGCCTTGGTTTTTTGATACACAATAGTTGTTTGCAATAGACTGAAAAACAGTCTGTAAAAGTGCAATAATGGTTCCTCTTCAGGTAGCAAACTATAATCTGTGCTAATCATCATCAGGCAGGAAGATGGTCCTTTCTGAAGTTCCAAAGAGGAGGACCAAGTCCAAATAACTATTCTTGAAAACGCATTTCATACAACATTCCACAACACCAAAAATAAGTTGCTGGCAATAAAACCAAAACCCAATGCTTTCTTTAATTTTAAATTTAAAAAAAATAAATCAATACTTTTTTAATTATTATTTATGAATTAATGTATGTAATTCCTTATCATCATATTTGCTTAACTTATAATGCAGTATGCTTAATTTAAATATGCCATAGAAACTTTTTTATCTGTAAGTCTAATGGTATTGTTCTCATGACAGTCTAAATGTCTTGGAAGCAGGCATAAGACCATTATGGGTCAAAATGCAGATTTTTCTGTACTTTGCTTCTTGAAATTCAAAGAACACTGAGTGACTAGTAGATATTTATATCTTCAAAAATCTCCTTTTTTTTCAGATGTACCCACACTGACCAATGTGTTAAAGCACTGTGTCAAAGACAGCAGAACTAGCTCTACAAAAGTGGCTTTATCTACATGCACAGTTAAGTGCTCTGAAGGAATGCAACATAGGTGTGTCTGCCTATCCTGTCCCTATCCTTGGCACAATTCCTCTCTGAAGAAGTGTCATTTTTTAAAAAACAAAATTATATAGGTAATATAATAACTTGTAGCCTGTATTATATATCTTTTATTATTATCCTATGCTGTTTGGGCTGAAGTATTGAATAAGATCTGTGTTATGCCACTTTTCAGTGGGATTGTTAGCATGGGTACATGCTTCTGAGGCATCCTCATTTAGGGTCATAACACCACAGGGTAATTCATTTTGGAAGAGACCTCAGGAGCCTTCTAACTCCACCTTCAGCTCACAGCAGGGCCGGCTCTGATGTCAAGCCAGGTTGTTTAAGGCTGACTGTGACTCATCATGTCATGAAAACCTCCAAGGATGGAGCTTGGAGGTTGCTCCCCAGGCAGCCTATTTTATTACTTTACTGTCTTCATAGTGAAAGTGTTTTTCCTTATCTCCTCTTCTATTTGTTTGGGCCTTTGCCTCTTATCTTCCAACCAGTGTGCTGCTGAGAAGGATCTGGCTCACTCTTCTTTATTCCACTCTATGGGTACACTAGGGGCTACTGGTCAGGCTGCTGAAGTCACCTGTTCTCCACACTGGACAAATTGAGCTCCCTCAGACATTTTGCACGGGGCAAGTGCTCAAGAACCTTGACATCTTTCTTATGCTGTGGGACCCAAAACTGTGCAAAACACTACTCTAAATTTGCCAATGTATTTTTAAGTAGTAACATAAATCTTGGGATTAAGAAATTTTAAAAAAATAAATCACAAAAAAAAATTCTATCTTATTCTTTCACTCTTATGTCATGCTGTAAGTCTACCTAAACATTAATTTAGGGATCAGGAAAAGAATTCTTTTATATTACTGCTGGCTGGTGTGAAATGGCATGGAAAATAGAAAGTCTGGAATCCATGCGTGGTAACCTTCTTCTATGAGAAGTTGGCAAAAGAATGCAAATTTAATCTGAAAGCTAAAGGGGTAGTTCACAGAGACTGATCACAGACCTACCAAGGTAGGAACTTGCAACTTGGCACTGGACTCCAAGCTGATACCTGGCATCCTGCCATTAGCTGTAGCTTATTATGCCCTTCCTCCAGTAGTAAACTAATGAAATTAAAGCCCATCAATTAAATTTCTCTCTGTGGCTCTTGTTAATTTATCTGCATATCCAGTTCAACTCTTCCCTAGGATATTTGGTTAGCCTGAGTGCTAGCAGGCACTGAAGCCAAAGACATTAAGCATGAATGTTATGCACGTAAACAAATTAAAAAAAAAAAAAAAAAAAGAAAGTAACAATAGGTAAAATAACAGCACAGAACTGAATGTGCTGATATCAAACTATTGGCACAATGTCAGATCAAGTAAATATGGAAATATTATGATTATAAAGGAAAGATGCATAGGTATTATTTTTTTTAATTTGAAGGGCTTTTTTTTTTCCTTCTTATAACATTTTTAGGTCATGTAGTTCTGAAACAAGTAGTGTACTCTTGGTTTGGTTGAGTATAGTAATACCTAGGTGCCTGTGTGAGGTGATTGCCTAACATACCACTCCTAAAAGTTTGAGTGCTTTAATTGGTTAATATCTGTCCATACCTCATAAATTATAAGCCACAATACAAAGGGCTTTAATGCTATATATTTTGCATCATCTTAGTTAAGTGAACATGAATTGAAATAGCTTTTAATTTTACAAGCAGAGTCTTTGTTTACATGACCTCTATTGTACAAATCATTTAGTTATGCAATATTTCAGTAAGCCTCTTGATTTGGGTTTTTTTTTTCCTGTCTGCACCTTCAGAAAGCATCCTTTTCCCAAGATTGTTTGAAAACTTTTTTTCTCTTTTCAGCCTGTATTTATATGAAACCTTTTCCCATCATACTTATGCAGGAGTTATATCTGAAGTGAATGATGTCAGCATATTCCTGGAGATCAGTATAACTTTCAGACTGAAGCAAATGCAGATGCTTAGCCCCAGGTTCCTTTCAGGTTTTGCATTGCTAAAAGAGACTGTACAAGAAGGACTGTTGAATAAGGAGTGAAGAAAGGTCTTCAGTGTCAAAAAAATGTTAATATATGGCTAAATGATCAAAAATGGGTTGTGTTGCAGTAGCAGAAAGGTTGTTTTCCACTACACACACAAAAATGTTTGGATAATAAATACATCTACTCTTAGAGTCTTGGAAACGGTGTACTAAGACTGAATTGTTTCTCTTTTTTTGAGTTTGCCTTAAAATGCTGGATGAACATGAAGATGTCTTGCCCTGTATGTAAGGTGCTGGATAAAGTTCTTTAAAGAAAAAGTGACAAGGTATGGCAAACAGGCAAGTAATAACTCAATGCTTTCATCTTGGCTGATGTTATTTGAATAAGTTCCTGCTTCACTGGAGGTTTCATTTTGAGTATGAGACTTGGATAAAGCATTTCAACATGTAGTTATAAACATCATGTTTTCCTGTGTTAAAAATACTGATTTCTTTTGCTTCTCAGAGAAGAAATAAAATAATCATAGACCTTGCACCATTAAGTAAATCCTTTTTTGAGAGTTAAATGTGATTTTTTTCCCCACAGTTTTAAGTGAAAGTGAAACGAGTGTCCCATTTTAAATGGTTTGTTTTAAGCTCTTTGGGATACCTTACAATCAGTCCAAAAAAAAAAAAAAAAAAAAAAAGGCGGGGGGAGCCAGTGGTTTTGGTTTCATTCCACCTGGAATGCCTAGTGACCATCTGTCAATTGAATTCCATCCAGCACTCCTCCAGTAGTAAAATAATCAATAACAATAGAAGTAATAGCTAAGTATCAAATTGAATAATGGCCTGTATTCTAACCTGATGACATCAGTATTCAGTAATTCTTGAACCTTTCAACTCAGACTGAAGTCTTCAAACTTCAACTTTTGGCCAATGTGCATTGGGCTTTTTTTCAGGATTTTTTTTTATAATTTGTTTGACTTGCTCTGTTTTTTTCAATTCTTTTCTGAAGTTTGAATGAGAAAAAAGTTAAGGCTTTTCAAGCATGTAAAAATTGAGAAAAGACACTCTTGACAGTAAACAATTACCATGACGCTTTTTTGTAATCATTCTACAGCCAAAACAGCTGGGAGATGAAAGTTTAAATTTGGCAGGAAAACAGCACTAAGGAGAAGTGCCTTTGAGTGTTCTGGAGAAAATTGGTTTTGATGTGATTTAGTTATAGGCTTTTGAAACTCCATGTACTGAGCATGTAACACTAGTTTCTCATTAAGTTTCACAGGTAGATTCTTCAATGGACAATTATATTGGTTTAGATGCAAAAGTTTCACCTCGGGACATATTGATTTTACATAATCTCACAGAAAACCTCTGCAGTGGGGTATTCCCAGAAATGTAAGTTCATGTCAGATAGATATAATGTAACTTTACTCCAGAATGAAAATAACCACAGGCCAAAATAATGCTGCTATTTCATGTTATGATTTTGAGCACAATTTAACACCTTACTTTTGTGTTTATTACTCACCCAATAAAGTAGTGCGCTTAACTTCTGTACTTTATTTGGGGTTTAAGTCTTCTTAAAAGCCGCAGTTGTCAGCCATGAGGCCTATGTTTTGGAAATTTCAATATTTTTTTTCTTTTCAGACCTATATCATTCTCCAACTCCTGGAGTGTTCTTTTACGTAAAACAGATTGCTTGAAGGCACACAGATGACTTTAAATATTTCTGCACTTCACAGTGAATTGCTCATTCACCTGAGTGTTTAACTATGTCAGTATGTTCAACATTATCATATTTAATTGGATGGTTCAACAAGATAATATGCCAGTGCACACACAATTCAATGCATTATTGGCTCACAATAAATAAGGCAACTCTCAAATAAAACACAGGGGATTTAGCAAGAAGAAATTATGTATAATCAAGAGAGACATAAATGCATTGGTGGTTTGCTAAAGGCTGATAACTTATCAATTCTTACAAATTTGAAAATTTGTAAAAAATAAGGCTGTGAAAGAGAATGCATTTAAAAACCATAATTAAGACAGGCAAATGCAATCTCCATTGTTGGTGATCCATTTCATACCCTGACTTGCATGTACAGAACATTTAAACTTGCTCGTTTTTTCTCTAAATGTCCAAAACTTTATATTTTAAAGCCATTGCTCTCATCCCTGAAAGGTCCTCCTTGAAGGAGGATGCCAGCATCAGCAATGCAGCTATTTTCTGTTCTTCACTAGCAATCTGCACAGTCACTGCTTGCCTTGATGTAAGATCAATGCTGAACAAAAACCAAGAAAAGGGGTGCTAAAAACAATGCAGACAAGCAATCCCTCATCGCTCTTGGAAACTTTTTGAGAAGTAGGTTATTACCATTACTCAGGGATATCACTATATCTGCAGAAAATAAAGTACAGTCTTTAAGCTAATAAATTTTGTCTTAAACTATACAAAACCAGATTTTTTTAACTTAGATGAGCAGTAAAATTTTAACCAGTATATTTAAGAAATTATTCCTTTTTCCATTCTTTTTACTTCACAAATGGATCATTTTCATTCTCAGTTAAATAAAAAAATGCAAAGAAAGAGGAAATTTTCAGCTAAATACCAAACTATCCTAAAATTAGAAATACTTCATTTTTGCCCTTGAGGTAGAGTTTTGAATGTTTCATTCTGCTTACCAGCAACTACTGAAACTCCGAAGTAACATTGCTGCAATTATGGGCCAGGATTTTCTTCCTTAATAGGTTGCTGAAATGAGTAAATAACATCTGCATCAGGTGTATTATCAGAGTTGTGGAGATATGGAAGTCTGAAGCATGAATAGAGTGTCCAAAAATTACTGCAATTATATCACATGAACAAAGTGCTATGTTTGTGTGTTTGAAATTCTGGCACAAAAAGATTGTGGTTTTTTCTGTACAAAATACATATCTTTCATCAAAAATAGGGTTTTTTGAAAGCATTTCTTTGTCTAAAAAGAGCACTGATAGGAAATTCACAATAACAGCTATAAATAAGACCTATACTGTAATAAACCTCCACATAAGCCTGCAAAATCTCTGGCTCAGAGCCACAGATAAGTGTACAGTGATACTCATGTCATAGCTTTTCTTAATAAAGTGTTATATCATTGTTTTTTGAATAGACAGTATTTTTAAAATAAAATTTATTGCATATACAGACAAGAATAAGACATGCTAGGACATGACTTGGTAGGCTGTTAATGTTCTTCTTAGTCAGATGCTCAGTGATGAAATATATGAGTTGTGTATCATAGGATACTGATGGGCATTGAGCTTCCTGTTCTGTCCTCTGAACACTTTGGGTGCCATATGTAAATAAATCTACTGCAGACGTGAGTTTTATTTATATATTATGCCTTGCCATCTGTGTCAGATGTGCTGTGGACCCTCTCTATCATACATATGTAAGTTTGTTTGCAGGTGAATATCTCAGCTATAAGACTGGCTGGAACATTTCCAATTAAACCACTTCTGAGTACTTATAAGCAAATTTTATTGATCTCTACAAAACATTTACTGATGCTTAGATTTGCCTTTTATATTGGATAGTCATGGAAAAATTCCTTCAGACTGTCACATCCAGCATCTTGCCACTGAAGTTCACCCTAATTCCATTTAGTTTCACAGGTCAGAATGCTGAATTGACTGACTTTTTCAGGTTTGACCACATCGTATTTTGTTCAATGGGTTCATTTTGTGCTACTGCATCTGAAAGTCTATGCATCAGAGAAATATTTTGAAGGCTTTTTTCCTATTTCACCCAAGAAAAGTAGCAATTCAATCAATGTTCACATTAATCCAGTTCTGAAGGGTTTTTTTCTTTTTATATTTTCTTCCAACAGAAAATTTTGGAAGGAAATTTCTAATTATCAAAGAAGCAAGATCTTGAAACAGCCTTTCAAAGGGGCAAGGCAAAAACTAGACCCCTTGACAAAAAATTCATGATCTGCCAAAATTAAGGAGTATGTTGTTGCAATAAAAGACAAGATTCATTGACATAAGAAATTCTTCTATACATACTCCTGCTGTGGATCATCTAAGTCACGTATTAATACTTTTATCATGCTCAAAATTCAATTACCAAACTTGTACTTTATGATAGAGTTTTTCTAAAACAGCTAGCTTTAGCATTTAAATGCTCTATTGGTTGTTTGTCTGTAAACCATGAAAACATTTTCCCTCTTTTCCATAATTTTCATCTATTCTTCTTATTTTTATCTGTTTAAATAAGTAATTTCATGCATATTTGAACTGAATATAGGTATGGGTTCTGTATTAGTTACAGGCATGATTCACATTTTTTCAGTAATAGATCCAAAAAGATGAAGTACCCTGTCCCAATGAAGCTAAACCCTGATATAAAGGCTTTCTTCTGCTTTTCTCTCTGACTTACTCTATTATCAGTCAATTGTATCGTCACTTAGAATATTCAAAAATTTAGCAGTGAGAATTCAGTTCAGTGACTTGGATTATCATTAACTAGCCAGATGGATGCATGACTGCAAATCTGTCAGAGTCATCTTATTTTAACCCTTTAATTTCTCCATTTTTCATTCATCTGATATAAGTATTCTGGGAGACCTAGGATATGATTTGTAGATTCCATGTAAACCAGTAAAAGTCTTCATATTATGTCATTGTGTTCACTACCCCTTTATCAGCATTTTTGAAATAATCCTCTACCTTAAGGTTGTAAAAAATAGATTAAAAAACTTTTGAGGGTAATTTGATAAGTAGACTTTTAGCTTTGAAGATGAACAGATGAGGTTTTTTCTTCTTAAAAGTGAGTATTAAAGCAAAATGGTGTATGCGGTAGTGGCATTCTTCCTATTGTTTCTGAAAATGCTGTCCTGGGTGTGTCTGAAATGTGTCTGGCTCTGTAGCTGACATCAGAGGGTGCACTGAAAGTGGGAACTCTTTATGTGTGTTCATATAGAAATGTTCCAGGCAGTGCCCAACTGCATCTTATTCAAGAAATTAGATAAAAGTAGGTGAGAGGAGGAAGGAAGGGGAACAAAATCAACTTCATAATCTAGGATTAGATGTGATTGATCATTGCTTTCAGTAACCCACTGGGCATTTTTGATGTTTTGTAGTAAATTAATAAATAAACAAGGCACTATCTCTCAAACTGGAATTTGGCAGAAGGCAGTTAGTCTGGATCAATTAATGTCAGAAAATGAAAATCATACAGTAATGACACCCCTTTTAAAGGAACATTTAGTATGTGTGTCTTCAGCTTTTAAGCAAGTCAAGAATTCCTAAGATTAAACAGATCTGATATTACCTTTAATTGAATTTTTTTTTTTAAATATACATTCTAGATGACATGTTCCCCTTTACATGGTTTCTACAGGCTTTGTCTCTCAAACAGGACTTGCAAACCAGCTGCTTTTAACTATAGGCCAGAGCTGTAGATCTTCATCTACAATTACTTAAGTGACTTATTAAAATATGTTATATAGCAAGTTTATTCTTGGGAAGTTAGCAAGACACATTTAAAGACATCAATGACAAAACAGGTCAAAGTTAGTAACTTCAAAATTATTTTTCTCCATTATGGAAGTGGACACCACCGTCAGCCCTGGGTGAAGAGCAATTCTCGGCCACACCTTGGTGTTCCTATTTTTCCGATATCAGTCTGAGGAAGGGTAGGCAAGGGGAATTGCAGACTGAATCTTTAGACCAGGTTTTTGCTGGTGCAACAGCTAACAGGAATCAACTGGCATGAACGTAAAATAACCCAAAGCAGCCTATATAAATCTACATTTTCAGGAGGCCTAAGTAATATATGGACAGACACAATACACATACACATACATGTATACATATACAGTACAAAAAAAGTACATAGTATATAGGTCAGACATTTTCAAGGCTAAAAACATTTAGAGATTTAGATTAACATATTCATCCTATTGGGACTACTAGAAGACAGAATTTGAAGAAAAGAGTGCATGCTGTGATTTGGATTCATGGAAGAAATCCTGGATCAGCCATAGAAAATATACATCATTAAGACCTCTGTCATCATGTATTAACAACATGTGGACATCTCCCTTTGATCAGCAGCCTGAGTGCAAATCACCCTCACATCAAGGTTTTAAGCAATGGAAGTCTATGTTTCCTGTCTCTAAAAGAATGAATTTCAGTCACTGTGAATTAGATGGAAGACTAAAACTAACCTTTGTGGCAATCCAGCAATAGAAAACCTATTTATGTTTTTTCACACCTCTATAGGAAAAGGTGACAAGCCTGAAGTCAAGGAAGAAAACCAGCACTTTCACAAAAGGAAGAAGTTTCCCATCTAAAATGCCTGGCTCTTTAAGATGTGGCTTACTTGCTTTTGAATGCCATCCCAGAATTGTTGTTCCTCTCTTCCTAGAAGATGTCAAAGTGATGTCATGCAGAATCATTTCCATTCTTGAAAAGTGTCCTCCCTGTAACATTTTTATCCCTTCCAAATGACACTTATTCTTAACAACTCACCATAATATTTATCTCCTTGAGACTAAGATTATACCCTGGAAAATGAAGGCTCTTTTGAAAGCCTACCAGTTCCAAATCAACATGTGCTACAACCAGAAAAAAAAAAAATGGAATTTGAGCTTAAGCCAAAGGAGCAGCATTGGAAGGCTGAATCAGAGGACATATACATTAAAGCATGATTAAGTATTTAGTACATCCTTAGCTTCATGTTGCCCAGGGCATTTTTTGTGTCATTTTTATTGGTCTCCCAACCTCCCAATTTATATGTCTTTGTATTTTTGTTTTACCTCATTACAGATGCTATTCCTTATAATGTATGATCTGTATTAACAAACCAACAAAGCAGCTGCTGGCTACAGTTAGTGTATTTTTCTTTATCCATTAACATTTACAGTATGTTAGATCAAGCATTGCAGACACATGCACATAAATGTATAGAGAGAGCCACACATACTTGTCAGACATTCAGGAAAATTGAACAATGCAGAGTTATTGTTGCACATCTCACACCGGGCTCCTTATCTGCATTATAACAGCTCAAGAGATATGCTCAAAGATGCTCAGAAACTCAGGCTCCTTTTGCATTTTCAGGGTTTGCAGTTTGATGAATTTGCTCTTTTAGTCTCCTGAATTCCTTTGAAAACTGAAACACTAATATCATTCGGGCTTTGTATGTCTGAACAATTTTTTTTTCCCACAGGAAGGTCAGGACTTGACCTATGAAGTCAATGGAAAATGGAAATTTCCTAAACATGTTTGCCAAGAGTGGCTGTTGACAGATATTTAAATTAAAAAAAAAATCAGATAGTGGTACTCATCCACCCATATTTGGGATTGTCTGTCATAATTGCCCTGCAGGACCAATTTCAGGTACAAAAGAGATATTTTAAAGAAATTATCTTTTCAGAAATTACTATTCTTTTGCTCTCATATGAAGATCACTCACTTTTATTTTGTTTTTGGACTGATTAGCTTCAGCTTCTGATATGCCAAAGTAGTACACAAATTAATTGCTTGCTCCCTAAGGTTCCCTGGGTGGGCTTTATCTCATTTAGTTTCAATCATCCCAGAGCTGGTATCTTCTCCCATCAAAGCTACACACAACAATCCAGCCTACACTGCATATAGCTGAGGCTAGGAACCCTGAATCCCCGTGTTCTACAACCATGTTCTACAACTCCACCTTCTACAAACAGGACTGTCACATGGAAGAGTGGATATCATTCCACTTTCTTACCCGACATGTAGGTAGAAGCAAAAAACCCTACTCATCATTTTTACAAACCGTGGAGATTATATACTTCATTTCCAGGTTCTAGATTTTTCTCTCTGACACCCATATACTCCCCAAAATTCTCAGCTCTCACAAAAAATTAGGTTTTATTCCAAGTTGTGATTGTTTTTTTTTCCATATTGATGATGTTACAAAGCCATTTTATTACTGTCCCAGGATCATTTCCAGCCTATAGATATTACTTCTCCTGGGGATGCCAAGACACTCATAGGTTTGTCTTTTATTTCTCATCTGGGTTATTGTAATTCATTACTTGCTGGTCCACTTGTCACTTTTTGTTTTAGTTGCTTACAGCTGGTGCAAAATTTGGCTGCTTGATTGCTTATGAGATTTCTAATTACATTACTGTGATAATGAAATGGTTTCACTTGCCTCCTGTGAAATGGCAGATTGCTTTTTAGAGTTTACTCTTAACAAACAAATATATACAATAGGCCATTGATTGCTCACACCATTATAAAATGACCATTCCCTTGATTCTGACTGTCTTTTGGATTATGGGAATTTCAGCTATTCTTTTTTTTTTTTTCTGTTGTTCCATATAACACCTATAACTTAGATTTCACACAGTCTTTATTAGATAAGTATTACTTTGTCAGTTTTTATAACCTATTTCTTCTCCCTACTCCTGGTCATTTATTTTAAAATATATCAGGTACCAAAGAAAGATATATGTCCATATTCACTGATCTTAGACAGTGAAACTTTGCTTTGATTAGGTACCAACTAAGTTGGCAGAGGTAGTGATGTGGTCTATAGCCTATCAATTATCCTGAAAGAGGTTTCGACAGAGAAAGGCTGAAATAGAACAGCACTGAAAATGTGGGAAAAAATATTTAAGCACATTTGATTAGAATTTAAGATTATTTTGACTTTATTTCAGATTGATTTGAGCTTACACTTACAGTAAAGAACAGACTGTAGTTACAAAAAAACCCCAAACAAGTAAAGCAGTTCCTAGGTTCATTTACAAATGAAACCTTGAAGAAACCTGTAGGCAAGTACAGTGGCAATGCTTTATTTTGCTTGCAAAAAGATCCCTGCAATATTTAACTAGTAATTAAGAAGCTTAGCTGTACTACATCACAAGTCATGTAGATTTCAGAGGTTGCATCAAATTAATATAATCATGCCGGTGTGCACTCCAGGTAATTTTGTGTTTTAAATAATCTGTGAATTTATGCTCACCCCTTCTTTTGATGCAGAAATCAAAATTTCATGAAAGGATGATGAGAAGTTTGGAATACTTTATCACACAAAACAAACTTGGAGTCTGACATTCAGAAAAAAAAAGATAAAAAGAAAAATATGAACAAGAAAGGAAAGAAGGTTGCAACGAAATTCTGTAAAAATAATTTTTAGAAACTGTCTTTAAGAAGGTGAATGGGGGATAATCATTCAGCAATAAAATAGCCCAAACAAGTATAAAACAAAGCAAAGGAAAATCTGTTTTCCAGAAAGCAAGGAAAATTACAGAAACCACTGCCACAGCGTATTTTGGAGGCCAGCAGTCCAAGTGGGTTTCAATAGTCGGTCCTGGAGGACGACTCCTTTGGTACTTCTTGAGCACCGCCATCCCAGTTGAACCCTTAGCTAATTTCTGATGTGCCAGAAGCTCAGACACATACCAAATAAAGAATTATTTTGGTAGTATCCTATTTCTAGCACTTTCACAAAGCATCATTTGGTAGACAGTACACATTTGTTCTGACTTAAAACCATTCTGTAGTTCATAAACACAGACACTCACTACTATATGCAGAAGCATCAAGTTGTAAAAATGATTGTGACTAAGCCAGTGAAATAAAGCAAAAGTAATACAGTTATGCCTGCCATCACATATAGAAATCAGAGTGCCAAATTTACATTAAATGTCACCAGAACCAGGAGAGGTCAGACAGAGATGAGTGCTCTTGCAGTAAATAAAAATTGTTGTGCCTTCTCTCTTGTCAAACCTGGCTGCCGAACCCTTATTACACATTACAATTACTTCTGAGATGGAATACAGACTTCATGCATTATATTTATTTCACTTCATTTGCATGTTAAATACATAATATTTGCATTTCTACTAAAGCGATGACACAAACTTGTAACTCAAAAGATGTACTTTGATTGGAACTTGTAATTATAACACATAGCAGAAGTAAGATAAATTCTCAATGTACCCTGGGAATTTTTTACAAGGGGGCCAGTGCTGCTTCACTGAATCATTTCTAAAAAGCACTGTGGAGAAGTGAAAATGAAGAGAAAAGAGATCCACTAGCCAAAGGGAAGCATAAGATAAAAAAAGCTTTTTAAAAGAAGTAGAAAGTATCCCAAAACTAAGCCTTACTGAAAAAAAAAATCTCTCAGAAGAGCTCCAACTTTAAATGCTCACCCACCTGACAGGAACTGGACATTTAATCTCTAATAAGTATTGACAAATAAGAAATCAATGTAGTTTTGAAATGTAATTACTGAGCAATTTACATGAAAAAACCTTTCTGTATAGGAAATCTATCACTTTGGTAACATTCTTGTGTGCAGGAACCTTTAAATATTCTCCATTGGAAAGTATATCTTAAAAATGCATTGTGACATTGCAAAATATTTGCTTTAAAAATATGTTTTACAATTAGATTGCATTCCCTCTCTTGAAAGTAAGAGATAAAGAGGAGAGCAGCTAATTCCTTCAAGATTTTTTTCCTCAGTCCTTTGAACAAGAGATTTCTACTAGGAATGTGGCCTACATAGAGAATATTTCTGTAAGCTATTGAGGTCAGGGAACATCCAAATGTGGGATCACCCAGCCTGGGGTCCCACTCCTTTAAAAATAAATTTTAGCTGGACTCCTATCCCACCCATTTGTTTTATAGTCTTTACAAAGAAATTATGGCAGCAGAATCTCTTAACCTGAAAGTTTTGATAAAAAGTACTGCAGAGCCTTACAAATTTCCTTGAACACTATTATGTTTCGTATTAAACAGAATATTGGTATGAGATGTCATCTATCTAAATTGCTCAGTGTTGTCATTTCACTGTTGCTGCATTTGCTACAACAGTGTTTAAAACCTTCTGGAGAACACTGCTTTCCAGAACAAGCTCCTCTCACACTGAATATGTGCTGCTGTAGTTATGTATCATAAAGTGTAAAAGCAGAAGTTCTAACATGACTTACATACCAATAAAAATATTTGCTAGTAACCAAGGATGTGATGCTCCTTAGCAGATGCCTGTTCAGTGCCTCTATGGGTAGAAGAGGCCAGAAAACTTGGCAGTATTTTAACTTGCATGTTTTATGTACTTCAGTAAGAAATTGCATTGTCTATTGCTCCTATAACTCATTCCATCAAAAATATTTATGTCAGCCATACAAAATTGTAACAATATAGCTCTCCTGGAGGAAACCTAAGCCTATGTATTTCAGCTGTCACTGGAAAAGTCACTGGATAGTCCAGAATGACAAAAGACAAGACAACAGGTCTATGGTGAAAATGGTCTGGATATATGTGGTATCATAATGAAGACTGAATAATAAAGAAGGAAAGGTATGCATTTGGGTTTTGTTGTTTTTTATTTTGTTAGGGGGGTTTTTTGCAGTACCAAAACTACCATTTTGTTCTGGAAATTCAGATTTGTTTTTAAATACTGTAGTTTGAATTTTACTTTTGTATGTGAAAAAGCAAAGAGAAAAATGTACTATTTCTTGGATGACCTAGCTGAGAATTTACACTTGGTACATTCTAGCCAGGAACTTATAAATATGCAACAGCTATAAACAACCAAATCTTGATGTAGCTAAATAAAACTTTTTAAAAGCCAACAGAGACAACTACAAGGAAAATACTTATCCTGACCTTACTCCTTTCAGATTTTGACTGAGCGTGAACTATATTCTAACATTTGACATAAACATAGATGCACTCTCTTCTGCATTGTCTGCTGATCTATCAGATTGTTATAAACTATTTATTTATAATGAATTTTTTAGTATTTTTGAAATAATTATTGGACTCTTCCTTCCAAAAAAAGATTGAAGAAAAAAAATCACTTCTGGATAACGGGATAACTTCTGATCAGGACACAAGTAGGAAGCAAAGAGCAGGTATGCTGGGACCTGCATCTCTATATTCTGTATGTCTAGTGACCACTCTTCCACCACTCTATTCTGCTGAAGGCATGTTCTTTCAAGTGGAAGAACAGATTAAAAATTCAAATAAATATAAGAAGACTTAGGATAACAAGGAATAGGGAATTTTGGAAATGTTTAAAATATTTTAATACAAAGATTATTTCCTAGCCTATCCTAACCTAAACAAACTTTAGCCTCCATAATCTCCTCTCCAGCACCCATGTGTGACTGTGGCAAATACAGGTGATGTCAAGTGTGGTGTCACTAAACGAATCAAAATCTTCTTCCTTGGACAAAGAAAAATACAATTAACTAATTGTTAGTTATTATAAGAAAAATAAAATTAACTAATTTTACTATATGATCTCAAAATGAACATTTTTTACATCCCACCAATACTTTTACAGATATTAAATGAGTACCCAGAAGAAAAAGGGAGACTTCCCACTAGGCTTTGGAAGGGGAAAAACCCATTGAAAGAAGTCTGTGAATAAAATTAATGGAAAATATAAGATGCTACAAATCTCAAGGGGGATATTGCACTAAATGTGAAGCATTTCTTTTGCATAGGTATGAACATGTTAACCTTGGAATCATTAAATATTAGAAAGATAATACCAGAACTGGAAATTTCATTAAGTAGAAGAATATATTTAATTGCAGCTGAAGTAAATAAGCAGTTTCTCTGGACCATGTTTCTCTATTGATTTTTATGCAGAACATGTTTCTTCCTGTTTATATCAATCTAATTTCCTGGAAATTACTATCTTCAAAGTTGGGAATAAGCTAATCCAGAGCCAGAACTTGAGAGAACCTCAAGAAATCAGTCATTTCATCCCTTCTCAAATACTATATATGTTATCTTTGGTAGGTATACGGCTAACCTATTCTAAAAGATTTTCAAGTAATGGGGATTCAGTCACCTTTCTAGATCCTCTTCTCCCCATTGTTGATGATTATTATCAGCAGGATGGTTTAACTAATGCCAGACCTGATTTTCCACAATTCTGTTCTGTTGCTTCCTGTGCTAACCTCTCTGACATGGAAAACTGTTTAATCCTTTTTTTTAACCAGTGATAGATAACATCTTGCTTCCTTGCCCTCCCCTTCTTTTCTTTTTGGACTTAATGTATTTCTTCTTCTATCAAGTAGTCTGGACATCTGAGTATCCTTCTTTACCTCAATTTTTTTATATTTTGGAATACAAGACTCATGTGAAGCACACAGAAGCTGAAGACTGCCCAGTGCCAAGGACAGAAGAGCCTGCCTGACGCAGAAAGGAAGAGACAAATCCTTCCCTTCTTTCGCAGGTAAGTGTATTAGCAGGCATACACTGCAAGACAGGTTTTGAGTTTTTGCTTGAAGGACAATGTGTTATTAACACGTGCTCAACCTCTGACTCCTTTTATAACCCTTAAACCCTTCTGCAGAGCCACTGCCTAGTTAGTTGTTTCCAGACTTCTCTGTGCAATTCTGAACCGACTCCTTAGAACTGAATTTAAAAGTCCTCCTTTCTTGCTGTTGTCTGTATTTCCTGTGTCAAAATATGTTCACCAATACAACCTTACCTCCTATCAGGGTCCTACTGCATTCCCTTCTCAACATATACTCAGGCTGCTCAAATTTCCAGTGAGCAACAAATCCCACTAATGATCTAATAAAAATTTCAAGATTTTCTCATACAAAAAAATAAAGCTACAAAACCAAACCAAACTCAAAACCAAAACCAAAATCATCTTCCTCCTCCTTACCTTTCTAGTTCTGTAGTATCTTGTAGATCTTTAGATGGCATTCTGCTTCTCTTACCTAGGGACTTTAAATTTAATCTATACCCCACACAACACTACCAAGGGCACTGCTCTCCCTCATTTCTTCCTAATATTTTGTAAACTTCCTATTTTCCTATATTTCCTAAACCAGATTACATTCCTACTCTAATTATGGAAATTATTCCATGGTATCCTTTTAAATTTTCTGTCTCCCATGTATGTTGCACTTATAATTTGTATGCAGACACTTGAAATCTGCATCTCTGTCTTTCTCCCTTCTTTAATTCATGCTGTGAATAGCCCAATAGATTCTGTTTTCAAGAGCTTTGTCAGTATTTTTCACATTTTTCTGTGGAATTTTGATACTCTTCTGTCAATCTGGGGACTAAACTTAATATTCTTACTCTTTTCCATAAGATATAGTCTAATCTGAGTCTTACTCCATATCATTGCAAGGCTGACTTATCCAGGTGGTCTGGTGAAACCATCTCTGTGGGGTGCATCCTTCACTACTACAAAATTAATGCAACTTGCACAGCTATACCTTTAGTAATACTTTTTAGTTTGAAATTTTATTTACCAAGAGAATTCTTATTTTAAAGAAATGTTTATCCAGACAAAGTTTGACAGAGCAACACAGGAGTTTTCCTCTAAGTGTTAAATTAGAGCTTCCAAATGAAAGGGTTGGATGAAAATCCAGCTGTGCCCCTCAGATCAGCTAAATGCTTCTGTAGTCATTATACAAGATTGATGAGAACCTCCTTGACAGATCCTCCTTGATTTGGACAACTGAAGTTAACAAGGCTTATACTCAAATTATTCTCACAGCACTAAATAAAAACAAGCTTTTTAATTGCTTAGTATGCTTTAATGAACCAGTTGAACACGCTTTGGATTAATTGTTTTTCTTCATATTTGACCTTTTTTTAACTCTTTCTCCCATTTCCAAACTGTAAATATATTTACTTGTTACTAGTCCTCATGTTTTCTATCCTTCTTAGATGTTCCAAAATAGTTCATAATGTTGAAAACCTTATCACAATGAATATACATGGATTGTACTTATCATGTTAGCTGTACTCTCAGAGTAGAAGTTCCTTTTACTCTCAGGCCAGTAAAACCTTTTTTAGCCAAATTTCTTTATGAAAGAAAAGGCAGGTACTAAACCCACTATTGCACTGTCCTCCTGTTACTCCTCAGTATTGAAGACCAAGACAGCATTAGCCTGTGGCACTGTCTGCCTGGTTAGCTTTAGAACATACTCAAAGACATACCAAGCATGAAAGTTAGTTACAGAGTCACTTTTACCTTTATGAAAACATATAAAGAACTGATTATAATGGATGCTTCTCCCTGAATTAAGCTGCAAAACAAGACCACGTGCTGAAGTCAATAATATAGCAATGTGAGCTAGAGAGATAAAAAGAAAGTGGGAAGTGCAGGATGAGGGAAGGGAGGGCAAGGGTAGGGGGGTAGGGGCAGGGAAGTTAGAGAGAGTGAGAGAGAAGTAATAGATATCACTCCATGTGGATTCCTGCAGTGTCCCACTGGTCCTTCTTCACCCTGGCCTTCAGTGGGGCAGGGTCCCCCAGTAGCTCTTTTGGAGGTACCACTTCTATACTGTCTATCCTGGTTATGCACAGGGTGCTGGTGCTGTTCCCATAACGTGAGATGGGCTGTGCATCAGCACTCACTGCCTGTCCCACAGTTTGCCATGGCAGGAATTTTTGTCTGGAAGTGTTACCCAGATCTGCCTTAGCAGGCCTGGAATGAGCATCTTCCTGTTGCTGTCTACACTTATCTCAGGTTCTGTTGTGGCGGCTTATCTCATGGGGACAGTGTTTTGAGACATACAACTGCATTCTTTAAGTCCTCACAAAACACACATGCACTAACATAGTGAGTATTTTTCTCTTCAGGAAAACTTCCTTTTTTATCTGTTGTAGTTTGAAATGAATGAATTTTACTATTATCTTCAGGTAAATCAAATCTGATTACACTTTTGTAACTACCTTCAAGGAGTATGGCTGTAGGCCTTTCAAAATCTCACCTGATTTGGAGAAATCAGTGAAATGTTTCTATATATTCAAAGGGAATCACAGACTGTTCCACAGAGTAATTCTATTACATATATCATTCCTTATAAACACACCAAGCCACAGTCAAATTATGTAAGTGTTTTTTTGTTATTTTTTATTTCCTCTTCCAGGAAACAAACAAATATTATTTTTTTCTAATTCTAGTTAAATATATCAGACTGTAAATTCTTGCATCAGAAGCTACCTGCTCATCCTATAAAGCAACCAATATGATGAGTTTGAACAATTAGAAAGGCATTAGAAAATGCTCGAATTGAAAAATTGTGGAATAATGACCAAATAAAATTAAAGTTTAATCAACTCATCTACCAAGCATGGAGAGAAAAGGATGTAACAAAAATTTTGCAGAACTACAAATATAGGAAGAGGAAATTTGAGTGAGGAGGCTATTACACATATTAGGAAAAAAGAGCTAGGAAATCTAGCTACAACCTGACATCTTAGTGAGGAAGAAAATAAAATGATTTCTTTAAGAACAAAGAGGATAAATGTTTGAAAAGTGTCTCTGGGAGTGGGGTAGATTCTTCATGATACACACTCTCTAAATCAAGTTTGGATGACTTTCTGAAATACAAGCCTGGGTTCAGTCAGATGGTTTAGGTTTGGTGCAGGAGCTGCTGGAAGTAATTCCCTAGCATGCATTATGCAGCAGGATGAGCTTTAAAATCTACTGAGAAAATGTTTGGGCCAACCTAGCAGCTTGCACACACTGATATAACTTTTTAAAAGCCAGTTGAGTTGTATTGATTTACACCAGCTTCTGATCTTGCCCTTGGAATATAATTTACTGCTGTCATTATGCAGTAACACCCAGCCCCTGCCTGTTTTCCACGCTGTAATAAGAGCAGCTGTCTTTGCGGTTTGGGGCCTGATCCAATTACACTCAATGGGAAAACTCCCATTTAGTGCAGGCACACAATTAGATGGTTACAAATTGGTCACAAATAAATTCAGACTGGAAATTAAAACTATTCCATCTGAGATTGTTTTTTAGTTATCTGGTAAAACGCTGGAGTAGCTTCAAAAACAGATTAACAAGTCAAGGAACGTGTTAAAATTAAGACTGGAAATAGGGAAGGGACTGTGTAACGAACAGAAAAAGGGGTCTGCATGGAACAGTATTTCTCCACTGTACCCCCCCTTGTTTCTGGTAATTTGTAGCACAGAGACAGCACTCAGCTAAGACAGAAAGGCACTTAGAGGTCTGGGGCACTTGATGTCGCGGTATCTCTTGGAGGATTTGAAATGAACCTGTTGTTTCCTAATACTTTTTAGGTGTTGTTAGTCCTCCTGATGGGTTTTATTGGGCAGAGAAAAATATGCAGGAAAAGCCTTCAAGGTGTGTAGTAGCTTTAATTTGTGTGTCTTTAGAACTTTGCCAGAGCCTGGAAAGTGGCAGTGGTGCAAGGCAGACAGCAGGGTGGACTCCCCCTGTAAAACAATGAGATGAGCTGGGTGTGTGCTTTGGGGTCCTGCTTAATTTCTCAGGGTTAAACCATTTGTCAGATTTTATGGCAGCAGGAATTGCTTTCCTTGTGTCACTCATAGTTACTGTTCTTGGTATTTTTCTTTTGCTTTGTAGTATCTTCATTTTCTTTAACATACTACCTCACCACTTAGGAATTTGGTGATATGCTTATCATATGCTGGCATATTCTGGTTATGGGGGTTTTTTTGACATTTTAGTATGTTGTAAGCAATTTTTAGGGAACCAGAAGTGTTCTATGGTGGATTACACCATGGGCTTTTCTGAACCATATATCTATTTTAGAGTTTCCTCTAGCTGTGATACAATTGCTGAAATGAAAGAATGAAAGCAAGCCTCTTTGGTCTTGTTTTTCTATTTATTTTGTCTACTGTGGAACACAGAGTATTTTATTTCTGTCTTTTATTCCTGTCTTCTTTTCTTTTTTTCATTCCTGTCTTTAAGCATTCTGGTTTATCTTTGGAAGAGGAAGAGCACAGTCAGATACAGCCTCTGTGAAAGGAGCCCAGACAAATGAGGAGGAGGATTCTGATCCCAGGTAAGGGCAGGGCTTTTCCTTTATTTGACTTTCTTATTATTCTACCACCTCAAATATTACTGTTATTTCTGCCACACAAAACAGAAGCTGAAACACTGTAAGACCAGCATCAGTGCTTGCCCAGAGACAGCTCTTCCAGTAAAAAAAGGTATGTGATGAAAGCATATAATTAAGGTATGAGAGGTAGGTTTTGTCTGACTAAATATAGATATTTATAATATGTTAGTTTTATCCAAAAATATATCCCTAAATATAAATCAGAGCACTACTGACATGAAAGTGCCATGCCACAAAAGAATCAATCCGGGGTGATGAACTTGGATATGGACATTGCTACTGCAAGCATTGAAAGATTAGGTGCATTTAATCCTAAATTCCACTGCTAACCATTTTAGGAGATATAAATATAATACACTATGCTTAATGTTCAGGTTCCTTGTTTTTCTAGTTTATACAATGTAATGTGGAAAATAAATAGTAAAGCTGACTTCTAGACACGTAGGAATCTTGCAAGGATGGAAGGATAGCCAAGGTGCAAATGTGCATTGTTCTGAGGCTCTGTACAATTTGCCATGTCTCAAGAAACATGACCCGAAGAATAAAAATATATACAGAGTACTGCTCTTTCCCTGTGAAATATCAATCACTTGGAAAAGTCACTCAGCAGAAGCTAGAACAGTTTAGGCTTGCCAAGCTGAAGGTGGGGAAATAGTAAACTGCTTGAAATTTCTCTCCCTGTCCTGTCAGGCGTGCACAGCACATGCTAGGAACAACTGAAAGTCTATGTTCCCATAAGACATGCAGAACTTCGGCTACATATGACTCAAAGTGCTTAAATGGCAAGCACTATAGACTACTTATATTTGTTAGTAATATAGAAAGATAAACCACTTGACAAATTTTTTGCATTGCTCCCATAATAATTTCCCAGCCTAGAAGTATCAGAATAACTGTAGATGAGAAGTAACAAAGAATGATTTCTCTCTGTTTCATTTTTGTATGTGAGAGGAGTTTACACAAAAACGCATCCTATTTTTACTCATTATGTATAATTTTACACCTATTTTTCCCATAAAATAATGCATATACATGCACATCTTGATGCAATTGCTTCCATTCCTCAAGCACCTATATTATCAGTGCCACAACTGCTACCCTTCAGATAGCTTTCCATTCATTATATAATAGATAAATGTGGCTGATTCCAGTGCAGCTGAATTGTTTCCATGGTTCGATTTCAATGGTAAGGGTTTATTCAGCAAGGCATTTAAGCCTGTGTTCAATTTAGAGCAATTGGGTACTCCTAATATATCCTGCAAATTAGGCACCTGTCTACATCAGTGGGAATTAATGATATGCCCACATGTTTTTTTCTGAATCAAAGTTTAAATTTAAGGATACTCAGTGAAATACTGGTAAGGATACCAGTGAAAATTCAGTGTCAGCCTCAGCAATGACGATTGGATAGAAAGTGGTGATGTTGCACACAGAAGTTCCCAGAGCTTTTATTTCTTCTTCTTCTTCTTTTTTTTTTTTTTTAATTTCCTAATTTGTGTTAATAAACAAACACACAATAACAAAAAAATTTAAAAATCTAAAAGTCTATGAAATTAATACCAGGTGGAAATAAATGTTCCCTTATTTTTACCTACTAACACGAATTTAATTGTGATCATTTCACAGACATTTCTGGGCAAATTGAAAACCAGCCTACAACTCAGTGAAAACACTGACAATTTTCAAAAACTAAAGGTTATCTTCTTGCACTAAAACAAAATTAAATAATAGTTTAATAAATATAGTTAGCCATATAAAATTTCAAAGTAAAGATATCAGAGCACATATGGATTGAGAAATATGCAGTACTCAGGTTTTGACAAGCCTGGACAGCTTGTGCATGCTCTTTTAATAAAGAGTGGATTGTCTGTGGGAATCAGAGAGATATTAGGAAAAGTCCCATTGAAATCAAGAGAAAGATTTGCTCATCGTTGCATAAGAAAAATACATTGCAAAGACACACATAATTATCCTCCAGAAGATTTGCAAAGCAACAAAATATACATGGAAGTTGTCAGCCAAAGTTCCAGTGGCGGATCAGCACAAGAATTTGTATCTCTTGCTTTGAAGCTTGTGTTCAGAGATGGGCAGATGCTGCAGAGCAGGAGAGGACAGGTGTAGTGAGGGCTGCCACATCTGCTCATCCTGTTCCTACTTTTTTTAGGTATGAATAATGGAAGAGGTAGGTGTTATAGCTCAGTCAATTAGAGCACAAATAGTCCCTAGTGACAATGTCAAATACTGCATCATCTCTGTCCCCAGCTGATGATGCCTGGTGCATCTTCCCACTTGAGAATCTGCCCTGTGTTTTATGGCTTTGGCCCTGTGCTGGCCAAGATGGAAGTATTTATACAGAAACTATGGAAAGAAGATAAAGAGATGCACTGAAAGGTTAAGAGAAAAAGGAGACTTTAATGAGACAACAGAAGTGCAAAATGCTTGGAATATGCGACCATTCAGAAACCTTAAAATAATTGTAAAAGATAATCCTAAAGATATAATTTTGGCTGCCTGCTGAAAGCAACTTTTTGCTTAATTATATATCCAGAAGAAATGGCTATATCCATACATTATAACTTCTTTATTATAATATGAAATATCATACTATTATTTTTGATAAATTTTATTGGGGTAAATGAAATGCAGAGAATGTAGCCATAGTCTGATAAATATAAGTTCAATTTATATAGAAAAGTAATATTTCATAACATGTAACACTCTGAAAGCTTAGGGTTCTTTCAAGCTCTGCATACCAGTGATTTAAAGGCATCTACCATTAAATAAAGATTTGTCAGCCATAGCTGTATCATGTCTTTATATGTTCTCTTCATTTTTATATCATCTCTGATTTAAGTTCAGATTAAATATTTCTGAATTCTGAGGATATTGACATCTTGTGAGATATGGAAGTAGATTCAATTCATTCTGGTCTTTGACTGGCCAAAATTTGAACCTTGTTTTACATTTACACTTCTACAATTGCAGTCCCAACCAGCCTGAAGGTTGAAGGTCCATCAAAGTTACTCGCCAGCTGGCATAAAGCACCACACTGGGGATCTCCAGTCTGACTGAGCCCCCTTTTATGCTTTTACAGCTACAACAGAAATGTAGATGTACTAAAGGCCAACATGATAGCACAGAGCATGATAGAATGCACTGGTTTAAGATGAAGGATTTGTACATGTGTATCTCTGAGGAAAAATATACCCCAAACACAGGGAAGGTAGACTTCAAATATTATTTGATGATATTTTAAGCCTTCTATTTCCCTTAAAAAAAACCAACCCCACCCCTCCCCAAAAAAAAATTTAAAAAAAAAGGAGGAAAATACAGCCAAACAAACAAAAAAACCCCAACCACTAAAATTTCAGGAGAGCGTTTCTAGGGATATGTGAAATTTTTAATCCCAATAAGCAAAAGTAGACCAAAAGACTACCAAAAGTAAACTTAATTAGCAAATTATGATTGTTTCTTCTGCCTGGATCCTCTGATAGGATCATCAGAAAGATCAATTAGTTGGAATGTCATAAAGCATGATGCTTCCTGTTGTATGATCTAGGATAAAATCACTTATCTGGTATTGTACCTCATTAATGTTATTTATTATAGTTTAATTTTGCTTTTACTGTACTTCCAGAAGTTCTAGCCGTAAAAAGAGGCTCACTGTTCTACACACAGGTGGCATGGAACTTCCTGATAGCAGAAGGACTTGCATTTTAAGGGGGCAGAAGGAGAACAAGAAGAGAAGAACAGAAATTATTTTCTTGAGTTGGCCTGGCAAGGTCTGGAACCCCTGAACTATAGTCCCACCTTTCTAGGAACCTCCCTGGGTTCCACATGTAGATCAATTATACATGCATTATTTCATTTTTTAAAATCAAAATTAATACATTCTTCATAATCCTTGTGTTTCTGGACTGCCAAAATATTCAGGTCAGAGAAAATAGATCAGAAATAAAGAGACAATATGTTTTATCTCAACAATTTAAGTATTGACGAGATATCACTCTAGAACACATTAAAAAGAACTATCACTGTAAGACTAGCCTGATTCTGTGAAGAAATACAGAACAGAACAATTTTTCTGCAGTCAATAAAACGAAGACCAGTTAGTAACTTTGAAATCAAAAGTCCACTTGCTTTTCTGGAGCTGTAATTTACTTTTCATAAAACTACATGGGAACTCCTTAAAAAAATCAAACTTTAAAAAATCCTATTGGTTGTTCTGCATCCTGCCTCAGCCACACACAATAGCAAATACTTACAATGAGAATAGCTCCACTGGAGCAATACTAATACATTTGCCACAGCTCCCACTCTGTCATTATGCACAGGAGCCTGTGCTTATCCCTTTTTAAATTGGAGACTCTTTTAACCAGGAATCCCCAGGATGAAACCGAACCATTTTCCTCACGGCAAAACAAATCCTTCTCTGGTGAATTTTGTTATTGTTTATTGTTACAGTGTTTTATCAGCACTAAACTGTATGAAGGCTTCAATTAGTTCTTGATGAATGATCCCGTAAAATCATGTAGTTTCATTTCCCCTGCCACCAGATATTTCACTGAGTGTTATTAAATGAAATATAATTGGGACAGGATTCAGGAAACTTAGAGTCTTCCTATTTTCCTTTTGGGCTTGAGCACTACAGTATGCCTTAAACATTTCATTTTTCAAATGTAATGGTTTTTTGTTTTAAACTGACAAATGCTCTGCAGTTCAAAACTATTGTTTAAGGTTTCTATGCTATTAGCAGTAAAGAGTAAGGAAACACAGGAATTAAAGCCATTTTCTGCACCTTTCTCCTCTGTCAGTAGCTTTGTAAATTTTGCATTATGAAGACTAAGATTTACTGGGAAAAAAAAAAAATCCTCCCAGCTCCTGTGAATAAACATATTGTATTTGTCTTGGATGTAACTCCATTGAATGCAATATAATTCCAGCAAGAAAGAATACAGTGTTTCATACTACACATTGAACTTATGGTTTGTTATGATTTGTGTTCTGTTTTTTGAGATAGTTTGCTTCAGTAGAATCTAGAGAGCAAAGTTCCTCCGCAAGTACTCCAAACTTCCATTAATTATGTCCTTTTTCTTAGGTTTCATATCCAAAAACAGGATTTACCAAGCAAAAGCATTAGTTGCATCAGTGTCTATGTTCACATTTCTGACATCTGGACTCCATGAGGGCTTTACAGCAATGGAAATCTTGCTCTGAACATAGTTATCTCTCTTTAATCAAATTCTCCCACCTGGCATAAATGCTAGCAAAAATAAGTTAAAAATCAAAAGATTGTCACATCTGGATGGAGGGACTAATTGTAAGATCTCATAATGGAAGGAAATTCCTCTAACTAGTTAAAGACTCCTTGCAGCCTGCCCAGAGCTATCAAAGTATCCTTTGACTTGTCTTACCCTCACATTGGCAAGTAGAGTTAGCCAATGGATATACACACTGCTGCAACTATCAGTGCTTCACAGCAAAACACAGTTAGTCTGCTGATGGGATAAATGTGTTTATTGGTATCAGACCCAAACATCTAAGTAACTTCCAAACAGAAGATGCCATTTTCAGTAAGAAAAAAAAAAAAAAGTGACAAATATCATACTATTCTATCATCAAAGAACTATAAAGATATTTATCATATACTGCAAAGCATTTTTTCCCTCCATATAGTGGAAGATGAGGCTACTATCAGGCATCATATTCTTGGCACACATTTTTGGATCAGAGTTGTAACAGGAAATCAAACCATCAAACATCACTAAACATAAGATATGAGAGGTACAGATTTTACAATTACATTAGAAGCCATAAATCATACAGTATTGTGAAAGAGAAAAAGCTAATAAATATATGAAAGAAGCATGATGGTTTTGCTTCTACAGGTGAAATTCGGATGTTCCTGTCATTTCTTCAATGAGTCAGAAATTTTACTAGTAAATTTGGATTATACATTCACAGATGCTGAAGGTCAGGCAAAATTCTGTTCTACTTGGTTGTACTATTGACTGATAATGCAAAAACATGCAAAAAACCCTCAACCATTCTTCCGATTTGGGACTCAGGAGAACTGACTTCAGTTGTTGGCTTTGACACAGGCATTTTTGTCAGACAAGCCATTCTCCATCTCAGCAAAACAGGGCTCTTCTGCCTCCCAAAAGCCCAAAATAAATTCCCTGCTGCTTGAAGGACATGCCCACATCCATATCTGGAAAGGTACTCAAGGATGCTCATGAGTATCCCAAGACACGTCAGCATCTCTGCTCTCTTGGAGGCAGCTGGCCTCATTGCCCAACTTATCTGGACATTCATGGCGTGCCTGGAAGGTAATCAATCTGGCAATTGATAATGGCATCTATTGCCTACATTACTTATCCCTTCCTAATAAAAATCTTACACAAAGGGGGATGGTGGAGGCCCGTACCCCAAACCTTTGAATATTTATTTGAGAAAGTACCTCATGAAAGGACACACCCAGCAATGCTACAGTGGTGATAAGTGTGCTTCTTGCCAGAGTATTTGGACTCCCAGTTAACCAGCAATATAGGTGGATAACTGTGCTCAGAGAATTTTCTTCACAACTCTTAAAGAATACTTTCGAGCTGTAGAGATCAAAAGAGCTACACGAGCCAAGCGTTATTGGTGTATTATATTGAGATCAGGTATAAATAAAAGAAGAAAAAGGAAAATAGCAAAGTCTAATTGTTTTCCTCTGTCATTCTTTTCTTTTAATCAATATTTGTTTTTAAAAGTAAGAGAGTTCTACAGGGCTCTGGTTAAATAAGACCCTTTCTGTAATTATAAATGTACACATGTAAGAGTCCTTTTAAAGGAAAATAATAGCCTACTGGGTATTTGGGAGAGAGGGCTTGTTCTCTTACAAATTTCCACAGTGCTCTGGGAGTTAGTCCTCTGAGGATTCATAGCGCTGGTGGGCTCCCACTTTAAAGAACTTCAGATTGCTGAGGGTGGTGTTTCCCCTTTGAAGACTGTTACATTTTTTAACAGATCCTCCTTTGAAGATATTCATATCTGTGGGGTTCTCCAAAAGAGTTGGGGGAAAAGTCCCCTGTTGATGCTATTTACCAGGTTAGAATTTCAAACTTGGGAAAAATAGCTGATCCCTGAGAGGAGGATGCTCTTTTTGAAGCAGTTCAGATGGTTTCAGCAGGCTTTGCTTCTGAAGTTCTTATCGCTAGAAGGTGTCTGGCTTCAAAACTTTATAGTACACAATGTCACAGCAATACTATGGAAAAAGTAGCATCCATTTTTTTAAGGAAATATAAAATACACTGCTAAGAAAAAGTTTTTAAGGGCACACAACCTCTTTGCTTGTTTGATAAATGCATAATTTGTGCTAAGTGTAAAGACTGTGCTCTCTACTACAATAATGTCAGCAGAAAGGCACTTAACATGCAAAGTCTCTGATGGACAGCACTGGCAACTTAAAAAAAAAAGTTCTTGTCTTTTAAATAAACTGTGTTAATGATTATATTATTCTGGTTCATATTTGGGCAACTCGAGAAGTCCTTTGGCAGAAGCAACATGTAAAGATTAAACATTGTTAAAGTGCTCCTAATAGGAACTTTCCTGGAAAAATATTTTAAAACTTACCAAGAAAGGGGTGATAGAAGGTAAGAGAACAGTGAGGAAGCACAATTCAAAATTTCTGAATGGAAGGAAGGCATACTAGATGACAAAAATATTTTAAAAAATATATATGTTTTGTAAGGCTTTTTGTAATGAATCAGAAAAATGCTTTGTCCTCCATGGTATTTCTAACAAAGGGCTTACAAGTTAATCAAATTCAAAATAAAAAGCTAGTTCTACTTATTTTTTTCTAAATACCAGACTTATTACTACAAGCAGTCTACTGAAGTGTTCTCCACCAAGGCTGTCATAGCTGAAGACAGTATTTCTACTGTGATTTCTAATATCCAGATGTAGTACAACTGAACTTGGATTAAACAGAGGTAAAGGACAAATTGATGCAAAGGCAAAGTAAGCTCTTTGCAATTGGAGGAAAGAGAGCAGAGCACCAACACTGATAGCTGTTCCTTCAGAAGGCAAGTATGGAGTGCCTGGAGATCATGTGTATTTTCCCAAGTAGGTTCCAGAGGGAAAAACTGAGGAAAATAATACAAAACATTTTCCAAGCATACAGTGTGGCTTTAGTTCCCCAGAAGCATCTAGGTTATAAAGAAACTCACTTCTTAAGATGTCATCTGAACATACATCACAGCAAAGTGCATTGGCCATTCAACAATGAAGAGCTGTGTTGCTTTTCTAAGAACTTGAATCTAAGATTCCAAGGAGTTTACTGATATAAAAGGAAATTCAAAGAAATATCACTGTTTTATCAAACTGAGGGCAAGGTAGGTTTTGTAGGAATGTTCTCATGTAGGCACTGCCATCATTATCTCCTGTCAAGTGTAAAGGCATGAAAGTGCAGGTACACACATACAGAAAGAACACTTGAACACAATCCAACAAAAACAAATGCTGACTTCTTTGTGTTTTGACAACTATAAGCTTATGTAGACATACAGATGATACTCTAGTGTGGTATTTGTAGCTAGAAAATAATGTTTCTTGCCCTGAAATTAAAGAACAGAGAGGAGAAAAGATTTGTAAATGGTTTCCCAAGTAACCTTGTATATTTTTCTTCTCTTTAAAAAGACATCAAGCAAATAATGTTATATGGCGAACACACACAGAAAAGCCAAAATAAAAAAAGAAACCAGGAACAGCATAGTATATACTGATTAATGGATGCTATAGATATCTTACTGCTCTGTCTGCTTGGTTAGCTTTGTTTCAAATCTGATACAGATCTCATACTGCACAGCCGATCCCGAAATAGTCCGTGTTCCTTTAAATTCAGGCAATGCATCACTTTCTATTACCCTGTGTCACATCAGTCTATGGCTGTAAAGGATGAGTTATGTGGACATGAACCAGCATGAGGGCCCAGTTCAGACAAATCTTTCATGAGAAAGTCAAATGTTCAAACAGACAAATTCTTTCTTTTTATTACAGCCCACATTGTTTATGTAGAAAAATTTAGAAAGGAAATTACTTGCTGCCTTAGATGTTACAGTCCACTATGGGTTCTCTTTTTTATGACAAAAATTCCTTGGAAAGCATTTTCCCAGTAGCCATTACACTTACATAGTGCCCAGCTTCCACTGGAAAAGAGAAGCCATTTACCAAATATTCTTTAGTGCTTAGTTCAAAACTCAGAAATAGATGATGGTAGTTTAGTAGAATTACCTCCTTGGTGTTGAAGAGGTTTATTGTCATTAATACCAACATCTCTCAGCATTTTTCTTGTGGTACAAAGAGGCACTAAAATGGGAGAGCTGACAAAGTTAAGTGGAAAAGAATCTCTCAGGCTGTGGTCCACACTAATCTTTTGTACTAGACCAGCATGCAGTTAAACCTAAACTTCCTTAGGAGCAGTGTAAACTCATGTGTTAGCACAAACTTTGGTTTTAGGCTACAGCAGGTTTCCAGAAAAAAAAAGCTAAAGACACAGACAGACCAGCAGAAGGGAGCCAAATGTCTTCAGCTCTTTACCCTGGAACTCCACAACAGATTGCAAGCAAGTTAAAGAACATTACAGACCATAATATAAAGTCTAGAAGGACTTGCAAGGTTTTAATCATCAAGTACAAGAATTCCATTCTGCTGTCATCCTTAACTACTGTATTTATTGATGCTATGCCTTCAGAAATGGAATTTTGGGCCCCATGAAAAAGCACTCAGAAAGAGAAAGGCAACATAAATTTGCTAATTATGAAATATGAGTAAAATAATCACTCTTCTAGGAAATGTCTGATTTCAAAAAGACCAGTAAAACTACAGCAAACCTGCAGCAAACCCTACAGCAAACTCACACACATATCTCAGAGGAGAAAAGGGAGAGGAAGAAAAGGAAAAAAGCCCCAAAGGAGAACAGTAAGGGTGGCTCTCCAGGAACACTGCTTCCCCATAGCCCAGCTGAATGTGCAAAATGTATCCAAGATGCCAAAGCAGTTTCTCCCAGCAATCTTTCCCAATTTGCTTTCTCATCTTGCCATACATTTGATTTTCCACTAATGTTTCATGTGAGGAGACCCAACTACTTTTCCTGCAGCATAAGCACAGCATGGGAACCATTCCCAAACTATTTTCAAGGCAAAAGTGTTTCAGGGGCCTGTGCTGACCACCACTGTGTTACATTGCAAGCAAAACTGTCTGTGCCATAAGGCTGCAAGGCTGAATTCTCTAATGTTCACAAAATGCCTTAAGACTACAGAGCAGAAATCCATGGGATTCAAACAACAAAAAAAGTTGAAATACTAGCCTCAAAAATAAGTCACCTGCACACACAGTGAACACATGCAATTCTGTGGTGTCACAAACATACTTTATTTAGCAAAAATGATAAAATTTGCCCTTGGTTTCATAGGCAAATCTAAAAATAAAACCACAGAAGGACATTCTTCCAGAATATCTGTCTTGCAAGAGACACAAGCATGATGAACATCGGCTAAACCAGAATTAATTTATTTTGGCTGAGTTTAACTGCACTGCCAGGCTTTGTAAAGAGATTCTTCTGTTTAAAAGTGGAATTTTGGACTGAATTTCAATGTTAATGTCTGCAAACTGGAGAAAAAAAAGGAAACATTCTCAAAAATTATTCCTCCCCTCATGTAATAGCAAAATATAAATTGGGACATCAGTGACTGGAGCATTAAAACCCTATAAGTGACCCTTTTTTTCTGATACTTTGCTTCATTTCAGTTTCACTCACTGCAAGTATATTCTGTTTACTGTTTCATAGTAAATACATGTGAGTGGGCCCACTTCTGCTGATTTTTATAATTCTGATAAATTATTTCATAACTTATTTACAAACCCATATCTTACTGGCCCAGGGATAGATAATGTGATACAAATGGCACCAGTGTTACTGGTGGTCTGAAAGGTACTGAGGAATCCAGGCAAGTGCTGCTTTGTGGTTAACTTTATGTTCTGAAAAAACACCCCACAAGTAGATGATAGCTAAGTGGTCACATGGAAGCATTATGGTGTAAAAGGCACTCGTTGCACTGCAAAATTTCTTAGATTTTTATCTGAAGCTGTCTTTCTCCTGAGGAAAAAAAATAAACATACGAGAGAAATAGGAAGCTATATTCTTTTGAATATTTTAGTTTGAATAAACTAAATTAGTTTGAATAAACTAAAACTGAAACAATGTCACTACATAGGATGTAAATCCTCAGTCCACTTCTGTAACATAGAAACATCAAACTTGCAAACTCATTCTGCTCTTGTGTCATGCCTTCCTTAACCAAGTAAATAGTAATGAAGGTTTTGTGGCATTTTTCATTACCAAACACCTTACATAACTTGCCACCTCTCCAAACTCAGCTGCCTCCTAATGGGAAACTGGATCCATAAGACACTCTCCTCAACAGAGCTTGCTCACTGCCAGGGGTGGTATTTTGCACAAACAAATGTCAGACTGCGTCTGGTGGGGTGACAATATCTTCACACGCATTTATCTGCCTTTCATTACTTTGTATCACTCTCCAATTCTATTTACATTAGTTTTTATTTAGGATGAAATAAGGCTTCATTGATGCATTTTAACTGCGTTATTCAACACCCACCAACTCACTGACAATTGCACATCAATACATTTTAGTTAAGCATCTGTTTCCTCATTTGCTCCCTTGTCAAATTTGCAATTTATGTCTGCATAACTTTTCACTCTGTAGCTGCACTCTGCATGAAACAGGTAGAGAATGCACAGCAAAATGCTACGCTTGTTCTTCAGAGCAAATATGTTCTGCAAGTTCATGCTGTGAAGATCTGAAAAGTTCTTTAGGGTTACACATAGGTGTGAAAATTGTTGTGATACTCTGTTGAAGCCATAGCCTCAGCTAGGTAATAGTTAAATCATTAAAAAAAATTAAAAATAATAAAATTAAGGCCTTGTATTCAGATAGGAGACTTTCATATCAGTGAAAAAAGGGGTTTTGTTTTAAAAGAGAAATAGAGAAGATAGAATTTCACAAGTCCTTTATTGTGAAGTTGAATATTTAATTGTTAAAACATTCTCTGTTTGTATCCCCCCCAACTCCCTTCCCTCCACTTCCCCCTTCCCAGAAGAAATCAGGCTTTTTCCCTAGTTTATATCAAACAAAAAATATATTTCCTTTTGGCAGCTGAAAAGCCTACTATCCAAATCCTGAATATTTTATAGAAAATAAAATGATATTTATTTTTAAGTGCATTCTACCTTCAACACAACTGCATCCTCACAACAAATCTATTGCGTTGTCCTGACATAGTTACTGCAAAGGTTTTTCCTTTGCTGTCCCAAGGGCCCAATTGATTTATCTGCCAGAAGCCCAAAGCCCCAAAATAAGATCGCTTTGAGTTTACAGAGGTCATTTTTCATTGTCTAAATAAAAATTTCTAAACAAAAATCTCTCATCCTGTTAACCGCAGGGTCCTTATCTCCCCAGAGGCTACAGAAACCTGAGAGAAGCCATTTCAATTCTTTTATGAAGAAAGATAAAAGCAAGTTTTCGATTAGAAAGCCAAGGAAAGGCTTCTTATTAAATGGTGGTAACAGTAACTAGTCGAAAAGGCAAAACCGTTCAAGGAAAGGGGGAAAGAGGGAAATCATTATGCATGAAGCAAACACTATACATGAGGCTGCCAAGGCAATCTCAGGCAGTGACATTCAGGAAGGGAAGGGAAGTTCACAAGCCTTTGTAACTAGTTATAGTTCATTCTCATCTATTTAAAAAGAACTGTTTTATCAGGCATGTTTTCTTAATTGTGTGTCCATAGCTTTATCCACCAATATTAAGTGTGTGTTGGAGCAATTATGTATTCAGACACAGTTTCTCTTGATCTGTCATCATTCAAAGCTCTTACGCAGCACTGACTGGGTTTTGAGATGGCATGTGATTCCAGCCCTGGAATAATAGATTCTGCAGTGCTAAGCTAAAAGTGAAATTATTAGAAGTTACTTCATATTCGAAGTTATGATAAAGTGAGATAAACAGAGACATTAATGGTGATGCACTGGGAAATGATCCAGACCTCTGAAAGCAAAAGATTTCTGCTGCTTAGAAAAATTTTCAGCATATATGACTGAAGTACCCTATTAGTGTTTTCCCTTCTCCTTCCTACATAATAGAGGAAGAGAAATTAACAACATTTAGGACACTAGGTAATTCTTCAGGATGTCAGCTCTAAATACCTAACCTACCATTTAAAATGCCAAGTTGAAAAACTCACTTATAATTCCTTATGAAGAAAAAATCCAGGGAAGATTTTGAAACTTCTTTACTGTTAATGAAGACAGGCATTCACAGTTCTGAGCATTTAAGATTTTCTTCTGCACTAAGTTATATTCCTAAATGTCTAGGTGAAATCACCCCGTAAATGAGGGTGACAGAGTCACATACCTCTCAAACAGTGCAAAAATCCACACTTGGATTTACCTGCGATTGTCACTGCCAAAACATACCAGCAACACTGTCTGTGGTCACGGCATACTGATAGGCAGCAGTTTTTTCTTAATCTCTTATATCCTAAAAACAATTTGGAAAACTTAGGTGAATTTACCCACCCTTTTTCAGTTATTTCCAATACATCCTTGAACATGATGCCTTTTTTGAAATGGTGAGAGTATCCTTACCTATCCAAGATGAAGCAGTGCTTCCCTGGCCTCCCAGATAATTCAACAGAACCAAAATGGAAATATATTTCCCTATTTTCCCGCTTCCTTCCCCTGCATATCTATGATAACAGGCAATTTTTTCTGCCCCAAGTTTATATTTCCAACTGAATTTATGCTCTTTAATGGAATAAAGGAAAAATTTAGTTTACCCAGTTCAAATCAATAAGAAAATTTTATGTTTCTAAAGGCAGCACATCCCTTCTACTTCAGTGAGGTCAGGATTCTACCTCTAACAAGTAGCTTTGTGATGTTAATAACTTCAGCAGGCACAATTTAATTTATGCAGCCATCTTTTTTACCTGTATTTTACTTTTATGTATTTCTATACTTACAATAGAGATATCTATCTCTAATTTTTTTAAAAAAGCTATGAAAATTAGATTCTAACTAAACCACAATTTGCCATGCTTACTTCATTACTTTTCATATTTAAATGTATCATCTTTGCAAGGAGCAGTCATACTGTTCAGCAAAGTCCTGATCTAATCCCTAGTGCAGTCAATGGACTCCCCCAAACTCTGACTGTAGTAGGAGCTGGATCAGACCTTAAATGTGGGGCTTCTTAAGATACCTCTTTCTCATGTACTCATCTAGTTGAACTAGGTGTAGCTGAGAAATGCATGACTGTTTCAGATAATGCAGGTGCTTTGTAGAGTAGAGTTTGCAAATTCGGTTTTATGGAAGTGAAATATGCTGTTTCTCAAATGTGTCTTGTTGAAAGAATATTTTTAAAAAATATTACTTATTATTATTATTATTACTTAAAAGCTCTCTGAATATCTTGAACACCTTGTGTATGTTTGGAATCTAAAATGTTAAGGTGATTTAATGTGTCCAAATTGACCAAGAATTATGAGAGGAATTAAAGTTTTGAAATTCCTACCTTTCATTTTAGGCTACGAGACTGTTTTCTCCTTATCAAGGAAAGAGTTGGAGAAGAGAGAAGCTGATCACACAAAAACCAGAAACTGCATTTAAAAGTGTCTTTAGTCTAAATAAGGCATGATGAGATATGATTTTTGGAAGTCAAAGGCAAGTAAATAGAAAATAAGGCCCACTTTTATCATAGTAAGGACAATTAGCCATTAGAACAGCAGAAAGCATTGCCAAAAATGATGTCAAGATCGGTCACCTCTCTGAAAAGTACAGCCTTTCCTTTGCAGTTACTGAATGTAAGGCAAGGATTAATACCAGGATGTCCTACAGCCTCTGCTAAATGGGAGGTCTGACAAGACAATCCAACAGCCCTTCTTGGCTTTAAAACCCTTCAAATCCATGAAACCCAGAAACACTTTCTGCTGGAACACGTTTGCTACAACTGCCGTGATTCACCCTCCTTGCTACTCTCTGGGGCTCCCTGCCAAACACAAGAAAATAAGGTTTTAAGCCCAGAAGGATTTTTACAGTAATACAAGATATTGATCCCTGTGTTGTTTTCTGCAGCAGCTTGTTTTTCTGTCCAGGTTCCTTAGAATTCCAGTGTGCCCTGCAGGTTAATGCTGAGTAACTGTAAGATGTTAGGAAAACATGACACACACTTTACTGTACAGAGTTATATTATCCAGAGACAGCAAAAATGACATTGGCATAGGTTCAAGCCAGTGTTTATGTTTATTAAAATCTGGTTGTATACTGAAATTCCAGTGATAGCTTACAGTCAGCAGCACCCATTCTATGCTAATTTAGGTTAGTAAGGGTTGTGCCACCCTCAAAAGGCCACAAAATGAATGGAAGACAAGACTGATGCTTGGGAAGCAGCACAAAAACAATAAGCCACATATCAATAAATGCAACAGGCTGCAATCTTACTGCTTAGAAAACAGAGCAAATCTCAGCTCTGTCATTTTGACAGAAAATGCTGTGCTCTGTTCTTCTTTCCTTGTGCCTGAGTAAAATACAAGACAGAATAGAAGAATTGATTCTTCTCACTGCTTCAAGATACCTCTTGGTCTTTTAGTGATCAAACTGATGCCCAGGAATAACATAGCTCTTTGCATCAATTAATTTTTCTATCACCTATTAGCAATGAGAGCATCAGAATGCTTTTAGACAGTTTTTAAAATCACTTGCAGGAATTTTTGCTTGATTTTTCTTTCTCTTGAGTGCAGGTAAAGGCTCCATCAAAATAAAAATTTCCTGAGCATCAGGAAGCAGACATCCACGGTTAGTCAGACCTGTGTAATTTAGTCCAGAGCCTCTGCAGGTGTGGCCAATACAAAATTGGTTAAAGGTTACATTACTTCTAAACAAACCATGGCTCTAATGCATCTTTGTTACTGTCATTGAGAAATACAATGTGAGTAATTTTCAAACTGGGCTGTTCTCAGCTGATACTGTTGATCCGTGGTTTTCCCCTGGAAAGACTATGCAAGTGCTGTCATATAGGTTTCCTAGAGCTGTAAGCATTCAACAGAACTCCAGAAGTTGATCCTCTAAGAGAAAACCACTGTATGCATTACCATACCAAACAAAGACTGTAGAGGCTGGTCTGTATACGTTCTTGCCTTGCTTTACGGTTGAAATAACAATGAAAAAAAATTGAATTTTCCATTTTGCATATTTTATAAAAGTCTATACTATGAATTTTTAATGTTCTATTGAGTTACAGCCTTTAAACAGTCAAAATGGAAAGGTGGGGGAGGGGGGATTTGTATTTGTTACGCAAAAGTAACTAGGCTGATACGTTCCCTGATATGGTAGCACTGTCTTTTTAATTTCCTTAACTTTCTGAGATGTTTGGCCATCACTTGCTCACATGTCCAGGGTAAACATGCACCAGGCTTAGGGTCAGAGAGGAGTTTCCTTTCTGATGAGTTCAGCAGGACTTCAGGGGGAGTCTGGAGTCATTTCTGCAGAAAGGGCCACAGAGCTAGGATCACTTGGGCAAGATTTTCCTAATCCATTTCCACTCACAACACAGTCCTCAGGTTCTGCTAGAATCCTGGTCTCTGCTCCTCTTGCTAGAGAAAACAACTGTTATGTCCCATGACACATTAACCTAACCAAAATCCCTGAGCTCAGGATAATGTTTTACTGGTACAACAGATGCAGCTTGTGGTTTGGAGGATAGCAGACAAGATAACTTGAATGTCCTCTGAAGCTATGCAACTTGTTGGCATTTAAAAATCATAGACATATTAACAAACATCTGTTACGCTACACATCATAGCATTTATTGTAACATACCCTACAATATGCTGCACCATGTTAGTGATAATAATAACTATGATAATTACTCATACAAAAAAGGATGTGCAACTCAAAAGCATTAAGTAGAACCAAAATATAAATCTCTCTGACAGAGTTCTCATTTATAATGTAAAACCTTACATGAAAGAAAAACACAAACAACACAAGACATCTGAATTGCAGCTCCGATTGAGATCCAAACAAACTAAAGTTAGGTGTAAGGGCAATGTGTACCCAGGGACATAAATAAATAAAAGGAAGCAAGAAAATAGCCTCTTTTTACATCCAGACAGTCCAGAGAATAATAATGTGCTAGTTTTTCAAATCCAAGTACCTATTGAAGATTGTAATGATTTCAGTCTAAAAAGCGATGCTGGAAAGCCTCTTCAGAGATGCAAGCTCCCACTGTGCAGAAACATTGTGTCACTGCACACGGGTGTAATGGAGACAGACAAAAGAAATAGTTCAAGGAAAGACGTGGGGAAGCACTGGATGATGAACTTTCCCAGAAAACCTAGTTACAGTTTTATCAGTGACAAAAAAAAAAAAAAAAAGTTGGGGTGTACGGGGAGGGTGTGGATGTTGGAGGGGGACATGGGTGAGTAATTTCTTGCCCTAAACTGAAAATTCTGCCTCAAAACTGATTACACTGCAAGCAGAGAAGCTTAAGGTATCTTTTTATTTTGCCAGAAATTGTACCAACAATTTGCCATGACAAAGACTGCAATATGGTTTGTGGTTTTCCACACATTCTACAGTAACCTACCCTTCCAAACTGATCTCTGAAGTCTTCTCTACTGAGCTTTCCTTACAGAAAAAAAAAATTGAGAAGCACCGTAAGGGCTCTGTTAATTATCCTTAAACTTGTGTGCTTGCAGCTTGTTTTATTCCATGTGTTTAACTTGCTTTAAAAAAATCAGCATAGTTTGTTACACTAACAAAAGGTACACTAATTAAGGTGAAATTACTCATACTACTTTAGTTTATATAGAGATTTAATCCTGGATTATCATTTAAAGATGCTGAACATCATATAAGGCATCAATAGTAATTACATTTTATTTACTTTCAAGGGCTGATCCTGTATAATATTTATGAGGTATAGAAAAATATTGTACTTTTAGGAAATTAAGTTTTCAGGAATACATTATCTAGGTTTCTTGTTTTTTCTTAATCAATTCACACAATAAATCCATTTGACTTCATATTATTAACTAAAATGCTGAGAAAAATCATGACACTTTTATTAGAGGTCAAAAGGACAAGAAGATATTTTTAAAGCCTTTTTTTTTTACATAAAAATATTAACACCTAAAGGGAAAGAACATATATAACACTTTGAGTTTAAATGAATCCATTTATATGACAGTTGCAGAACAGCACTGACAGAAAGAGGAGTGAAAGGGGAAACTCAGGATCCCTTTTTTGTTATAGGAGGACATTCTTCATTTTGATAAATACAAGTGTCACAGATTGATATCTAGGCAATTGTCAGACACCTGAGAAAAATACACTAAGAGGCCTCTTTCCATACTGGATAAAGTTATTCCCAACTCCCAACCTTTACTGTTTTGAGTACAGTCAAGGTCCTTATGTTTCTTGACACTTTTCGGTCAATACTTTTCCTGAGTAAATTCCTAAAGGAACGGAGATATATTTATAGAAATAGCCACTCAGAAGTTCCCAAGGAAGACAGCCTGGTTATTGCCAATATCTGGATTCTTAAGCCTAGCACCCACATTTTGCTCTTGGCAAGGGGCAGTGACAAACCCTGACAGTGAGGAAACTTCTGGGCATCAATCCATCCCACAGGCTGGGATAAAAGATGCAGGACAACCTCTCTAAGCATCTCAGCTGCTGAAGCAGGAAAAGAAGCAGCAGTAATTCTGACTTGGAGGCATTTATGGGACATGGAAAGGGAGAGGAAATTCTTTCAAATACCAACCTTTGCAGCCCTTTTTTGCAGTGGATTACTTCATTTCAAGGTTGTGGCACATATTAGAGCAATGATATTAGATCCAGATTACATGCAAAATACCACTACTAAAGAGGTTAGCAATTTAAAATAGAACAAGGAAAACAGAAGAAATGATACCGTGCAAACAAATGTGCAGTCATACTTTGTCAGTAACGCATATATGCAAAACTCTTTAGGTGCAGAAATCTCCCTTTTCAAAGCCATGCTAAAATTCAAAGCTCTCTGGTGATTCAGAGCTTTCACTTTCTCATCTTATGTTTGTGCCACACAGAAAAAGAGCCCAGCCTTTCACTTTTGCCCTTAAGTACCTTAGCTAAATCCCAGCAGGGTGCAGCAAAACTCAGACCGACAACCATATTTATCAGTACTCATGAGATCAGACGTCTCTAACCTGTCACTATAATTCCTCTTGACCATAGGTTCTAATCATCACTATGGATTTTGGAACATAACTAAATAATTTTAATCCTAATAACATTAGTAAATCTCTGATATATACCCTGGAAACCATTCCAGCAATGTGTGTTTTATTTCATTTTCTCAGAATTCAAAAATAAACAAAAAGATGAGAAAAGCAGAAAGTAAAAACAGAAAAAAAATAGCAGGATGTTGCTGCCACTGATGTCTATGGCAACTGGCAGAAATCCCATGCATTTTAATGGGAGTAAGATTTTCAATTTTTAGTACTTGTGCCCTACATATCTTTCGCCTTCAGCTCTTCTCGACAGCATTGACTACATGATGTTCTGTAAAATGAACCTCCAAAATGCAGTTTTGGCCTGTTGGAAACGTTTATTTTTTTTTTTTCTTTTCTTTAACTTATGCTCGAATTTCAAACATGGGCATAAGGATTATATTTTTATTTTACTACATAAGGGGAGTGAACAAGTCTTCATGCTGACAGAACACTTTATGTGATATTTAGCAACAAAGAAGGAAACTCTGTCAGCCCAGAATTCACAGGAGCACCAGTTGGCTAAATTCATGGCACGGTGTGGGAAAATTACCTCAACACTGTCTACTTTTGCTGATTTTTCCTTATGCTGACACTTCTGATGCCCTGAAAGTTGCTGTGCTCACATCCTCTGCTGCTGGTGTCAAAGAACACTCTCAGTCTTCACATGCCAAGATGAGGAAAACCTATTGCAATGCCCAAAAGACTTAACTCCTGTCAAATATATTCATTTAACACAAGCACTCTGGTCTATGGCTCTGAAATCTTAAAAGTGATAGCATGAAGCAGTAAGGAAGGGAAAAACAAGCAGTAGCTTTTAAAAGAAAATCTTCAGTTAATGCATAGAGCCACTCCAGTTCATTGCAAAAGAAAAAGACAAAAAAGTATTGGCCACAAAGACAGATCTAGATTTTCAGAATAGTGCTGTGCACAAAGGATTGTACACAATCCTACTGAAAAATTGTAACTTAGAAATAACTGCTTCACATCAAAAACAATCTCCTTGATCATACACTTGAAGATACATACAGTCCTTCTTTTGTCCAGACTTCTCCCTGAAGACTACTTTCATCACTTGGGTCGCTTTTCAACACTGGTGTAGATTTAGTATTGTTAAATGTTGTATTAAAAAAAATAAAATAATTTTTTTTAGCTATTTAGGAGTAGTATTAATTTTTTTTTCTATTCTTGCCAAGACTATAGAAGCCCAGTTCACAGTGAAATTCTTTCATCCTGTGCTACAGATTCCCTAGGCTAAGCAACAATCCCTCTCTACTTCTTCGTCCTCTCCATTTCATAAAGTTTACACATATGGGAATAAAACACTTTCAGAACAGGGCCAATAGCAAGCCTGTCATATCAAGCTCTGAGGTTATGAGAATGTGTTCCTAAACATGTAAAGATTCCCCCTGGTGTTAGCATCCCCTCATGTATCCACAGAACAGAACGGAGTATCTTGACTTGAAGGGGACCCACAAGAATCATAGAATCCAACCCCCTGCTCCTCACAGGACTACCAAAAACTAACTCAGAAGACCATGTAGGCCATTTGTTTGGTTTATCATATCCACCAGCTGGGTTGATTTTGGGTTTCATGGCTGTAAGGTCCCTGCCCTACTTCTTTCATCATACTGCCACCCAAATTTACTTCATTATGCAGTATACACAAACAAACAAATAGAAATTGAGGAATAACCTCAGAAAAGAGTCAAAGAATGTGATGAGGCTACATAAAAAAAACCTACCAACATCTGAAATAATCTATCTGTGCAGCCCAGGAAGCGTAATCTGAAGGTTTGCATGTACTTCTGAGCCCTCATGTTGGAAAGAAGCGGATCAGCTGGAGTCAAAAGTAAATCATCAGGCCTGTGAGGAAAGCCCAAAGGAACTGCACCTGTTTAACCTTAAACCAAAGAAAATGGAAGGAAGCATTTGAACAATTACTAGAATGTAGAAGATAATTATATATTTGCTTAATCTGTTCTGGGTTAAAAAAAAATGGAATAAACCTAAGTTTCTGAAAGTAAAAGTGATTTTAATAAAGCACTGGACTAGCTTCCCTGTGCAGCAGTGAAATTTCACCCACCGTGGGTCTTCTAGAGCAGGCAGGACAGACTTGAATGATATAGGTGTACATTGATCATACACTGGGACCATCAAATTTGTGATTACACACACAAATGCAAAAAAACCACTTTCACCCTTATTATTTTTTAATCATTTATTCTTGACAAGAAACACAGAAAACTTTTCAATGGTCAGAAGGGACTGCAGGAGCTGTTTGTCTCTCACACATTCCTTCCCCTTTTGCCTTCTCACTCATTTTCTTAGATTTTATTTTCATAACTTATTCCAGAAAAGGAACCATTTCTTTTCCTTTGCAAAGCACCTTAAGGTTCAGGTAACGTAAAAGCTGGGTCTCAATGACCCTTACTTTCACATGACAACACTTAAATAGGATTTTTGTAAAATACCTACATTTTCAGACATTTGCCCATACAAGTACATACTGAAGATTTTTTTTCCATCCACTTCATTCTCAGAACAGTGCAGTGAAGTAGCTGGTAGTAAAGGAAACTTTCTGGGGATTGCCATTCAAACAAGTATATACTCACAGCTTTTGTGTTTGCGTGAAGACTATCAGCACTTTCTATATAGGCAGAGAAGCAATTTTATAAACCACAGAAGCATTTCTACTGAAAAAAAAAGATTTTTGAAAACACAACACATACTTTTTACTAATCCTAATAATAATGATAAACTTGCAGGAACTTTTGAAACAAGAACATAAGAAGATACAATGAGATGTATAAGAGGAAAAGAAGAGAAAATTAATAGAGAGATATTCAAAATGTGTTATTGGAAGCAGGTAATTTTGTGAGTTCTCCAAGACTAAAGATTTGAGATTTGATTCAATAGCAAGTGATCTGTAGAGCTGCTGTTAAATTTCCTATTCTTGCACACATGGAAAACTAAGATTTGCTTAATAGGGGTTGAAGATACACAGAGAAAAAACAATAATTCTGAGGGGTTATGCTGCTGGCTTTAGCCCGTCCTGCATTTCACCTGGGAAACACTAACAAGTGCTGCATATTTTAATATCTAACCTCTGCAAACAAAAATTGCTCATTTAATTTTAAATGTAGGATATGACCACAATCTTGTTTTAGTAAGGGACTGTTTGACACTTTAAAACATTCTTTGCTAAAAGTAATCACAGCATTGTACCTCAATATTTTGGGTTTCCTCAAATAGTCTTAATAATCAATATACCAAAGGGAGTCAGCACAGCAGAGGGAATGCAACATTTTCTGACATCACCTATTTATCTAGCACAACACGGGAAAGATTTTGAAGGCAATGAAAAAAATTCAGAGAGAGCAAAGTGACCACTTGTTCTGCCCTGGCTATGACTGTGTTTGTGGAAATAAGGAATTAGTGGAATTAGATTGCATTGGTGGAAATAAGGAACACACTAAGGAATGTGTTGATTCCTTATTTCACCAGGAATCTGTCTCCTCATCCTGTTTCTCTTCACAGTGCTGGATCTGAGCTGCTCTTTGCTATGTTGGTGATTTTTTTCTCTTCATGTTGTATTTGTTCTGAATACTGAAGGATTCTTTAAAATACTAAAAAGAGCATACAAATATGCAACTAAACCCAAAAAATCAAGCATGGCACAGTAGGAGAAGAAAGCTTCTGGGGAGAGAAAGCAAAACTGTGTGACAGATGGAAAAGTCTCAATGGATGAATGGTACTACTACAAATAAGTAGCAGGCAGCCAGAGGGAATCAAATAATGATTATAGAAGAAAAATGAGGGTTAAAAAATGGGGTAAAAAACCTTCAGTATAGGCAGAAAATTCTAGAGGAGTAGTGTATAATATTTGTATAAGGGAGGTTTCATTATATGCTTTCCACAAACAGGGAAAGCAGTAAAGACAAAGAAGCCAGACAGCTGACAAACATGCCAGGGTGGACAGTATAAAAAGCTCAATGTGTCCTTGGAGATGAAGGAACGTTCTCCAGGATTCGACCTGGCATGCCCCCAAACCTGAACAGATTACTTTCTGACGATCAATACCTGCAACCACCAGAGGCCTGTTGGGGAGTTAAAAAAAAAAAAACAACCAGAAAAAATCAGCTTCAAAGAGAACTAGTCCCAAGCTCACATTTTATTTTTGCCATTGGGTGCTGAGGTAAGAGCTTTGGACAAGGCTCATTTTTCATCTCTTTATAGGGCTGCGGATTGAATATGAAGTGTCGCCGCATGTTCTCAGGGCTTCGCTCCGTCGGTTTCCTGTCCCAGAGAGGAGCACTCTCAGGATGACACTCGACCCCTTTGACCAAAGCTGGTATCAGATCTTTCACAACAGCCTGATTAATGTCTCCTTTAACATCCATGACTCTTATTCACCTATAAAGGAAAAAAATAAAATCCTTATTGTTTTCTTAATTTAAGTCCCATTTCCTTTGGAGAGAGAGAAAAACCAAGAAGGTTCCTCATGTTATTTGAAATGTCACTGATCAACAGTTAGATCCAAATACAGCTTAACTATTTGAAAGAAGTATAGTGGACTGTTTTTCACATACTATAGTATACCTGAATAGAAATTAAATCTCATATTTTTCCCAATAATATAATTTAATCATAAGCACATGCTGAAAAAATGCATTTAGACATTATTATGAGTAGGAAGCAATAATTCATACATGTTTCTGGAGAGAGTTTCATACATGTTTCACAGAGTTCTGTATGGTTAGATGTCTCAAATTACAATTCCACCTATTCCTCTCTCACATTTAGCTTAATTTTCTTTTGTCTTTCCCCCATTCATTTTTCAAATACTGCAAGGCAGTGCATATTTCCAGAAAGCACTGATGCAATTTATTTTTTTTGTCCATCTACCTTCGTTGCTGTAAATCTGAATAAGGGAAAACAGAGAAGAACAGAAAATCTAAGCAGCTTTTTAAGGAAACAGCAAAAAAAAGGAAAAAAAAGGAAAAGAAAGAAAGAAAGAAAGAAAGGACTGTATTATTATTAATAGCAAACTCCAGGATGATGGATGAAAAGAACAACAATATCCTTTAATCATAAAGCACTAACATTCCAGCAGTGCTGGTAAGTGACTGGAGCAGTGAAACCATTTGAGACTTAAACAGATGGATTAGGAAAGGTTCCACTGTGGGTTCCTGGACAGATTTCAAAACAGCAGCTTGATTAACTAATGCACAAAAAGCAAGTGATTCTTCCAATCAATAAGCTTTTATGTAAGCATATTTGAGTTATAATATTTAAACACAGCAGACAAGTGGGGAATCAGGAATTCCTCATGCTGGGCTTAGTAAAGCAATAAGTTTTACTTGAATCTGGAGATCTCTTTTTTCCCAACAAATCTCAAAGGGATTTTATAGCTAATGTTGTCACCACATATTCATCAATATATTAACAGCTCCTGATAGTTTTGTGAAAATGATGGTGAGTTCCAAGTCCAAGAGATGCTTTTTTTTACAAATATTTTTTAAAACACTCCTTTAGGGAGAACTTAAACAAATTTTCATTGAATGAAGGAAACTACACATAAAATTAATCATTGACTACCTTTTCTAGTAAGCACCCTTTCCACAAATAATTAGAAAGGGAGTACAATCAAAAGCCCAGGTCATAGGGGCTGATTCCCTTCAACATGACAACATTTATCCTAGGTAAGAAATGGAAAAATAAAATGGTAATGATTTTTATATGGATATTTTTAAAAATCTCTATTTCAAAAAATCTTTTAAAGGAAGTTATAATTTTTAAGGAATTACTGGCAATGAATACTATGTCTCTTTCTCTTAAGTGCCCAGTCTCAGATAGAAGTATTCCATAAAAGTTTCTAAAAGTGACCTACCATAGATCTTTATATAAAATGGTGGTATTATTATTATTATGTCTAATAACTTGCAGTGTTCCAAGGGTAGAAACAAGCACCAAAAGGAAAAATTTCAGGCGCAAGGGAAAATTACAGGCTTTTGTATGATACTTGGAGTTCTAGACCATGGTCTCTAGTACTCTGTTTATACCGTGATCAAGAGACATGCAATTTTGTACTGGTTACCAATAAAGGTTCCCCCTTCCCAGCTGAGATCTGGCTATAACATATCTGATCTTAAATCTTACACTTATTCAGACAGAAATTTTGCTTATTTTGCATCATGTCATATCCTTTAGGAAACACTTTGATAGTGTTTCCTAAAGACTTTTTAGCTTTTTGAGTTTTCACATTTTGGGGTATCTAGTAGGTTTTCACAAATAGTCCTTTTGAGACTCTTCATGGCCATGACCAAATTAGATCCACCTATAAAAGTCAGAATCAAAGAACACTGTGGAAGTATACACTGATTATGAACCCCAATGGAGTTTCAAAAAACCCCTCCCACTAATATTTGACCAAGTAAGAAAGAACTTTTCAGTTTTTCTAGACACTTCAGAATCAAATGTCTCATTTAGTTATAAATATGTCCTGCATTTTGCCAGCATACAAAGTAGTCATTACATGTGTAATACTTGTCTCTGGCTTCTTGCCTGCTAGAAACCAGGTTGTAATTGCACATTTTGATGTCTCAAGGACTTTGCTCTGGCCTGAGTAAAGACTGCTGTGGTGCTAGGACTTTGCCTCTTTCCATCAAGGAGTTTGGGCTCCATGACCTATGAGGTTTCCTGGCTTTCCTGGCTCCCCGTCAAATTGCCAGCCAGGACCTCTGCTTAGTACATGTGTAGGTCTGAATATATGTGTATATTTGCCTTGAGGTTTACAATGCAAATGTCCTTCATAAATTGAAAAAGGATACTGGGGGGAAAAAAGTGCCTACAGCCCCAAAACAATAAGTTTATTAGTCTGCACTATAAGAATAATATCTTTCAGTCCACAGGGTATGATCCTCACAGGATTAAATGTCATTCATTGTTGGAGTAACTAAACAGTTGTCAGAAGCGTGTTGTAAACCTGTAGCATTCAGTAAAATCCTCTGAAGACAGCAGAAAGAGTTCTTTCCAATTTTCTGAATGGTGTCTTTCCCTTTCTGAATCTAAAATCCTCTTTTTCCTTCTGTCTACATACCAGTTGTAACTGCAAAGTCTTTTTTCTTTTTCTCTTTACTAGTCTGAATTTCAGACTGAAGGTGGAAGAGGAGGAAGTCCTGCTCTTGCCTTTCCCCTGGGTCAGTTTGTCTCTAACTTACTCCCCATCAGCACACGCTATGTGTAGTGTTTGAAGCAATGGCAGCATAAATTCTCTCTGCTTTTTCTAGTTATTCAAATTCTGTGGCATTTTGTGATGATCTGAGGGCATGTTTACAGGCAGTAAAAATATACTGATGTCATGAATAGACTAGAACCCAGATGCTATGATTCAACTTCAGCTGCCAATTATTGCTATTTTGAATACAAACAAATCTGAAAGTAAAAACATCAAATTAAGGGTATTAAATATGTTAAGCAGATTTTAAAGTATTACCCTATTTCTACAAATTAAAAAAAAAAAAGATAGAGTTCTTGCCCACAATTAAAACAGTAAATAGTATTATATTCCGTGTAGCTCTTAGGAGTTTGGCTCCCTACCGTTATCTGTGGGATGCTTCACACTGCCACAGTAGGGCAGTTCAACATTTCAACCTCTTACTGTAAAAATTAACCTGTTTTTTTCTAAAACATTTTGAACTCTGTTCACAGAAACCCACATTGCATGAAATTCACAGGCCCCCACAGAGATAAAATAATTCTCCTTTTTGGTGCACCACTGTGGAATGCTAAAAATAGTTGAACATACCGGGAAAAAAAAACCAAACAACTCCTTTGGGGACTGCAGAGTCTTTACTTCACTGGAAAGAAAAAAAAGATAAGCATATACGTGTACAATTACATCCAATTTCTGTATACTACATCAAGTGGTTAGTCTACAGTCTGGAGATTCCTGAATCTCCCACCTACCTAATTATTATATTTCTTCTGTAAGAACACTGCATTAATCTCAGTTGCTGAATAACTAAGAGCCACTGTTGCTTCCATTTACTGTGAAAACATCTTAAATATTAACACATGTAAGAAGCATATAATTTTGTTTAATATATAGATATATGTGCACATATCTAAATGAAGATGCACTTACATGCAGATATGTGCATGCAAAAATTGTTTGCTGTGAAAAAAGAAAAATCCTAGTTGCCATCTATACCCTGTTGTCTGACTTTAGTTTTGTTTGGGTGGAGTCTTACACCACTGGTATAAGGCTTACATGGAGAGGCCGGATTGACTTGAACCCGAGTCACTAGGAGGACAAAGGTTTTTCATTAAAACCTTTCTGATCAGCCCTAAATATGACACTGGTGACCTTGGAGACAGCACTAGTTTTCTTCACTAGAAGCATGGAAGATATGAAACTGTTAAAATCCTGATGTTCATATGATGTGCAAATATACACAGATCTCAAAACTTTGATCTGTTCTACTCTCTTCTGAGTTATTTTTTGGAATATTTTTAAGGAAGCTGTATTAGCAGTAAGACCAGTTATAGTACATTTCGTCTTGAAATGTACCTCTTATACTACAATATATGTGAATGGCATTGAATCACACTTTTATAAACAGCAGTAAAAAATTATCAGAAGTTGAATAAAGAACGTGTATGTTCATTATTGTCTGTGATGAGTTTCCTTTTGGATGCTATGTGTTTTAACAGCCCCTCATTCCTGTCTGTATGCCTCTCTGAGTGGAAACAGTTTTATTAGATGTTGTGGCAGCCTTCAGATTTTATTCACACAAACAAACAAGATATTACTTGGTGCCAAAACATTTGTATTGGTACTGAACAATCATCATTAAAGCAGTCAGCACTAGGCCTTCAGAAATGGTTAACACTCCAAAGCATTTAGGTAGATATAGATTTTTCATTGCCTAAAAAATAAAAGAGGTTTTAAAACTGGTTTTCATCTATCTACAGAATATTTTTTCCTATTTAATGAAAGTATTCTGCTTATACGTAAGATACCATCAACTCATCCTTCAAAAAAGGGGATATATAAGAGTGGATATGTTGAAGTGTCCTTTAACCATTTATATGACATATTACCCTGAATTAAGAATAAATATAAATGACAACCCGTTAGAACCCCTAAGATATTACATCTATATGTAGCACACTTTTTAACATTCACTATATATGAGAGTAATCATGCAAATGTTATTGTAGGAAGTACCTGTAGTGAATACGGTGTTTTAATGAGATATGTAGGTCATATCATGGAGAATGACTGTAAAATTTAGCCACTTGATGCACTTGCAGGTGTGAAACATCTCAAAGGCTCTGTTCTGATTAAATGAATTTCAAATTTTGTGACGAGAATTAACATGCCCTGTGCAGGACTGGGTGCTGAACAAGCAAAGATATTTATAAGTTCCTCTTGATGCTCTTAATATTAGGGTAATCAGTTTGCTCTTTCCTTTCCATTTATAATATTTATTTCATGTAGTACAAGAGATTGCCATTTCAAACTACCTGTGTTTCCTTGGCTTAAGGAAAAAAAACCCTTAGGTTTTTTTTAGTACATCCATCCCCTAGTCGCTGTCTTCACTGTTGTCTCTAAATCAGGACAACACAAGACCAAGACAGAATTTTGCTTTGCATATTCTTTGTGCAAGATCCTGTTTTTAAAAATATTTTTCTTTTTTTTTCTTTTTTTTTTTTTTTTCCCCTTAATTTTCACACCAAAGTCAATTTTAACTCAGAGGAGAGGTTTCAATATTATGCCTGTCTCTGTCACCAACACACCAGTGGCCAACAGAGGGACATGCTACTCATGGCCTCTGCCTTCCGTCCTCCAGGGCTCACCAGCCCTTCATCTCCTTGCACACCTACCACTTGGACCCAGAGCTAGTCTCAAGTTACAGCATTTGTCGCAAGATGCCTTCACTCTGTCTCAGTGCTCCACTTTTCTATATCTTAATCTGACTCCTATAAAAAGTCTAGAGTTACTCAAGTCTGAATGACATTCCTAATCCACCAGTAGTTAGAGCTAAACCATGGCTCAAGGCTTTCTTTATCCCATAGTCCAGAAATGAAGCTTGGTATCTCCCTCAGAAGAGCCCAGGCTTTATCTGGGCCATCAAGTCAGCCACAAAACCATGCAAGTTAATTGGGAGCATTAAACTGAGAAGGATTCTTAATCAAGCCATGACCGCTATTAGCAACTGAGTACTGGGGTAAAGGTGGATAATAATTTTTTACTATACATAATGATTGTCTTAAATTTGCACATTAGGCAAATCCTCAAACAGTGCATGGGGTCACCAGAAATCATGCTCTGAGGTTCAGCAGTTGCACAAATATAGAGAGAGCTTATGTGAACCAGAGAAATGAAACCTGTCCAAGATCCTAAAAGCTCCCAAACAGACATGCAGCTTTAATGTGAGCAACTGTAAGATGATTTATTTTTTTTCAGCTCAAATACACAAAGTTCTGGATGTAATTCTGTTAAGCAGTTTTACATCTTGCCACTAGGACTTTCTTTTTTTTTTTCCTCTGTGCTAAGCTTTAATATCCTCTCAAATGCATTAATGTGTCCCTGGAACAGACGCTTAGAGACTCCTGCACGCTTTGAATATTTCCACTTTAAAGAGGGCTTTCAATGCTTACTGAGACTCAGTGTACCACCTCACTGGCACCAGAGCTTGTAAAACACTAAAGTAAATGGCTCCTTCCCCAAAACATGTCTGACATGAAAAATCTTGCTTCAGATCATCCCACAGAAAAAAATGTCACTGTAATGCTATTTTGTAAAAAAACCTATTTTGTTTGTAATTTGATCCTCTGGACATCTCTCAATGCTTAGTTGAGTAACTTTGGTTAGACCTCCCAGTGCTTCTCAACTGGGTTTTATCTTGAAAAGACACACTGGAAGAAATACTTGAAAACCAGTCCTGCATGCAGCAGCAAATATCTTCTAGTGCTCTGATCGTATTGCTGAACTAACACGCAACTACAGAATTATCCCACTCTCTGCATGGATCTCAAGTGCACTTTCAAAATGAGTTCTTTCTTTCCTATCAGCACTGAAGCTGCTTGGTAAATGCCTTTTACAGATCTATTGACATTCATGCTTTTAAAATAATAACTTTATGGACACTCCAGATAATAAAATAAAGTTCATGAGAAAATGTAACTGACCATCTACTTACTTGTGAGTCTGAGGAGGGTTTTACACAGACACTGGCAAAATGAAAACATGGTGTGAGGGAAGAATGCAAGGATTGATTTACTATGCAAGCCTGATGAAACTCAATGGGGAATCTTGCAGTTTGATAAAAACAAAAATTAAAGCTAATAATAAAAACCAAAATGATAGCAGTATAAATAAACCACAAAACCACCACAGCATGCAGGTTAAAGTGCAATAAGAGGTACATCATCCCTTTAAGCTGAATAAACCCCTCCCCAAAAGAGGGAAAAAAAGTGTGCATGCACAGACTCTAAGTTGTGAAATCTTAAAATCTGTTTTTTCTAAGGGATAGGACTTTTCAAGAATTTCTGTAAAGTGCATCTAAACGTGCATTAGCACATGGAATGAGGAACAAAGAGAAGAAATTTGAGGTGTGCATGCAGTTGCAGGCTAGAAACTTACTGGGATCAAATGGATGTTGTGGGATAGCTTCCACAACTGCAGTGCTGCAATAAAATATGGTGGATACCAGACCTTCAGGAGGGATGGGCTAGGATGGAAAGGAGGAAGAGTTGGCCTGTATGTGGAAGCAGCAGACATGCCTGGACCTCTGCCTAGGGGTGAATGATGAGCCAGCTGGGACTTGGTGGGTCGAGAGTAGTGTGCAGGCAGACATAAGCAATGTTGCAGTGAGTGTCTGTTGCCCTTACTGCAGTGCAGTGTAGTCTGTTGAACCCCTTTAGGAATCCATGACTAAAAAGAGATGCACAGCAATCAAGGACGTAGGACTTTGCATTCTATGCTGACCACAGAAAAATGCGATTTTCTGTAGAGTCCTCACCTTCTGTGAGGACTCTACAGAAAAATGCTGAAAACAAGGACTTCTACTTAACAGTTTGTGCTGTGTCAGAGACAAGTCCTATGCAGTAACTAAAGAGAAAGTAACACTAGAAAGAAAGAGCAGAGCTGGAGGTTTGTAGTGTATATTGTCAATAAGTCAATGTATTAAGGAACTATAAATTTCCTAGAGAAAAACATATTTTTTATATTAGTTAAATTATGTTCCATGTTTCCTTGTAACATCTATTTTAAACTGCACTGTACTGTAAAGGCAAGTTTTTAGAATGGTCTAAATTAGTCTATGGTGATTACCCACATTGTGCAACTTACTACTGTTTTATTAATGCAAGATTAAAGATAATACTTTACTGGAAGAGATAACAGCAGAATTAACCTCTATTTACCTTGACATAATAAAGATTTAATAAAACATGGGAAAATGTCAATGAACAGCATAATTATTCTAACATGAAATTTAAATGTAACTTAATTCTGTATTCTGCATATTTAATGCTTTAAGATTAGTCATCATTGTTCTTTTCTCCCTCTTACAATGCATACTTAAAAATATTTCAAGCAGACTCAGACAGCTGGATTATTAAATGTATACTAATTTATTTTCAGTTTCAGAAACATTAAATCTAAAACCCCATAATTTTTTGAAAAATCCACCAAACCCCTGCAACCAATATATATCTCCATATCTCGCCCTTGTCCAAATTTTTTACTATTGAATCAAAGAAGATCCTTGCAGTTTTATTATATCAGACAGGCATCAAAGGGGCAGAACACATAGGATTGAAAAATAACACAGCTGCACTTTGCAATGGAGTGTTCTGTATCTGGCCGTGTTTTGTTGTTCATGTAATACTTTTCAATAAACAAAGATGTCAATCAACTTTCTTTGCAGCACATCACATTTCAGATTTAAACCACTTCAGACATAGAGCTGCCCCAAGCTCACACGTTTAACAGATAAAAATTCAGCTTTCTGTCAAGGAAGAATACAGTATTGATTATAGACTGTATTTAGGCTGGTGTCTGTTGGAGCTATATTACTTTCAAACTCATACAAAGTCCACTATGGACACATAACACAAAAAAGTGCTTCTTTTCTAGTGTAATTTTTTTAAAACTTTCTACATTGATTAGTGGCAATTTTTAAATAAATGAGAAAAAAAAAAAAAAAAAAAAAAAAAAAAAAAGGTAAAACCAGCCGAGGTTACAGTGTATCCAGACATCAGTGATGGGGGAAGTTACAAAAACACGATAGTAATCATGAAAACTTTGATCACTTGATTTGATTCTAGTGCTTTGTAAATTAGCATAATTATTCAAACATGCTTCATTAAAAATCATGACTGTACAAGTCCTTCAGTTTAATGATCCAAGAACATACAGAATGAGCTAAGCTTTAAATAAATACATCTACTTTGTACTAGATGGCCATGTCAGAGACTGGCAGGTTATTTATTTTAAATAAAATACTGAATGCACTCTTGTTCCTGGCACAGTGTAAGAGACTGATGACTTGCTAAAAGGTGCAGCATGTTAGCTAGTATATTTTATTATTTATCCTCACATCCACCTGTACTTCTCCTGGGATCCCATAAGGTTGGATATCATGCCACTCCTAAGCTACTGGGAGATTGGCATAAAATCCCAGTAAATCTCCAACTAATTACATTTGAACTGTAGGTGTCACAGTTGATTTTGACCTTTAAAGTTTAGCAGAAGTTTGACAGTCTTTTAAGTGGCCCCACACTCTGCAATACGTTTTCTGTCAAAAATTAAATTAATGAATAGGCTGAAAAATTAAATATGCATTAAAAAGTAAACAAAATACCCTTTTTATTAATATAAAATGTCCTAGAAAACTCAAAGAAATACACTTATCCATGGCAACCACAATCCTTGAGAATGTGCTGACATCTCCTAAAACTGCAGCTGACAAAACACCAGTTGGCATCATTGGAGGGTTAAGAGAAACTTAACAAATTTGAGAGAGGAAAGGGAAAACAAAATCCAAGTTAAGTTGTCACTCTCTGCTTAATTCCATATATACATATATCTTTAATTCCATATATACATATATCTTGAGACATAGCAGGGCAGCTCTTGTGAGTGGCTGTGAGTCAGGTTCCTGTTAGATTGTTACCCTTACTCTGGCTGTTTCATTCGGGACTTTGCTTTTCTAAGTAATGGGTAATTGATTACCAACATTTTATTCACCCACAACAATTATCTCTGCAGTGAAGTATCATATTTCAGCCCCACTTCCACCAAAACCAAACAAACCAACCCTCCCCCTCCCCTACAAAACCTCCAACCAACAACAACAACAAAACCCACAACGGGTTGCCCAGAAAAATACTGCTACCTTTCCAGCCACGATTGCAAATGCCCTACTGTCCAGACTGTGAATATCTCAGCTGCCATCCAGGGACTTTGAAAAACTGGAACAGAGCCATGTGTCAGCACTACTAATAGCTGGCAGAAAAACCTTTACGGAATAATGGAATTGTAGAATGGTTTGGATTGTAAGAGTACCTTGAAGATCATCAACTCCCAACCCCCCGCCTGTGGGCAGGGACACCTTCAACTTGACCAGGTTGTTCAGATCCACCACATCCAAACTGGCCTTTTTATTTTAAAAATTCAGCCAGAAATTTGCAAGTAAGGAAATTAAGATTATTAGCACTTTTTACATTTTAAAAGTTGGCCTTATGGGTCCATAAACATTGATGTAAATGAAAATACTAAAATACTTTTGAAGGAAAAGGGGATGACTTCTGAGAGGGTTAATTATTTCTTATAGTTGCCTGCAAATCAGTATGTTTCTGCAAATTCTACATAGATTTTTTCCTAGAATTTTGAATTAAGCATGTCTCAATCCAGATTTGAATCTCAGTGACAGATTATTAAAATCATGTGTTTCATACTGTCCACATGTTGTCAGCTATTATTTGCAGAGAGGGAGTTTTTTGAAAACTCTTGAACTAAATGTTTTCTTTCAACATCGAGGATTGTGTAGTTTAGGGGAAAAAAGACATAGTAGGTTATTGCAAACTCACAAATTATGTGGGAGACAGGAGTCTACAAATAATCATGCACACTCTAGTCTTGTTTGTTGCTCCTTAGGGAAAACTTCCTGTTTATCAGGTCACTAATAAAAAGAATTGGAGAATAAAAGATTGAGTTTACTTTTTACAAAGAGAGGGTAAAAACACTTAAGAGTTGCAAATAAGGGAAATTAATTTCAAAGGAAAGGTCAAAAATAAGAAAGAACATCTCTAAACTTATTTATCTGTTGAGGGCTAGCTATGCTAATTATTTCACAATTCCAGCTACCCTGTAGGGGTTGGCCACAAGAATTTACTGCACAAGACAGGACTGGCATTCTCTGGAGAAATCCTGGTGCTATGTACATTCTCCTCTTTTTAAAGCAGGCTACCCAAGAACTCTCCCTCCCACTGGAATGTGCAAAATAATAAGAAATGAAAATGTTGATTACATTTCTTTCCTCCTCCATGTTGTAATTTCCAATCTCTTCTTTTCCTGGCCTCAAGAATGATCAAGCACTGAAACATCACATGGTAATGCAGAAGATTAGAGCATTTCCCACCACCCTGCCCCAACCCAATTAACCTCTTTTAATTAATATTTCTGCTGTGTTGCTTAATTTGCACTTCTTATTCTGGCTTTTCATGGCTTCTTTTTCTCACATTTTGAAGACACACAGGTAAAATTTGTCAGTAACAGTCTTTGAAAACCAATACTTTTGTAATAATAATTTTCAGATTATAATGGTTACTCTGCCATGAATTTAGTATAAAGACACACATGACATAATCAATGGAGAAATTCAAAATGAAGAGCTTAAATTCAGTGGCATGCACCCACACACTCAGTTTATTTAGGGAGATCCTACTGGGAACACTATCACAGGGCTACAAAAGAAAAAAAAAAAAAAAAAACTATAAAATTTAAAAGTCCTCCTATAATAGCAATGTGAGAGGTTTTTCAGTTTTAGTCTTTGGGCAAGATTTTCTTACCGCATCGCAATAATACTTTTTTTCTGACGACCACAGGGACAACATTTTTGTTCATGCGGGAACCCTAGATCAAATGATAGCTGAGAGACTATTTTAAATTTTTGTAGCTTCAATTTTCAGCCTACAGGTCATTCAAGCTCAACATTTCATTAATGAAATGCTGTCAATATTTCCCTGATATTGCCACAGGTTGACATATGGCATTATTCCAGTGTAAGATTTTCACACATTAGTGACTGGAAAATCAAGAATATTCCCCAAGACACCTGGGGTATGATTAATTCTCTAATAGTCTTTCTGTACTAGTTTGAGAGGAAGAGAGGGATCTTCCAGGGAGGAAAGAAAGTGGCAACACTAGAAAGAAGACAGCCTTGGCTTCTTGCCTGGAGCTCTGACTTGGCCAGCTGCCCCACATGACAACCTTTGCCATCCTGAAGCCCAAATAAGGTGCCAGCAGCAAGGCAACAGCTTGTAATGTACCTTGAGCAGAAATAATGGCAACATTATTCCATGAAACCATCCGCAAGAAAGAGGAGTTAGTGCTGAGGGTAAAATAAAGGTGAATGTGTTCTATCTGTTGGGTTAGGGATAGGAGTCTGTCACCATTCTTTGAAGGTTAAAGCAAAGTTAGAGAAAAAAAAAACAGTGCTGAAGATTTGATAGAGGAAGCAGATGCTCAGGGATGTCCTTTGCTAAGTTGAGTATTAAGGCCAACTTTCACGTGTACGAAATTAAGAAAGCTGGACAGACTTAGCATCTTAATAGGTCCAGGTCTGTGCCTCATCAGGTATGCATGGACATCTTAGCAATGGAGGAACAGTTGTCAGTGAGATTGCCATTGCTGAGACACCCAAACCATCCAGTCTAGAGTATCTATTTTTGTCCTGAAGTAACCGCCTTTTAATAGAATAAAACACATCAACTGCACAGGAACTGGCAGGCTGGAGAACAATTAAACCACTTTCAGGTCTGAGCTTTGCAAAAAACCCTCACTTGTTTCCCATTTTCCCACATTGTTTTGAATTTTTGAGGCATCTGCAATCAAAGAGCTAAATGGCTAAAACAACCTAAACACACAATTTGTAAAATTATTTTCTTGCTGGCTAAGCCTGTATCAAGCAGCACCACTGATAAAAAGCAACAGTTGTTTTTTAAGCTCTAAAATTTGTAGTGGAATTTGTACTGAACTGAAATTTGTAATGGAAATGCTGACAAGGCCACTAACCAGTGCAGATTTAGCAGTGTTGCTACAACAAACATAAAGTAAAGCAGTACTAGTCTCACACACAAATTAAACTGTCTTATGCACAAAAGTCCACTGTCTCCTTCTAATATGAACTTCATTATCAGAAAGTTGGTTTGGATTGCTAAGCACAGGAATGATGAAAATGAATGTCAAAGACAGCCAATCCAACCCATAAATTTCCAGTTTCAGGTAGACAGGGTGTGCACAGCAAGACAAGACAGACACAGGGAAAGGAGTCCTAGTATTATAAATATACAACATATATTTAACTCATCACATCTCTTACACTATTTTTCAGTTGTTGTCAATGTGGTATAGGCAATGTTTTTATACCCCTGTGTGTTTATATATGAGTTTCTCTTACTTCAAGTTACTCTTGCTGCAGAACAAATCTTTGCTCATGATGGGAAGCACAGCTTTATTCCTTTCTGTAGTGTTTTCCCCATTCATTGTGGGCTCAAGATTGCTGAGCCAGTGGAAGAGCAGAAACCAGTGCCTCCAAGTGCAGAATACTAACAAAGAAACAGAATGGAAATCCAGCTCTTTGTAAGCAGAAAATCTCTCTCTGGAAAAGAAGGTGTGTTGTGGTTTAACCACAGCTGTCAGTTAACTAAGAACCACGAAGCCACTCACTCCCACTGCAGCAGGGAGGGGGAGACAATCAGAAGAAAAAAAGTAAGAAAACCCTTGTTTTGAGCTGAAAACAGTTTAATGGGAAAAGCAAAAGCCATGCACACAAGAAGAGCAAAAGAGGGAATTCATCCACTGCTTCCCATGAGCAGGCAGGTGTTCAACCATTCCCAGGAAATCAGGGCTCCATCACACTCAATGGTAACTTGGGATGACAAACACCATCACTCTCAGTATCCACCCCCTTCCTTCTTCTTCCCTCAGCTTTATATGCTGAGCATGATGCCTAATGAAGTGGAATGTTTCTCTGGGCAGTGGGGGTCAGCTGTCCCAGCTGTGTCCTCTCTCAACTCTTTGTGGCCTGCAGTCTCCTCACTGTTAAATTGGGGTGAGAAGTAGAAAATGCCTTGACTCCATACTCAAGTACTGCTCAGCAGTAATGAAAACATCCCTTTATTAACCACATTGTTTCTGGTACAAATCCAAAACATAGCCCATACAAGCTACTGTGAAGAAAATTGACACTATTCCAGCCAAAACCAGAGCAAAGTGCCTAGGATCAGCCATTACAGACCTTAAGGCCACTCTGGTGAAAATAAAAGTTCTTCTAAGTACTTTTTGCCAACAGTGAAGCAAACTAGAAAGAGATGCACACTAGGGGACACAGACCATCTCATGGCATATAACAGATATGCCAAATTTCAGAAGTAGCTTTTGAATGAGAACAGTTGGAGAAGTTATCCCAGAGGCTCAGCTGCACATGAAGAACAAGGCTATCCTCTCCCCTGTCAATCTGTCAATGCTTGAAAAGAAGAGGCTTGTGAGGTGTTCCTGGTCATGCTGGGTCACAGTAGGATTGGAAATCAGAACATCATGGGAAGAACCTGGCAGAAGCTGCACATATGTGGCCTACACATGGGCAGAAACCTGTTCTTTAGGGTTCAGAAAAAAAATGATCCTTAGGTTCTAAAAGCTGGTGCAGCTTTGTCTCTTGAATGATGCCATTCTGACTGCATTTAAGCCAAAAGTGATCAGCAAAACTGGTATTTAACTAAAATAAAATCTTGCAGTGCATATACAAATAAAATTAATACCTCAATAAGTAATTCCATTGAAGTTGTATGAATTTAACCAATATATTTCTCAAGATGTATTTTTTTTGTGCAATGACTGAGTGGATGTGAAATATTTTGTTCCTTCCAAATGAGCATCCTGAGTATATCCTCTTCGAGGTTAGAGGCCTAGCTGTCTCATCAAAACAGCATTTTTCATGGTTTCTGCTTGTACTTTCCAGCAATATTCTGATAAAATAAAAGTATAGCTTTTTTTGTCATAGCACTTATTCATCCAGATTCAATTCAGTACATACACATTGCTGACAGTAACAGAGATCAGAGAAAAAAATTGCCCAACCATATTCCTATTTGTCAAAGGAGATGATCTTTCTTTTTAAAGAAAATTTAAAAATAGATTTTAATTTTTCTTCTTATTTTGATCATCATCAGAAATGACAACCAAGATGGAAGCATAAGCCTCAAAATTATGGTTTGGTCTTAACCCATATTCAAAGTTTTGAGATACTTCAGGATGCTAATTTCAGGAATTTGATTTCTTTCCAAGCAGAGATGAAGCCTCACCACATTGTGCAAATGTAGGAATAAGGCCAAACTCCAAACCCCACAGGTCTTTTACATTCAGGGTGATTGGGCAGATCCACAATCACAAATTTCTGTAAAATTGGATGTAACTCCATGGCCAATGTGATAGTGTAACTGAATAATGTTCACAATTGATGCTGCCTAGTAACCAAACTGCATCCAGCTTTTCAAATCAACAGAAAAGTTTCAGGATCTGAGCTATACTGAATAGAAGAGCATCCAACCAATCTATAAAGACCCTATTGGTCTTTAAAGCAGAAAACATCATGAGTGGGTTGTTAGATGAATTTAGCAGCAGGGAAGCCTGCAGCTCATCAGCTTTCTCTTCCTCAAAAGTACTTATTGCAGTCAAGAGGAATTATTGCTGGGGTTCTCCAAGCATGGTGATGTTTTTGTTATATTAAAAAACTCTGAACAAAGCAATTGCACCCCCCACAATTATTCTTTTTGTTTCTCCACTGCAATGATGCACTCTTTATGATGTGCAAGATTTATACTTTGATTGCCAAACTACAATACACAGAAAGAGACCAACAATAATGGATAGTTTTGTTTGCCAGATGGACAAATAAACCTGAGCGAGGCACAGAGACTGGGTGAACTGCTTTTCTTCACATACCTACTTCTTCTCACATTCTTAATGGGAGCAGCTTTCCTTATAGAAGCTTTTTCATTTACTTATGATGACACAAAGTCTTCATCACAAATTCATATTTTGCTTTGAATTAAAAAGACTTTTGCAGAAATGCTGGTCATGGGTCATGCAGCTATAAACAGGATCCTTCTCTTTAGCTCAGGAGTGTCTCAGCAATTTCACTACTTTCAATAAGCTCCAAATAAAGAGGCCTGAATAGAATCTTAAGACAAAGTTTTCCGAAGTCCTATCCTGCATGTGAGCACACCTAAGAGTTAATGATCTATGACCCTTTGAGGAAATGCTGATGTTTCCTTACAATCATTGTAGATCTTTGATCAGGCTTGGAAGAAAAAACTCCTAGGCTCTGCTGGGCATCTCTCTCTCATTCCTAGCCAATACGTGGAGTAGAAGGAGAGATTTCCACCAGTGCCTGCACACTACCAGCAGTGTTAGTGTATACAGTCAGTTTTCACCTTATTAGTAACTATTGTCACAATCAGTCTTCCCTACACAATCAGCAGGAAATATCTGGCCATCAGCACTGCTGAGCAGCACCATAAGTAATGAATTGACATAATGATCAATAGTGGAAGGAAAACAGCTGTATCTATATCTATAAGCAAAAGAGAAACAGATATGTGACACTTCAAAATGAAAATATTCCTTCATTTTCTCCATTATTAAGTACTGGGGAAGGTAGACAAGAAAAGCAACTTATAAGTCAAATCCAAAAATAGTCATTTCAGCAGAAACAATTGACAGTAAAAGAAATAATCACACTTCACCTCACTGTTGATTTGATTCTTGAATGTGCTTGGTGTGTAAAATAATACAAGCCTATAACAACAGAAGACAGGTAAAAAGATTTCCATTTTCTGTTTTTCTACTCCTTGGTTGGAAGACCAAAAAGATATTTCCAACCTCTAGATATTTTATTTACAACCTACAAAACAGATACAATAGAACAGAATCAAACTGTGATATTTAATTAATATTTGTAAAGCAATAGGACATCAGTAAACAATAAGAATTATATATTTGCCAAGTATACATTTTGTTCCCCACAAAATACATCTGTCAATATTTGAAGGAAATGCAAGATGTCTTTTATTCTGCTCTTGGAATGAACCTATTTCCCTTTATAAAATGTGTTCCATTTTATAGCAATCTTCAGAGACTGGTTCCCCCTATCTCCTTGCTGATTAATGCCTGAAAAATGCTTCTGTGTTTAAAAAAGTGGCACAATTGGGGTGAGGACTGCCCTGAAAATAATCACTTGACAGGCATGTTATTCACATGGTACTGATAAAGCCCAGTGCTGTTTTCCTTGGGGTAAAAGGGGCTTCTTCCCTTACCATACAAATAGCATAAAATATGCAAATGAATCTTGCATTCAACAAGTCAAATATTCTGCATGTTTAATTTACAAGTTAACAAAATTCAGATCATTTTAAAAGCTACAAGCATAACATAAAATAAAAGACATAGCACATGGCAGAAGCTGTACTTTTGCTCATTGATAAATTATTTTCTAGAATTCACATTAACAACCACATTGCTGAAGTGCTCTTTAGCCCTCCAGTGTTACAGTTCAAGGTAATATGTGACAGATTTGAACATTCTTAAGGAAGAAAATCTCCAGAGTGTGTAGATGGCAGCTTTGCTCACTGGGAGATTACAGTGGTTTTTATATCTGTTACAAACCTGCAGTTACACTGATAACTTCAAAAGTGGAATATTATATATCATGCTAAAATTCTCCACCAGCCCATTATGTCCTTTCTTTGTTTCTTCTGTGCTTGCCTTTTTTTTTCCCTTTTGCCTTTTTTTCCTTTTTTTTTTTCTTCATTTAGCTATTGCTGGCTTGCCAGAGATCTTGAACTTGAGAAAGGTTAGACATCACAATGCTGAAGCAGTTTGTGAGCATCAGCAGATTTGGCTTGTAATTTCATTGATCTATGTGGGCTTGCTGTTTGCAAACCAGCTGCTGCACTGTTTCCCCACAGCTACTGATCTGAGTAGCATTGATTTTTTTCCCTTACATTAACATAGCATTACTTCTTTAATGGGCATTAAATGACTGGATGTAAATACAAACAGGGCTTCAACAACAAAAGAGAAAAAAAAAGCATTGGGTCTTTTTATTTAAAGAACTCTATTAATATTTTTCAGCAAAAAAAATTAAAAGCATGAGTTATTGATCAAGATAAATGCTATTTTTAGTGCTGTAATTTCCACACATTTCTTTTGCCAAGAAATAATCTTTTCTCCTCACTGTTTTTACTCATAGTCCAAAATGTTGCATTTACAAAGATTGCCTTTTTGCCTCAGTAAAAATGGTAAAAAATATTTTTTAAGAAGTATCATAGAAAGCAATGCAAAATGTCTTCATTGTGCTTATTCTAAAACTAGATGAACTCATTTCAGTTTGAAGAAGATATCACCTGTTAACTCCCACTATTTAACTATTTAATAAAAAATGAATGGACTTCAGTTTAGACAGAGTGGATGTGAAATCTGCAGCACACTGTGAACTGACTCTCACACATATAATATACTTAATATAGGGTCATAGTCCTCCCATATGCTTCTTTAGTCCTTTAGTGGGTGGTGTTTTAAACAATCATACAAAATCAAAATTCAATGCAATGTAGAAAAGACAGCAGGGGAAAAAGTAAAGCAAATGATAAAACCCTGACCAAACTCAACCCCAACTACTTTAGAAGTAGGTGACAGCCAGCAGAGATATCCAGAAGGAGATGCAGGACTGCAAGTTGTTCTTACTGACATTTCATGAAGAAGACACGGGATTGAGAGTGCTGGGAAAAGGAAAGAACTCCCAAAGAACACCAGTCGTGGGTTACAACCTTCTGGGCTGCAGATGACAGTAGGCAGCAGTGTCGGTATCGTGATTAAGAGTGCCTCAAAAACACTGACACTCCAGCAACATCTAACAAGAATGGGATTTACTTTTAAGTATTTATGAAGGAGGATTTTCATCTTTTATGATAAATACAGCTCCTGTTCTGGCCATGCAGCCTGATTGCCCTGAGGAAAAGGTCCAGCAACCTGACAGATGGGAATTCCTCATTCTTGTGTAACTCTGTCTACTCTATACCTAGAGAGAGTAATTCATTCCACATGGCTGCTGCAGGGATATCTACTGTATCCTTACTCAGAGAGCAGATAAATTATTCTCAGTAGAAAATAAAGATGTAAAATATGGTGCTGGAACTGAAAATAACCCATAAAATGAGTACTGAAATTTATACTTATTCAAGGTAAAATATATGTGTTGTCAATCTAACCAATCTCTCGTAGTCTCAGAGTCTTCTTGACTTGATTAGCTAATGTTAATGCCAGTTTTAGCAGGTATAATTTCCAAATCAGTAAAAATAATATTAGCTAACACTGGTTCCAGTGTGAACCCTCAGAGCATCCTACTATTAAACTCTTTACACTTATAGGAGAAGAGTTTCAGTGCAAGTTTTTCTCCATCATTTATTCAGTTTTTAGTCTGCTGTGAGATTTTGCCCCTTACCTCAGTTATATTTTCCCTTAATAGTCTTTTATAAAGGATCATATCAGGAATTTTTTGAAAATCCAAATAAATTATATTCACCAGGTCACCCTTACCTTTTTATTTATTAACGTTTCCAAGGCGCTTTAGCAGGTTAGAGAAGTATGCTTTACCTCGACCAACATTGTGCAGGTTTGACCCTATGAGGTTATACTTATCCATACCCTGAACTATTCTATCCTTAATTAGACTCTCAATCAGTTTCCCCAGAAGCAAGGTGGAGTTCAATTGTCTTAATTCCCAGGATCTCTTTTTGGTCCTGTTTTAATAACAGACACCTGCAAGTGTCTCTTCTATTCTGATGTATGTTCTGCAATCTGCATTAAATTATTTTCCCTTTTTTCATGAGTCTATCAAATTACTCAGCACTTTCCTTGAAAAAGACTACAGATTTTGCTAGTGCTGCTCTGCCTCTAATATATTTAGCACATTTAACATATAATAAAGAACAAGGTGAAATTCTGTATAACTATTGAACTCTTTTTCCATGGTGAGTATGTAAATATAGTTTTAGTTTGATATTTTTTGTTGGTTTTAGTTATTTCCCCCTCTACAAGTACTTAGATGAGCAACTATTCACTTCTTCCTTCAAAGTCAAAAAAATCAATTTTGGGGGATTTTGGGGTTTTATTTTTGTGGATAGATATGGACAGTCAATCTCAATGGATTGTTTTCTAGCTTAGCTTTGAGCATTCTTCTTGGACAATGAGTGGAAAGGAAGGATCAAATCCTAAAACCACCTTACATAATGACTGGTCATGCTCACCAGCAATATCCAATACCAGGAGCTATTAAAACTGGATTTCATATGAATCTGACAAATGACAGAAAGAAAGAGGTTGTGAAAAGGTATAGATTTGTATTCTGGTCTTGTAGAAGATGTTCTTCGTCTATGCTTTAGGTACACAGGTCTTAATGATCAGGAAATATTGTTGAACACGATTTTTAGTGAAAAAGCATTGAAAATTCCCACTGAAATGTGTACATGGCTAAGTAAAGGTCAGTAAGCTATTGAGTAAACCTGAAGTGTTCACATTAGAGGATTAGAAACTAAGAATTTTCAGCATTCAGTGAAGTCAGTGGATTTTCCTCTAGAATTTGAGACTTACTGTCAGGTCTGAGTTTGAATGGATGAAAAAATTGAAAAGGAACTTTTAGTGAAAATTATGGGTTTCGTTATGAGACAATATAAAGCCAATATAAAGTCACCAAGTATGAAAGCCCAGGTTTCAGCCTTGCTTCTACAACAAAACCCAAAGCACATTATCTTCACCTGGGTTTTGAATTTCATTACAAAAATATCACATTGCTCTAACTGTAATTATTAAGGCATATTACTGCTGCCTTTGTTTTCCCTTCAGATAGAAGTTTCAGTTTCATCTGTGTTCAGAGATTCTATGTGCTGCACTGTTAAGCACAGATTTCTGCTTAAATTATAATTCTATCAGCTTTAACATATGAAAATAGAACACATTTTAATGTGTGTGTTGAACATTAAATCATTTTTGCTTCAGGGAAACTCTGGTAAACAGTAACTGTCAAAAATTATAATGACACAAAATTAAAATAATAGAAAATAGTCTGTAACAACAGCTTTTCTAATCACGTTAACAGAAGTTCAGCTCTGCATCTTCTAACTATTCCTTTACAGAAAGCAGGAAGGCTGAGTTAAAAAAGCTCAGGTATGCAATTTTACACCATTGAATAAGAAGAGCTGGAAATTATCTTTGCTACCATTCTTTGCTTGCGTACTGTGAAGTGCACATCAATCAGTGTAGGAAAAATGGGAATAAATTAATATATGTATATTTTTGTTGTTATGACAATTAGATTTTCATTCAGGAATTTTAATATGTAAAATTTTTTACACAAAAATCCTGGAAAATACAAGAATATCACTTAAGCCCTTTAAACTGGACTAACTTCTGTAAGTCTGCATTAAATGAGAAAGAAGCTGATCTGAAAAAATTAAACTGCAGCAGAAATATTGACAGGCATATAGATTGAATTACATGAATATGAGATACATACAGACTTGGAGCAGATCTGCTTAGATCAATGTCAAATAAATTTCAAGATTACCTTAGTTTGGTTTTTATGGTTCACTTTGTTTTAGATTTTAATTTGAATTAGTAGTATGAAATAAAATCACTATTTATTAACTTCCACTTTCAAACAAAAAACATCTAACCAGTAAAAGCTTATCTGCAGTTAAAACCTTCCATTTTGTGGAGGTCAGGTAACAATATAGTTTACCTCTAGAATGACACAAGTTATTCAAAAGCAAGAAGTTAAAACTGATTCTTAAATGTTTCCATCTATTAATGTGGCATATAACCGATGTACAGAGCTTGTATGTGTATGGTGAGGTTGCATTGCCCCCTATAGTCACTCTGTGTCATCCAGGAGTGGAGTAGGAAGAGAAAGAGAAGAGTGGGAGAAATTGCCAAAACTACTACACCCTTGGTTTGGATTCATACTTTGGAAAGGGCATGGTGGGGAACAGTGGACAAACTTTAACACTGCCATGCAATTCAAGAATTTGAATGCCCTATTATCCAAGCCCATAAAGATGAAATAAAATGTTACTCTCAAATTCAGCTTAGAAGACCTCTGCAGCCCCAGTGGTCTGGCTGTGGTTCTGGTGCATTTGTTGGATGCCAATATCTGCACGTTGGTGGTGCACCAGGGTGCCAGTGTACCTGCCTTGTGGACTCATATGCAGGAGGTGGGTGACTTTGGTTCACCTGCAAAGGCAGGAGGTCCCATGGCTGATCTCTCTTTTCCTCTCAATGGGCACATCTTTGGTGACTGAGCATAACAGGGCCATTTAACTCCAAGGCACAAAGAACTCTCAAGTTATGCCTAAATTGTGGAGTACACAGAGTGCCTGCCCTTTGAAGCAGCTTCAGAACAGGGACCAGAAAGAGACAGAAAAGGCTCAGATAAAGGTTCCTCCTCAGCAGTGGGAGTAAATGCAAGGAGCACAGACAATTTGTTCATGCTGCCCATAGGCACTGGGGTTATTGCTGTTTTAGGCCTATGAGCCTGGGTGGAACAGAATATTTCCCAAATCTCTATAGAACAGTATGATGCTCTTCACCACCAGCACAAGGAAAAAACTGCATTCCTGGTCTTAGATATTTCCAGTCAAGCACATCTTTCTTAACTTTGCTGTCAACTAAAAATTGTTATCTCTCCATAAAATTAATTAAATCTCAGCTGCTATCTTACTACTGTTCTCTTAAGAATGTAATTATGAACACTCAGTACTCAGTATATCTTTTAATAGGCACAGACCCAACATAACAAAAAGCATTAAATTCTTTAGGATCTCTTAAAAATATCTAACCAACTATTGGTGCTAGTGTGCCAGGACTTTAAAAGGACTTTATAGAAATGGCAAATATTCAACAAGCTCAAGATCAATACCATCCTTCGTTGGGGGTAATACACTGTTATCATTATTTTTCTTATATCTGGGGACAGCTTTTCTACTACCACAATTCCAGTAGTTCTCATTTTTGAATCTCTTACCACTTTTTCTCCATTATCACAACCCTGTTTGTAGTGACATAAGGGACTGATTGGAGAATTATGGAGCTGAAATCCTATGTTTTTTTCTTGTCATATTATTTTTAGTTTGGGTCAGTTGTTGAGGCTCACCACATAGCAGAACAAGGACTTGAACAAAGGATAGAAGAAAAAGAAATAGTAACAGAAAGTTATGGTAACTGCCCAATTTTATGGAAGTGATATCTTGTGCCAGTTGGGGGGCAGGGTTTGTATCTGTGCTTTCAAGAACATAAGTTGTACTTTAAACGTCTTTATATTTCATTTAGTCTGAGAAAAAATATTAGGAGTATTCCCATCCATGTACTTTAACAAATATTCTCCATCTAGACAGAAACTACAGTCCTGCAAAGTGGAGCTGAAAAACTTGTTTGGTTTTTGTGAATATATGCCCAGACATAGTCCCATATTAAATCTTTATTTTACTATGATGACTGGAGACTCAATAATGACTAAGCTACTGATGAGATGTGATTGCTGCTTACCTAGCAGATCAATACTGTCTCACTGCCTCCTGATGTGGAGGGGTGTACCCTGATAGTATTCAAATCTTTGATTACCTTACTCTTAACTCCAAGCTCTCTGAAGCAGTATCAGGTTTTTTGTTCTATAAACCCTGTAGCCAGCATGAATTCAGCAGCTCATGAAGGTATGAGGTTAAGCAGAAATATCTTCAAAAATATACCCCCTAAAATTTTACAGCATTTACCAGTGTCTCATCTTCTAGTTGTCTCACCTGGAAAACTGACTTTGTTCTTGTATTTTTTTATCTTTAACTTTTCTTCCATCTTATCTATACTGAAGTACTGTTGCTTACTAGATATCACTGTCTAGTAATTCAGCAAAAACAAACTTTTAACAGTTAGGAATTCAGGCTATGTTATTATCTTTGCCCTCTATTTTTTCTCAGCTATGATTCTACACAAACACATACATAAACTCATTCAGTTGCTTTACTGATTAGTGGGAAATTCTGTAAGAGTGATTGTTTCTCATCCAATACCTGTTTTCTTTTTGTCTAAATTGCATCAAACATTTTTCTTCAACTGATCGTGTCAAAAGGACATACAAACAGCATGTCCTGCTACTCAGAAAATGGGACACTTTCATGGGGCTAGCAGCATTCTGTGCCTTCATGCTAAAGAAGCAGAAACCACCCTGTGACACGAGTCTGGCCCCATAAATGTGTAACCAACTTTCAGCTGCAGTGCACTACCTAACTGGTGCAGAAGACAACGAGACATTTGGGGAAGCAACATTTCTAAATGCCAAACATACAGAGATGAGCCACTAAATCTTATGAATTATCCATGCAGAGCAGACAGAACATTTGTTTTCAAGGTCAAATGAGAAAGATCCCCTGACCTGTGTGGTAAACTAGACGTTAATACATTTATCCGTCTTTGGAATGTAAGGGACAAAGTCAACACAGAGAGAAATGAAGCAGTGGGGTAAGTCTGTCAAGCTACCAAAATCATTGTGCCATCTGTTTTACTGGCATTTTTTATGTCTGTGCAGGGCATACTCAATGAAAAATAGACCTCTTATTCAAATTTGAGTTTCTTCCAAACTAGAATCTAGTATCAAATATATTTACATTCTTTGGATAACTCTTAATTGATTTTGTTTTATGTACAGCTCTTTTCATATTCATTTAGTCACCTCAGTCACCTCATAACTAATGCAACAAAAAGTAAAACAAATGAATACTAAATTTCTTAAAGGGAAATTGCAGTAGTGTCCCTTAAATGTTTCTGCACTTTCCGCCAGCTTTCACCAGGCAGGATATTGAAACTGGCACGATCCTATCAAAACAGTGTATTTTTTTATGGTTATCAACACTAACATTTAAAGGATAACAATTCAGAAAAGAAGCAAGGTGGTCATTTGATTCCTCCTGAATACTTTGGACCAACACCACTCAAATTTGGTTACTATCCTGATGGGCTGTTGAAACACAGCTCTTTGACGGTTCAAGAGAAGGCATTTTTACTACCAGGGAGCAGCCTAGAGAATGAATACCAACTGGAAATGTCAAGTTTAAACTCTCTAATAGTGCAAAGTATCTCAAAAGTTAATGCAAATCCATCCTAAAGCCCTTTACATTAGCAGAATAGGGCAAAAAGGTCTTACTGGGACTCAGAGAATCAGTTTCTTTTGCTTTACTCTTGCCTTGCCAGGAAGAATAAATGACTTGGCTCCTTTACAGGGTGCTGTCCCTGCCTTGCATTTCATCAGCTCTGTCATAGGAAAGTCTGAATTTCTGACCATTCCTACTAGCCATTTTTGTCCCTCCTGCAGTCCCATTGTGAGGGGCAAATTCACCTTTCCCATTCCTCCCACTACACTATTTCAAAATCTGAGCTGGACCATGGACTTCTGTTAGAGGATTCTACCCAGCAGTATAAAGGCTATGACACACGGTATATGCAATGTAGAAGTCTACATACATTACAGTTTTTCTTAATCACTGGGATAACTTTAGATAAAAATAATTTTGAACATTTGCATTTCTGATGACTGTAGAGTGGTAGGATCTCGCAACAAATATTTCAGAGTATTCATCACTGTGCTTTTTGATATCTCTAAACAGGCAGTTAGTTCAATTTCTTATTTATCCATGTCATTTTTCTTTCATATTAATATTCTCATATGACAAGTACATTACTTAAAATTGATGAATTGATTTTCAAGAGGAATCTTAGTTTACATAAATTGTCACATTTCACAAAATTTAAAAAAAAAAGAAACAGATTCAGTTCCATCTCTTGCAAGGAGCATTGAGAAGTATACTAAAGGAGGAAAAAAATTATGAGCTAGCAGAACCAATGTTTTTACAAGCAGCTGTGAAGATAGTCACTAAAAAGTCTGATCAAGAAAAAAAATCCAATAGTTTAATATATTTTCTCCTCTGGATGGTTCAAGTTTAGAAATTGAGCACACCCTTTAGAGAAATTGAAAATAAGATAGCTGCACCTGTTTTACCACAGGTACAGCATCTCTTTTACACACACAAGCTAATACATCAACATTACAAGATCAAAATTTGTCTACCCGGGGGTATCTACTGAGAGTTTTAGGTATATCCAGCACTTAATTGCTGTCTACAGCCAGACTCTACTCATGCAACTGGTTCTGATCCTGTTCATTCTGTGATATGACCGTAGTAAAATATTTTCTTTTTTTCCTATATTGTCCTAGCTGAATCTCCACTACTGTTTACTTCATTGTGCAATCAGTTTTTATTTGCCTTTAAATATTGGGTTTCACCCTGAATCTCTCCCTTTCTTCTTCTTGCCCTTGCCTTCCTCCATTTCCTTCAGTTGCCACTGTTCTATGCCTAACTGCAGTAAAGTATATACTTTAATTTCATGAAGAAATGAATACTGAAATATCCTAATATTCCGACACTTACCAATAACTCTGGGATATCACCACATGATTGCGTTATACAATGTGCCCATGCCCTATAAAGCAGTCCAGTTGCTCTTTGTTGTGTAGTTCAGCTTTCTTATCTGTTGTGTTTTGTTTGGTCTGATATGATAGTGCAGAATAATAAGAGCATTAAAATTGCATGATTGCAGTATTGGGAAAATACCACTGCTGTTGGTCAAGTACTAATGAAAAATGAATGCCATTCCTCACCAAATTTGGATGGCCATTTTAAAAGCAGTCATCTAAAACCAGACAGTGTTTAGAAATGCATGACTGCAATGTTTACCCATGAAGAAAACAGTGTTCTTTTATCATTCCAAAGAACCATATGTCTCCTTTAGTGGATCATACCAGTTTATTTCGTGGAGGCTAGTAAGGGTCATTAAACACCAATGGGTCTCTGAGTCCTTCCTCAGCGTCAGTGACATTGTAGGCTTCACCAGGGATCCCATTTCACTTCTGTACAAGATCTTCAGGGCAAGGGAGGCAAATGAACTATGAAAAACATAATCACTGCTTTTACTGTTGCTTTTTTTCATCATAAAAATTCCATTTATTTAAATTCCATTAAAAAATACATTTGCCTCCTGAAAGCATAAATATATACTTTTGTCATAATTTTTCATTTTATAATAGAGTTTTGTCATTCTTTTGCGGGGAGGGGGGAAATCTCCATAATAAATATTACACAAAGTTGCTATACAAAGTTTGGGACAAAGCCAGTGATTAACAAAGTAAATTCCTCTAGAAGAGTTTGTCAGAAGTGACAGGAAAATATTTCTCAAGCACCTGAGGGAATTAACAGTCTAACATTTTTTTCAGGAGTGATTTGAGCATCAAGTTCAGCTTTTCAAAAGTACCTGGGCCTTTAATTCACATATTAATTTAAGAGAGTCAGACACTCAAAACCTATGAGGATCTAGAATCCAGGATGAAAAGCCTTACAGAAAGTCAAGGGGATTTGAGTTATCAAAGGCCAGATTTTTTAAAAAGTATTTGAGAAACTTAGAGGCAGAGATAGGTGCCTAGCTGATTTTCTTTCAAAGTAGAGTGAAGAAGGGTTAAGTCCCTAACACTCCCTGAGATTAGTGTGTTCTTAGGAAGCCCTAACTACACCTTTGGATCTAAATACCTTTTAAAAAAGTTTCCTTGAACTGGTTTGAAAGTGGTTTTATCATATGAATGCAATGATTTATCCTATGCTTAATTCCTGACCTCCCAAAGATTGCCACAGACCTGTCTTAGAATAAGCAAATTTTGTGTCATAATCTTGATGGAAATGGACAGAATTAGAAAACAAAATCTTATTTGAACAAAATTTAGTTGGCATTTGGATCCAGAAGTTCCTCAATTTTGAGAGCTGAAAATAACTGGCAGTTCTGCTCCACTGTGATCATACTTGGAAGAGCTGTTATACCCTGAGCATGCTCAGCTTCAAGAATTCACCCTGTGTATGCTAAGCAGCCCACATCACCAGCATGTCTGTATGAAGTCATACTGTTAGCAGTGCCAGAGTCTAACAATATGAATGACTAACTTGCTTTCACCATGTTTGCCACAGCTGGGAAGAAGATGAGGGGTAAATGTACAGGGAATTTCAACACAATGCAAATCTGGCAAAGATGCAGTTTCAGATTTTGATTTCTTAGGAAGCAGATTTTTTTTTTCTGGTTGCATTATACCATGGTTATCTGCAGCTTTATTTTTTTAGCCCCTACTAATTTATTTCTTGCTTTTATAATTTACTCACATAATTATCTTATCTAAATATAAATTTCACTGTAACAGCTTTCAGAATTCACCCTTTAAAATGAACCCACTCTTTAGTACTGAAAATGTTAGTTCCTTCCTGAGTCATGTTTGATTTCTTTTCCTGTACTGACTGGCTTCTGAACACAGTGCCTGATGGTAAGCTTTGTCAAGAGATGCTGAGATATAAAGAACAACAGGTTACCTCATAATCTCTTCTTGTTAATGCTTGTTCTGGAGAGCACCTGCTGTCTTTAAAAGGGATTTGAGTGACCCAAGATTAAGAAGTCTCCCTACAACAATTACTGTTCTTATCACTGAAGAATACTCATACCAATGTGACATCTTCCTGATGGTTTCAAATTCACAGACAGAGGCAGAGATAAGAGTCAAAGAACCATACCGTGTGCAATTATAAGACATCAAACCAGTCCAGTACAATTCCATTTTGGAGAGGAGTAACGCTATTAGACTAATTGATTTCTGCCTGGAAAGTAACTATTACGAAAAAAACCCCCCTGATTTAATTTTAAAAAAGTTTCAAAATGCAGTGGTGCTTAGAGTATCTCTAATCCCCTTTCTAGATCAGCCTTACTGGGCAAATAGAATAAGGGGCACAGAGACCCTAAATGGATCACATGACCTCACATCACAGTGATTCAGAGAAGACATTAAATCTTGAGAGTACCGTGGACTATTCCTTGCTGTCTCTTTGGTTTAAAATATACAAAAGTATGGACTTCTGTTCTACTGAAGTCAAATTTGTGATATGAGTAAAGGATTACCTGCCATGACACCCATCATAGTATGTCCCTTACTCCTCAAAACATTTTTCCAAGCCTGTTTAACGACTGAGCTCCTATCACCATGGTTTGCATTGACAGTAATTGTGAAAGCTGGTTCTTTGAAACATTATCCAAAGTCATCAATATTTTGAAAATTAATGTGGGAGGATGACATTTTCAAGAAGATTGTACCAATTCTACCCCCTGAATCCACCCATCTTTGCTTCTTTCCAACACTCTAGGCACAAAACAAAAAAAGGATATTAACTATAATTCTGTTTGTTCTCCTCTTCCTCCCTCAACTCAGGATCCTAGAGACCATGTCTTTAAGAAATACAGGAAAAAACCCAAACCTTTATATCAAAAAGTACTCTTCCACACTAACTTAGAAAATGAACTTGCTGGGAACCCTTTTTTCTCCAATCTGAGGGCATGTTGAGGTCTCCAGATGATCAGTCTTCTAGGTTAGAGCAGTAATGTCTACACCATCTAATTCATTTACATGTTATATGAAGCAAAATGGAATTGACCTAATTTTATTTCCAAGCAAAGAAAAAACAACTAGCAAAACTCACAGACTGGTTAGAAACAGAAATTAATTATTTCAAATCAGTTGCAATTGATAGGTTTGCCAGAAGAAATAAGTAACACAAGGCAACAGTGAGAAAGGGTAATTGAAGATTGGCATCCCGGATGCTCTGTGATGGAAAGCCAAGATGGCAGTCTGGTACAGCTCAAGAAAATTTTGGCTATCCCAAGTTAAGAAAGCAAAATTATCTGACATTGATTTACTTTTGCTTGACTCTGTTCAGGATACTTCAAAGGGAAGTGAATACAGTTCACTGCTTAAAAGCTCTTTATTCAAAAATGCATTTGAATATTTTTACTAATAATATTTTTGCTATTTTCATGCTAATAACAAAACTTGAAGGTTAATCTCAATACAACTTCAGAGTACATTTTCATAGCTGTCTTCCTGGCTGTAGAACACCTGATATCCATTGATTATATCCACAGTAGTAAGAAAAAAAGCACAAACAGCAAGCAAATTAATTAGTAAGCTGCAGCGTGCTGCCAAAAGCAGGATGGCTAAACATTAACTTTATTGGGGTCTGTGCATCTACCATGGCAATGAATATTATGTTTCCAGCACTGCAGAAATTGTGTCAGCTACATTGAAATCCCCAGTGATATATGGTGATCTACTGAAACAGAGACAAGGTAGACTTCTGTTTGTCTGGATTTGACACAGAAATCCAGACTTTTCCAGTGATCCACAGACCAGTTATTATACAACAAACCCCACTGGCTCCTTCACAGCTTGCTCAGCTGTTGTGCCACTATGTAGTCAGGAAGCCTTTAATCTTCAGGCTGACATAGGTGCAATGAGTCTACAGGCTAAAATTTCATACACAATTTGGCTGGAAGCTAATTACTGCCTGTTATTCTAGCTACTTGCCTCCGAATAGAAGAGTCGGGGGGACAAAATCAAATGCACTGCTTTTACTGCCTCATGCTTTGTGCTATGAACTGCAATTGTGAAAACATTAGTACAAAAACAAAGCTATTTCTATGTTTCAGGAGTATAAAGATTGTCAGATAGTCATAAAATGCTGCTGGTCAAGATGTATCCCTCAAGATACAGGTTTAATTTACTCCAGATTAAAATTCTGTTCTCCAGGTTACAGCTGAAGACATTTTTAAGATAGTTTCCAGTGAAATGTTCATTTTCAGATCTAAGCAACAGCCTCTAAAATGGGGCTTTGTGATACTGGAAATGAGTCTACTAAAGGCAATTAGGACACAAAGCTTAATGCCCTTGTGTGTAACTCTTGAACTCCAGTGGGACTGTTCAGATTGTGCAAAAAGAGAAACATGAATCAGACTTTGCAGGATGGGGGACTTAGTGTTACATCACTAATACCACCAAAATGTGCTGTTTAAAATTCAAACAAGCATGAAGATTATTCTAAGTGAAAACTGTTGTTCATTAAGTATAGTAGATCAAACAGAATGAAGCAAATATGACAAAGGAGCCAGAAGAAAACAGCAGTAAAATCAAAGTATGCGGACATGTATATAGCATGGTTTAGCAAAGGTAAAAGAAAATACAAATAAGCAAAGAGATAATGTGTTTCAAAATTTAATAATCACGGAGAAGAGATGAATTAATAAGGAAAATTATATCTTCAAAAAGTAATATTTGTGATGTACAAGATATTTGAGCCAGATTCCTACATGTACCTTTTTTTTAATGGCAAATCACAGCTTTCAACAACAAAAAGCTTTTTCATAATCAGAGAATGGTATAAGAAATGTTCTTAATGAAACAGTTGCACTGTCTTCTGTCACAATATCCTTTGATGACAAATTGTGCTTCAAAGTGAGAGCCAAGTTAGTTCAGATTCTTATTCTGAATTCCCCCATAGGAATCCATACCTTTATCTTTCTATAACTATAGGTAGAGCCTGAGCAGCTGGGAGCCCAGGAACAAAGCCCATCCTTTCCAACTTCTTTCCTATGTAATACTTTTCTTTTTAATGTAGCTATTTATTGGACACTGATTTAAGTACTTCCATTTATTTATTTATTTCAGTTTGGAAATGGACAACCATTTTGACACATTTTTTCAAGTAAACAAGTAGGTTTCAGCATTTCTCATCATGCATTCATATTCACCACCATTTCTTAAAAAAAAAAAAAAAAAAAAAAAAAAGAAAAAATTAAACTATAGCTTTTGCAGGATATTTCATTTATTTCCAGATAATCCATTAACAGTTCTTCCACACTGTACACTTGAAAACTGTTTTGCATCTCTATGCTATTTCCTCCCCAGTTTTTGTTCTCACTGTCTGACTAAATCAACTGAACTCAATCTAAACAATTTTCTAAAGGATGTTGAATTATAAAATAAACTCATTTATGCATCATAGGAAACTTATCCTATGAAAGCCTTCTTTACACACCAGTCTCACCCTTTCCAATATCAAAAAATATCTTTGGAATCAAATTTGCGGTTATATGAGTTGCATATACTTTTGATATTCAACTAGTTACAATTGTGCTGCCTATCTCACCATAGTTTCTAGGCAGTTTACAAATTTCAGAAGAGTCAGATTCACTAGAAAGCAAGCAGATAAGAAGACAACATAATCATACTGCTCTATAAGCCCACCGTGTGGTATACCATTAAAGTTATCTGCAATTCTCACTGCCTTCTCTCAGGAAGAACATGAGTGACAGTATTGAGAGGATGCTACATCCTGAGTGCTATTTCTGAGCCAAGGTCACTTTGGAACAGCTCTGATTTTCAGAGAAGAATGCCAGAGTGCTGGCAGAGACTCACCACTGAGCTACCAGAACCCTCAGTCTCACCCAGAGCAGCAGCTCCCATGTGTTTTAATAATGAAGCTGGTCTCCAGAAATAACCAGAAGAAACTTCCTATTCATTTATCACATTGCATCCTCATGTGCATTCAGCTTTATTTTTGAAGTGGTGGCCAGCCATGGCTGACTAGGCCCTCAGCTATTCTAAATTATACTGTAAATCAGGCAGGAAACTTTAAAGCCACCTTTGGCCACAAGGACCATCAATCCTTTATTAGTCACAACTGGAATCCAGCCCAAATGTCTGCAGTCTTAAGCAAGATACCATCTCTGATGGCCAATTTCTCTCAGACTCAAACTAGTCCAGTGACAAAACATTTTTCCTCCCCCACAACCTACAGAAGTGAGAAAAAACAAGGGAGAAATAGGATGTTTTCCATAAAAGAGAATTTATATGCAAAAAACTGCGCTCCTGCTACAACCAGCAGACTACAGTAGAATATTTTTAGGATATAGATAATTCTGGCTTAGTTCCACAAAATAAACGGTAGAGCTGCCTCAATTTAATTACCACCCCATGAAGAAATCTGACAGCCCCAGTGCAGTGCTTAGTAAGCATTTTACCTCAGACAGCTTGAAGACGTATTGTAGAACTGAAATTACAATACATACCATGACTTGTTCTGTCATCCTACTTTGGGAATGCAGCATGCATGTCTCTATAATGAGCTGTCTGATATTCACCCACTTCACCTGTAGCAAACAGGAGTAAAATGTAAGTAACCATAAGCTGGCATATTAGTTGAATGCAAGCTAAGATATTCATTTTTGGCAGATGGTTTCAGATTATTCTAACTAGCTATACAATTTTAATACATAATTTACTTATATTTACATTTTGATATTTCCAAATTATTAATTATTGCAATCTGGGGATAAAAGAAACCCAAACCAAAAGCAAACAACGCATAAACTCTGTTCTCTTCTTCTCCTTCTTACATTTCTGCTTACAAAACTCCTGGAAAGTATTTTAGGGACACAATTCCTATTCATATATGATAAAATATGTATGACTTAAGAACACATATGTGCTTCCTATTAAGAACATTAACTCTTCAGGAAAACTTTTTCTCTGCTACAATAAAAATCTAAAGAAGAAAAAATAATATATAAAACCCAAAAAGTAATTAGACATTTTTTTAAAATCTTACCCTAATGCTGTTCTATCTTATTTTGTAAATAAAAGTATTTATGCCTAAAAGTATATGCTAGTCTGCACTTCTGTGAGTATCATGAAATTATGTATCTTTGTTAAAAACCCAAACAAGTGTTTCATTTTTTTTCCAGCAGAAGAAAGATTGAAATTTATTTATTCATATAAAGTCTTGCAGAGAAAATTGAGAAGTTTTATTTTCTTTTTAATTGTGCCAGTATATCAGAATTGGACTGTGCCACCCTTCCTCTGTGCAAGTAATTTTTAGGAAGTGTGTGGAAAAACAGTTAAGCCCAGGCTAAATTTTAAAACACTCACCTCAAGAAAGTATTCATATTTATAAGAAGGCATCCAAAAGCATCAACGAGTTTTCATTGAATTAATCACTGACTTAATACCACTGTGAATTAAGTGTCATAGACTGAATAATGCTTGATGCCATCTCAGAACCCAGGAATTGTGGAAAAGAACTGAGATGATTCTTCTGTTTCCCATTTGAATTCTAAGAAAAAGTAATTGTAATAAACATATGTAGAAGAAGAATTTTCAGATTATATTAGAAACCTTGAAGTCCAGATCATGCTAGTATGGCACTCTACAGTACCTGTAATACAATCAGTGTTCATGAGTTTAGGAAATTATTTGGACGATAATTTAAAATTTAGGATTGAAATATCTTTATAAGCAGTAAAATACCAACAATTTGTGATATGATATGTTCATTTATGCTTGGTCTTCCTTTCTCTGTTTACAGCACCTATGTTTGTTTAAGTCAGCACGCCTTTCCTTGAGATTGCCTCTTAACAAGTGATTAGATACTCAAAAGTAATTGTGCAGGTCACACACCAGAAAAAAACCTTGGCATGGTATACTTAGCTGTTTCTGAAGACCAACCCCTCTCTAAGACAACTCAAGTTAAGAATCTAAAAGCCAAAAGGTCAAGAATCCTAAAATGTTGAACTGAAACAAGACAAGCTAGATTACACAAAAAATCCCTTATAATTAAAGGTCAGAAGATAAGATGATCCAATCCATTTAGAAGTTCAAATACACTTGAGCAAATCACTTGCTATATGATTTTCTTAATTTTTGAAAAATAAGTGGAAACATCTGCAAGATAAAATATAGTTTTGATTTGCCAAATGTTGGCTCCCTTACAAGCCCTGTGTACAATTAATTGGATTTGTATCTTACCCATTATTTTGAGTATGAACTATTTTTCAAACTTAATTTTCTTTCTCTTACACAATATACCGCTCTTTCAAAAATAGAAATGTTCCATCACCTTTCTTCAGGCTGACAGGGTTATAGAAAACAGATATACGTCAGGATTTTGAAAGCACTTCCCAGTCACTATTACTTGAAAGCAAGAGTTTTAACTCTCAAAAAGGTATGAAGTCCAAAAAGAAACAATGCCCTGAAAAAAGATGAAAAATTGTAGATTACTTTCACAGGTTCTTATTCTACAATGGAAAAAATATCCACATTCTAGCCAGGCTTCTTTGAAAAGAATATTTTCCTTTTATACAGAGATAAAAAGCAAAGCTTTCAGGTCAGAGGCTATAGGGGAAAAGAGCTAATGTCTCCCCTGCTTTGATGTTACAAGTAGTGCCTCGTTACAGAAGTGTATTAGAGCTACCAGTAAACTGAGCCAGCATATTTAATAACCAGTTTCAGTATGGGTGGCATATGGATCATTCTGTACATAACACAGCAAGCAGTCATGTGCATTACCAACAACACACAGACCTTTACTTTAAGGTGTTTACATTGCTTTAAAATATGGCATAACTAAAAAGTAATTTTTGATTTATAGATCCTGTATAAAGACAGGTATCTGTAACAACTATGGACAGCAAACCAGGATTGAGAGTTCCTCTCTGGGTAACATGTAGCACATATAATGGGGCTTTTATTGGTGTGTAATATCTGGAAATAGCACATTTCAGTCTGTGAGTACTCAACAGTGATTAATGGTATTTAGTGTCTCATTTGCTTTTGAAGCTGAAGGACTGCAGGTTGCAGGAACCAGCCCAAAACAGCATGGTCTGGTGTCCTTGTCTTTGACAGATTCCTGGGAGCTGAAGGACCAAATGCACCAGCTTGTATTGGTCCTAATGCACCAATGCCTCTAATGGAGCAACTTACCTACTAAGTTTTGGAAGAGTATATCTCAAAATTCAGAATATGCTAGAGGGACATCAATAAATATTACCTTAAAAATCAACCAAAATTATTAATTAAACTTTTGGTGTTATGTAGCACCAAGCTGTATGTAAGAAATACCCTTAGGGAGAAAAAAAAAAAAAACCTGAATTATTTTCAACTTACTTTTTTTGTACCCATGTAAATTGAAACATGGTAAGCATACTAATCCTCAAATTAACAAAAATAATGTTTATTCTCTTAAGTATTTGATCTCCTCCAACAGACCACTACATACCATAAAGCCTAATTTCTGATTGAGTTTTCTATAATTAGGGAAAATATGTTTGCTTGGATATTATTAGTGAAATATTAATTGCTGAGTGAGACTACTGATTATGCAAATATGAAAATTACATTAATACTACTTATATACCCTGTAGTTTGAGCATTGCTTGGTAGATAAAAAGATTGTTCACCAAAATCTCAGGTAATCAGAAAGCTGAAATGCAAAGACCCTACATTTGAACCACAGGTAGATAAACCCTGGGAGTTTTCTTGTGCATACAGGAACTTCTGTAACATCTAGATCTCAGCCAGAAGTGAGCCACTGCAAGAAGGATAACTGGGATTTGTGAAGGAATTTCAGTAGGGAGTCTCTGCAGGAAAGATGGAAAGTATTCAAAAGATATGGACAACCGGTAAAAATACTGTGAATGGGAAAGTGAAAAGGAACATGAGTTCAGGGAAAAGCTAAGAAAAAGGGAATAAAAAAAGCTAGATATATGAGGAGTGTTGATAAAGAAAAGAAACGGCAAAAAGTAAAAACTGGAGAACCTTAAATAGAGAGGAACAAGGGAAATACCAGTTTCACTAAATGTTTCCTGGTAGAGCAGCAAAGAAACAAGTCACTCTCCCTATAGGTTCACGTACCTGCTGCAAAAAGTCCAGGAGGAGTTTTTGAGCCTGATTATTCTTAACAGATTTCCAAATTACATTTTTAGCTTTGTAAGATTTATTTATAAATATATTTAAGATTAATGATTTGCTGGAAACATTGGAGAGCACGATGTCCTAAATAACCACAGTGTTTCTAGACTTGGTTTCCATACAGGTAAGATAGGTTTTCACTGATGATACTGGCTTCAGAATGCTATGAAATCACACATTCCCTCTGCTGGAAGCTACACCTCCAAAAGTACTGGATGTATACTTTTGGAGGTGTAGCTTGTCTGAAGGGAGCTCATCTTCCTGTCCCTCCCACTGCAAACACACTGTGCCTTTTGAGGTCATATAAACACTTCACCACATAGACATAAACATGTGCTGTATGGAAAAGAGGTGCAGCAGAAAAGGCTCACAAGCCCCATTACAACTCTGTCAGGAGCAGAGGGTTGTAAACCAGGACCCAAACCCACAGCAGCTGTATTCATCTCCTTAAGTGTGCCAGAGCTCTTAACAAGGACAATAACAAAAAATGTGGACCTGCTTTTTCAGTGGAAGGTATGACACACAAAGATGACATTTTATTTCTCTCAAATGATTGGAAATGACCGTGTTGCGACAGACCATGTCTCTTTTTCTGTTTAAACATCTATTTTGGAAATCTACAGATGTTTATAGGGGGTACTCCTTAGTAACACAACTGTGAAACTCTTAAATAAAACTCTCTGCTCTGATCTGCCAGTTTTTCATCCTGCCTCCACACCAACTTACTGCTGAAGTATCTGCAATGGCAGGTGGGTTCCCTAATCCCTTTTTCTTTTCATATGTTAGTATTACTCTACTCCACCTAGATCAGAATATTTTTTAGATTCATTTTCTCCCTGTTCTTTTAGAGAGCTCCCATAGCAGGACTAGAAGGAGCAGGTGAAGGTTTCCAGGTGGGAAGTAAGCAGGGTAACTTTTGTTTGCAACTTATAGCAAGGTAGGGTGCAGTCATAGGGATCCCCAACAGGTGGCTGTGCTTCCTCCCCCAGAACACTTCCTTTTTGCCCTAGTTTGCTCTTCAATAATGAGACATTGGGAACAAAGACCATCCAGTGCATGTGCTTGGGAAAAGAAAAAATAAATAAACAAACAAAAAATCTCAACTGCTACCAAGAAATAGCGATGAGACTTTTCTTTAGAAAGCTATGTGACTTATAAACAATATACGACTGCCATGTGCTAGAAAGGAACAAGGTCTCTAGTGAGAAAGAAACGAAGTGTTATTCTTAAAAGACAAAGTCAGGAGATACAAAAGGGCATACATCATTTCCCTCTGAAATTGTATGATAAAATGACAGCAAAAATCAGCTTAGAAGCAACACGTGAACTAGCCTTCTGTGCCTCCTGCTCTCTTCCTTCCAAGACTAAATGGATCTGTGTCTCTCTTTTGTCACATTGTTGTAACTTTCATTCAGTCTCCCCACTTCACCTTGACCGCATCTGAACAGTGACAATATGTTTCTTGTTCTTCACACTTTTCCCAGCAAGGATCACTGACAGCCTCTTACTTTGTATTTTCTCGGCTTTTCAGGCAGGGATTTTTTTTTTCCTTCTTTTTTCCCCAGCCATCATCATTCCTATTTGGAGAGAATTTGGTTCAATTTCCATTTTAAACATGAAATGTTTGAATTAGCTCATAATGTTTCCCAGCTTGTAGAGGAAAGAGATGTTCTTTAAAAAAGAAAAAAAAAGTTTCATTTTCTGCAAAATAAGAAATGAAAAGCTGCAGAATAATCTTAAATCATTTTATACTGCACATAGAACTTCAAAATAATGAGATCTCTTCAATTTGGAAATGATTGGGGTTCTAGGCATATGAATCAGAGAGAACTGTAAAATTATTAGAACACAGCAACATCTTTCATAAGCACTTCAATTCAGAGGTGATCAAAGATTCTGGACTTGCAGAGCAATTTACTTGGCATTTGCAGGAAAGCCTCACTCTTTCAGACTGAAGTACTCTTAACACTATGAAGAACTTCAATAATTTTAAATTGGCATGTACCATACATGCCTAGAAATCCAATTCAGGTTTTAAATAAAAACACTGTAACTTCAGCAGTATGAAGAGCCCACCCACAACAGAACAGCATTCTAGCCTTTCCAATTCAGCCTAGCTGTTATCTCCCCCCCGCAAAGTTTTCTGGCATGAGGAGTTGCTGAAAACATTAGAGGTGAGTGGGTTTTTTTTCCTTTTTATCCTTGCCTTCTGATTATCTATGACTACTCTCCTAAACTCAGTAAACTTCTGGAGAGCCTTAATTTGCAAGCTGATTTTTAAGGTGTGAATGCTAGTTTTAAACAGTTTTAAATATCTTAAATTAAAAACAGAAGACAATGTTTAAGCCAAATCAAAGATGCAATATCTTCCCAACCAAAACTTTAATTACGATGAGTTTAAGTTCGCAAATTATACACACATATATATATAATTTAGCTGAGCTTAGGCTTGCAAATGGGTTAGGTTTGCAAATAGATGTTCTTAAGGAAAACAGAGTACACTGAGTTCTGAAACAATATTGACAGAACAGGAAAATAAAATTAAGTCTAAATTTTTAAAATTACATCTCAATTACACAAGAAAAAAAAAAAATCATGGAAAATCCCCTGAGCAAGACAGGTCTTGAGTTGACCCAGCAGATCCTTTGCTTCCATGCAAGTTGTCCTGCTATGTGAAACAGACTGCTGTCACCAGCAAACTGGTGATGCCTCTCAGTTTTGCAACCACCTTTCCAATCATCCTGGCCAAACCAGAAACGCTTCCTTGTGGGTGGTCACATAAGAGCTACAGTCTATAGAAACTCAAGGGGTTTTCCTTATGGACACAGAGGCAGGATGGTGTAAGACATGTATGAGCCAGTCATATTTCAGGTAGGATGAGGTTTTGACATTCGGTTCTGAAAATATTCTATTCAGTTCTAACCAGGTGCTAGAAAGACATCAAAATAAGTTTGAATAGACCTTGGTAATGCTGGGGATAACTGGTGCACCAGAAACAAGCAGATAGAGGGGATTGATCTCATTAGGTGACCCCAAATACTTCCCTCAGGCCTTAGAACCACACAGAAGTTGTTTTGGTTTCATGCAGGTGATGCAGCGATGGATGGAAAAGCCCCAGACAGCATAATCAACTTTTGTCACTAATGGGTAAGACTTGCTGCCATCATTTTAGATTTTACTCCCTGTAAGTAGCTTCTCCAACGTACAGCATACTAAAATACTTTTATTTGGGGAGGAACTCAAAGTCATCTGGTTAACCCCTAATTCAACAGAGAGCCAGAGATCAGGTTGCTCAGGATTTTGTACAGTAAAGATCTGAATATCATCAACAATGTAGTTTTATAAATCACTAATACTTCTTAATGCTCTCCCTCTTTTAAATTACAGTATCCTAAACTGAGACATTGATAGTCAGACCTGTTTCTAGGGATAGAACATATATATGAAATATTAATGTGATATAAACCAATGCAGGTGTCCCTGAATGTTTTTAGTTCTACCAGAGTTCATGTGATCTATGATTAGAATTCTGTTCCCCACGGGATACAGCTTCGCCTCAAGACTTAGAGGATGTGTGACTTAGTGTGAATTTAGTGGAGACCATGATGTCTATAAACCATTACAAAATCTCACACAAAAAAAATTGTATTAGTAGGTTTCTACCTCAAACTATGCCAGGCTCACTTTCAGACAGCAAAAGTGCTTACAAACATCCATCATAATATTCTCAGGCTTATAAAATTAATTTATCTCCTTGTGGTGCAGACTGACAGGAGCTAGTAGTGAATGCATTTTAAAGAATGCATCCTCTTTTCTCAAAAATAGAAAAGGACATTAAACCTCTCCAGAATTTTTCAAATAATGAAAGCTGAAGTATCTGTAACTGGACAAATGTGTGACGAAGCTTGAGGACCAAACTAGAACTGTTGGACACAAAATTGTATGTTTCAGATGCATCTTAATTATTTTCTACCAGATTTGACTTTTCTTTCCTACATCTGCTACATGTAAAGTTCAAAAGTAAACTTGTTTTAGAAATAGTAGGAGAACTGTAGTCATGGCTTCAAATGGGAAGCTATCTACATGTTCACTATTAAATGTAGATGCAGTCAGAAAAAGATAAGACATTACCAATAAGCAAATATTTACCAATGCCTAAATTCTTCATCATTTTAACTGCAGTCTCAAATGACATTTAAAAATATTTCATTTCAAGAAAAAACTTTTTTAGCTTACAATAGTATTTAACTTTGATACTTATCTATTGAAATAAACTACATGGGAGAGAATCCTACCTTCCTTGAAGCTGTTGTTCAGCGCTGTTCTGTAAGGCAAGGTTGTTCAAATAAAAGAGAAAAGTAGTTAATGCTACTACAACTATTTTGTGTAGTAGCAAGATGACTCCTATAATTTTTGAGCCAAAATCTCAAAACTTTCATAACATGACAAAAATCTAGAACTCTTAATCTGTAGGTAATATTTCAGCTTCCTCAGTGTTGAAGATTATTGTTGTGCTTTGAGCAGTTTAATCCATTAATTAAGAATTCCCTTTATGCACACAGAAACTATCTGAAATCAGCTGCTTGCAGCCTTTCTAGAAGCCTCAGGCCAGGAGGAGAAAAAGGTAAATAATGTCAGAAAAAGTGTATAAGCTCAATAAGCTCTACTAATAACTTCACAGATTTCCCTTTAGGATTCACCTCAACCTCTTAATATGTTTTAAAAGCCAACCTGCCTAATGTCCTAAAGTTTAAAAATGTGGTAACAAAATTTTTAAATACATTTTTCAATACTAATTTTAGAAGATTTTGAACTAAGAAGAATGGTTTTCCAAATCAAAACCAGCAGCTCTCATTTGGTTTTGCTGTTTTTTTTTAAAGTGCTCATTTTTTGTTGTCTCCATGCTTGAGACAAAAAAAAAAATTTAAAAGAATGAAAAAAAACTAAAATAAGGCTGCTGATTTTCACAATCAATTAGATGAGTTATTCCTCCCCATAAATAAATAGCCCTTAAAAAATAAGCAATGAAAATTGTTTTCCATTCTAAGTGGAGAATGTATTCCCCCTTTATCAGATCCATCCCTCAGATAAAAACAGAATTTTGAAAAAGGAAGGATTGTGGTTTGGTGGGACCACCTGGAGAACAGTTCAGAATGGGGGATGAGCTGAAAAGGGTTTTCCACATAACCCCTTGGTACAGAGGCTGATGAATGCTTCCTCTGCTCTCGTCTACCAGAGCTACACTGGAAAACTGCTGTCAGTGGGAGTATCCCCCTCTGTATAAAGGCATCAGCATAAAGCAAGGCTTAGTGTGCTGAGACTTTGTGCTTCTCTAAGGACTAAATTCCTCTTGAGTGTAGAATAATTAGAATAATTCTCCATTCATAACAGACTAACAGAAATTACTTTAGATTTAAAAGAATCAAATTTTGTTGAATCTGTTCTTGGTACGTGTTTGCACAACTTAGTCCAAGTTGAAGGATCTTAAACTAGAAAAAAAGCATATATTTCTTCTTGCTAATAGACCATTTGCTCAAAGGAATTACTAAGTTGGATGATAAACTGGACACTAAATGGAGTGATGGATAGTGTAAAGTCACTTCTTACATTTCCAGCACGTGATCTTAAGATACTCTGGGATCTTGGAGGGTATAATGCTGCCATTTGACGTAATTTTTCCCTCCACCTCATACAAATGTGGCAAGGAATATTCCAGGCACGGGAAAAAAATACAGAATACTTTGTGTCCTGAAATGCCTGCTCTCGGGACTAATGGGTGATGTGAGGTCAGTGCTCACCAGTACAGCAGCTCATTAACTTGCATTAACTTAACCTAGGTGGGGCACCTGGGCAGCCAAGAGTCCTCTCTGCTACACCAACAGCTCCTGTGACCACATTGGCACATTCAAATTGTGGGAACTAATCCAAGGCAAGTAGTGCTGCAGCAGCCCTCTTGTCAGAGGGTAGAAATGAGCTGAGACACAGACTTCTTATTTATCACAGGATGAAAAGGGTCCTGGTTTATTCCTCTTTACAGCTTAGCCATCCTCACTCCAACTATTCACTGACTCTGGCTGCAGCAAGCTGCTCCTGTGGGTTTCCCTTGCAGCCTCTGACTGCATGTATTAGTTTGCAGACTCTGAATGCAGGCTTTTCCCAAGCTTGACTGTGACTGCAGGTTCCAACAACAGGCTCTAACTGCAGACCCAGACTGACCTCAGAGCAGTGACTCTCTCTCCTCAAGAATCTTCTTCTTCTTCATAATTCTCTCATTCCCTCTTCCTTGAGGTTCCTCCTCCTTCATGATGATTCCCCCTCACCAGCTAACCCACTCCCTTTTATCACACTTATCTTAATTGGCTATAGCTGTTACTTATCAGGGATGAGGTCACCTGTACTCCCTTCTACAAAGCAGCACTCCATTCTGTTTGATGGTCATCACAGACCCTCAAACAAACCCAAGAATAACCCAGAGTTTGTGACTTTGCTACTGCAACCAGCAGGCCCCATAGTATGGGAGCTAAGGAGTGAGAAATGCTGGAGGGAGTTGCTCCAGAGACCCAAGCTGAAGGCTTTCCAAGTTCTTACAATCGTCATAATAGAGCCAGCAGAACAATTTTGAGCCAGTTTCATCAAGTCAGTAACACATTTCAAAAAAATGTTTTTGTCCCTGATGAAACAAGCAATAAAACTTTAAGGTCCACATTAAAGGTGGGATTTTGTCTGGTAGATTTTTTTTCATTTGTATCATTACAAGACACATGCAGAGAGGTGTACAAAAACACGGAGGAGAAGAGAATTTGAAAGGCACATTTTCCAAGGGTCCCGCTCTCCCTGCTGTTGTGTTTCACTGTCCTTCTCTAATCACAGAATCATATAATCATAAAGCCACAGAATTGTTTGGTTTGGAAGGGATCTTAAAGATCACCCACCTCCAAGCCTCTGCCATGTAAATCTTCTACTTAGACCAGGTTGCTCAGAGTTCCATCCAACTGGGCCTGGAACACTTCTAGGGATGGGGCATCCACAACTTCTCTGGGCAACCTGTTCCAATGTCTCATCACCCTCACAGTAAAGAATTTCTTCCTAATATTTAATCCCCCCCCCCCTTTTTTTTTTTTTTCAGTTTAAAGCCTTTACCCCGTGCCTTTCCTACATGCCCTCTCCAGTTCTCTTATGGTTCCCCCCTTGCATCCCCCGCTTTAGGCGCTGGAAGGTGCTATAAGGTCTCAGAGCCGAAGCCCGGGAGGCAGAGAAGTGGCCCCCATTCCGGCAGCACCCCAAAATGTGTCGCTGGAGATGTTTGTCCCCCTGCGCTGCCGGGACAGGCGGCGGTCGGGAGAAGGCGGGCGGGCCCCGGCCGCTCCCCAGCGCCCCCGGGAGCGCAGCCAGAGGGAGTCGCCGGGCGTCCCTTCCTCCCTCCCTTCTCTCCCTCCTTTGCCGCTGCCCCCCCGTCTCCCTCTCCCCCCGCTCCCACGGGAAGCGGCGGCGCTGACAGCGTGCCCGTGTCACTGCGGGTCCGGCTGTCACTCCGCCTCGGGCCGCTATTGAGGGCCGGCGGCGGGGCAGCCCCGCCCGGCGCGGCCGCCGATCGCTATCGCGGGGCTGCGGCTGCCCCCGCCACGAACCGGGCTGCGGGAGGGGGCCGGCCAGCAGAGAGCCGCTGATACAGTTTAGTTTCTTTTCTTATTTCCCTCTCCTTTCTCCGGCGCTCAGTCTTTTGTGTCAGCTTTCAGAAATGCTCTGTTTGACTGGCAGCCTGTCACAGATCAGTTACCACCTAAAGCCGCTTGGCAGGGAGAGGTGACGGCCCAGGAAGGGATCTAAGTGGGTTTATCAGTGCTTCTTTACGCCTCGTGAGCTCCTTGACACAAAAGGAAAGGGTATTAAAGATCTAAAGCGAGCCCAAAAGCGTGAAAGCTCCTTATAGGCTGCGATATGTGGATGTGACTAAATTTTTAAATATTTTGAGTTGATGCTATTCATTTTGCCAATAGAGTAGAAAGAATTTTTGTTACAGAAATGAGTGTATGTTCCACTTGAGTGAGATTTGGAAAAGGGAGGAAGTCCCTAAATATGTGCTTGGAATATTACAACTACCCTGTATTTACAAGCAGGCATCTGTTTTAAATATATACATATACATATACATATATATATGTGTGTGTGTGTGTATATATATATATTTATAATCTGGGGGGGGTTGTTTTTTTAATAAAAAAAGAAACAAACCCCCAGTCATTTAGCACATAGAGTGTTCAATTCCTGCTACTACTGCTGAATTAATTTAGGAGGGTTGTGTTTGTTTGTTTGTTAAACTTTAAACATTATGACATATTAAGATGGGTTGGCAATTTTCAAATCCTATAAATTAAGCATGGAAAAGGTTCAGAATTCATTAGGTGTATGCCATATCTCCTTTCAGGCTCTTTTATGCATGGATTATTGTTAAAGTAGTGTATTTTTAGCATGCCAATGGCTTCTCACAGCACATTACTACAACCATAATGGTTAGACTATAGGCAGCAGAGCACAAAGCCTTTTCTTTTGTTCCTAATTTAGCAGATCTCAAACTCTTTTATTGTCTGATTTAAATTAAAACACAAACATTTCATTGGGAGACAACATCATCAAGGTGTGTGCTTTGGGTGGGACAAAATATAGGAAAATCTAACCTAAATTCTGGTGGTCAAAAAAGACTTTTTCATCATCTATGTTAGAAAAATTTTATGTATTCTAAATCTCACATAATCAGAGGGTCATATTCCAGTCTTGGTGAATGTTAATGAGAGTGATGCAGGGATCAAGAATCATCATGTTCAAGATTACCTTTTCTCAGTTACTCAAAAAAATGGGGAATGCTTATTTATTAATTTTATGTTTCATATGTTTATACATTTTGTTTTGAAAGGAAGTTTTTAAAGTGTTTGGGATCATAATAACATGGGAAGGGTGAGGTTCAAATACAAAAAGTAAGTCTCAATCCTTCTCTTGATTCTGTATAGTCACCCAACTTGTTTTTCACATCATTATAGCCCCTCCTAGCCTTCACATCTGCTGTCTACCATTTTCACTGCTTATAAGCAGCAGGTGAATGGCCCAAATGAAAGATTTAACAAGCCCTCAGTGGAGCTGCTGCCCCGAAATTTCACTCTACACAATGCTCTTTCCCTTTCTTTGTCTGAAATAAAAAGGGTTTTTCTCAGAACATTGTCTTGACTGTTGGCTAATATTATCATCCTCTATAAAGTTCTGTACATGGCTAGTAAGCTGAAAGTGAGTACTGTTAAAATATTTTCATGCCATTTCCTCAAATTTTAAGGCAGGCAACTTAAATAATTCTTCCCACCCTGCTGTGATTAGAAACCTGCAAAAACTCGAGGAACAATGTTGACTGGTGCAAATATTAAGCCAGCAAATTAAGTGCAATATGTGCACTTAGAGTTCTTATGCATTCTTTTTCCAAGTGCACAAAAAAATTAGGTGCCTACTAGACCCACAAAAATGGAACACTTGATTTTTGAAAAGTTCTGATTAAATCCTGCAGCAAACAAAGTTTAAAAAGAAATATATCTGAAAAACCAAAAATACAGGGAAACAAAATACACTTAGTTGTTCTAGCCACACCTAAGATTTAAATTTGTCTTCTTTTATTATTTTTCCTCTGTAAAAATAATCAGACTTTCACTTCATTTCCAAATACACTTGCAAGCACAGCACCACATCTCATCTCCACCAGATCACCCAGTGAGGACCATAACTTCTCAAGCTGCATCTACAATGAACTTGGTACTTCCTTTGCAGGATTAACCAGAAAGACTATTAACAAGATAAACCTGTTACATTTGAGGTGGATTGAGGTAAACTGAAAATCCAAACTCATCACAATACTAACTGGGGTAGAATGTCATCCAAATGCAGATTTTAACAGACCTAAACAGATTTGAAGTTAGGAACTTGCAAATCTAAAACCTAAACTTTAGATGGCATCTGACTTTATCCCAGATAGTATGTATTATGGGACAATGAGCTCTAGCTTAAATGAGCTTCAGACTAAAATAGCTTCAGACTAAATTTAGGCTAAATTTGTCAATGCAAAGAGTGAGAGAAGGTGAAAGGCTTGTCAGAAGTGCACACAGCAGTTGCAGGCACTCAGTATGGCAGCTGGGGTTCTTTGGGAGAACTGGAGATGTAGTCCCCTGCAAACACATGAAGGTCATTTACAGTGCCTTCAGGTGAAGTTCATAAGTACTGGTCATAATAATTTTTTTATAATATTCAAAAAATAAATTTTGACATTAATTCTATAAGTACATACCCTTTCTCATATAATCCAGGAACATCTAAAGCAAAGATCTACCCCAGGTGTAGGGGTGACTTGTTCTCTGCTTCCTGAAAACCTGGGACATTTTTGTGAGAGAGGGAATGGAATTCTTGGTTTTTTGTATTTATGAGCAAACTGAGGAATTGGCTGTGCTAAGTGGAGTCTGATGGCTGTAGGGCACTTCTGTAGTAAGACTGACAAGTTGCTGATGCTTAGGGAACAAGGCAATGAAACTAAGCACCATACCCATTGGTTTACAAAGGTTACATGGAAGGATCCTTTAAACCATTGCATCTGACAAGCTACTTTTTGCATTCACTTTAGTATTCTTTCCCACTGTCAGAATGGTGTCCATACTGAATGCACTTCAGTATGAGTAAGGATGTGGCTGTGGTGCTAAACAAGGGATAACTGAAGAAAATGTCTGTCTTTCATTATTTTACTTCCTATGGTCCTTGGCTTTATCTGTCAGGGTTCTTGTAACATTTTTTCCCTCTTAACATATGAGGATTTGCCTATGAAGACAAAACACCTGCACCTGTAAGACTCCCACAGGAGTTTGTCTCCTTTACCAGTCACTCTTTCTCACCTTTCCCTGGATAAACTGCAGTGGAAAGCAGTCTTTCTTAACCAGTGCTCAGAGCCACAGCTGGGCTCAGGGAGGCCCCAATTCCTTGCTTTCTGTCAGAGAGGGAAAGAAATTTCAGCTTTCCAGTACCCAAGACACATTCAGGCACAACTGATTAAAAGTGGGCTATGCAGTTTGGTCAATATGAAGAGGAAGAGGAGTCCACAGAGAAGGGAGGGAAGGAAGCAGATGGAAATGAGAAATTAGGCAGGAAAGGTGTTGATTTTAAACTCTCTTCCTCATAAACACCATTACTTCTTGAGTCACAACATTTAGCCTTTTGGCCACTTTGCATTTGCTGCTTTTTCTGAAGGCTGCATTTTAAAATGAACTTTTTAGTCAGATGCTTGCTAAAGTGGCAAGAGAGCTGAAACTCCCAGCCTGCCCTGCACTGGCCACAAGCCATGGCAGGTGGCACGTGGTCAGTGGTAGGAGCTCACTGCAGGGACTTTTGGCCATGGCATCCAGCTCTTCAAGGAGGGGAGTGATGGCAGGCAGGAGGACCCTGGTACTGGCAAACCAGCTCTCAGTCACTCCAACTATGAAAGAGATGGAGCAAAGAAAAGACAAATGACATTATTTTCATCTGTTGCAATACAGAAGCTTACAGCACAGTAAACTAAGCAATCCACTTGATGTAACAGGGCATGCTGATAGAAACTTAACCAACCGTTATTACTCCAAACCTTCACCTGGTGAAGGCAATATCAGTTTGGGGGCTTTAAGTTTCTGACAAAGTGAAACAGAGTATTGTGCAAAAACATGTAGACTTTTCTGTTGTCAAAAATGGGATTTTCAAAGACACAAGACATATTAAAAACCCGTGGTTTGGCAACAGTGACATCTACCAGTGTTCCAACGTGAAAAAATCAGAACCCTTATGATCTAAAAGTGCTACTTCTTTACCTTGACATATATGAAAATTAATTTTAAAGTCACAAAATATTTAATAGGTATAAAGGATAAGTATAAACACAGTAATATCATGCTTGCCAGTAGTTTTTTAGACGTGATTAAAGCAGCTGGTATCTACCACACAAGCACAGTTGTATAACAGAGGCAGAAAACCTTAATCCTGTCTGCAAGGCCTTTAAAGTTTGCACTAGGATGAAGGGTGCTATAAAAATATTTTTAAGCCTGTAACTAGCAAAAATGACTTCATTATGATCTCATGTGCTGCCAGAGCACCAATTAAATTGACTTGATAATGTTATGATTAGGCAGTACTTTTCATCAGTTACAAAGCTCTTGATTGAAGAAGAAATTTGCAACATTGAAAGAAATGACCTTGTGATGTGGATTTTTATCAATGACTTTTTACCTTGCTGGTTTCCAATTACATGACAAATAAATAATAGTACTTGCAGCTTCTATTATACTTCTGAGGATCCCAAAGTACTCTGCTGATTAATTAGCTTCACAAGAGCTTTGAGAGTTAGATACATGCTATGCCATTCTTATTAACAATTCAGAATTCAAATGTGATGTCTTTGCCCCATTCAAATAAATAGAAAAAGTCCTCTTGACTTTAGTAGGGGTAGGATTTCACTCAGACAATTTAAGCAGTTTGACCAAGGTCAGAAAATACATCCGCAACAGAGCTGGGACATTTCTCCTTTCTCACTATAAACTAACTCAGGAAAAATGTATCCAAGGAATTACACTCTATCCTGCACTTCAATTGTCAAAAAGTCACCTTTAAAAGTCATGACATACCTCTATGAACCTAATTTAAAAAATAATTAAAGCAAATTTGTTTATACAGTGGAGAAAAAAGAGAGCATATGTTCCACAAAGCATTTTTCCAAGTCCTTTTCAGTCTATAATATAGAAGTTTGACAAAACTTGCTTTTAGTATTTATATGAACATATACATTGAATAAATGTGTATTTGTATTAAATATGTTCTAATATTTGTCTCAGCAGGAATTCATAGAAGAAAATCAATGCACAATGCAGCAGTCTAGTTGGAGTTTCTCAGCACGTGCTAAGGCAAAATCCAAATTAAGCAATTACATCATAATAAAGAATAATTTAGAAAAACAGCATTTGTATTCCTTGATGCTCTAAAATGTGTACTTCATGGTTACAGTTCTTTCTCAGAGCTCATTGCTGTTTAAGATACAGTGCTGTGGGTGTTCTACACATTGTACTGCAGACTCTTTTGAGAACTTATAGAAAAGAAGGAGAGATAGAAAATTTGTTTTTTACTTTGCAATTATGGAACAGTTGAGACAAAAAAAAAAGAAATCATTCTGGACTAAGTTCAAAAAATGTGGTACTAGAGCTGCACTGTGTTGCTTGTTATCCACCAGGCCGTCTGGTTCCCTCGAACAGTGGAGAAACGTAATCTGAGCTACCTTCTTATATTTGGAAAGAGTATGTCACCAACTAATCCTTTGCTGAAAGACAAAGCACCAGAAAATTCCTCATTTTCAGGGATTACAGGCAAACTCAATGCCCAGCTTGAGCTAAAAGGATTGTGATAGCAACTCTACCTTATTGTTTCTTTCCTCTTCAAACGGTATTCCAAGGATCTTACTGTGAATGTGAAAAACTCATAATTGATTATTAAATGTGGACAGAGCAGTGAAATGTAATTCCTGGACTGGTTCTTCTCATGTAGTGTTGGTAGAAGCAGTGGAGATCTTGGAAAGGGAAAATGAACTAGTTCAAGATATGCATCTGTGTGGAGAATGGGAAGGTGACACTTTCAGATAGTTATAGAGACCTATGGGAGATGAGACACTTTTGGCAAAAAAAACCCAACCAACCAACCAACCAACCAACCAAAAACCCAGACAACCAAAAAAATCTCACAAAAAAACTGGGGAATGACCCTTAGTACTGACTGCACAGTGATCAGTGTGTCAGAAAAACCAAAGCTGAGAACTGTTAAAACAACTAAAATTAAAAGCAATTAATTAGAAAGTGTGAATCAGAGCTGGTTAGTCTGCAGGGTACAATAAGAATTATGTGGGTAGGCAAGCCCAACTGGGCCCTGCATGGGGATTACAAGATTTCTAATGCTATGACAATTTCACAATTAATCCATTCTTTTAAAACATCTTTACTTTTACAATGCCTTTTTATTATAATAAATTTACATTATAAGTTTTGAATTTTTTATATAACATGAATATATTATAATAAGTTATGTTATAAAGGTATATCTATTATACAACCGTGTAATCTCATTTGGCCAGGATGCAGTAAGTGCAGCAGTAGGGAAAGAACTTTACAATCAACATTTAATCTGGCTGTCAGCTCAATAACAGAAAAAAAAATGAAGCAAGTTTTCACGGTATCCACAAAGGCTCTAGGCAATGTGAACCTTGGATCTTAAATTAATGCTTAGAGACAAAGCAAAGCATAAGCCATTTTACAGTTGTACACAGCTTTATTGGTTTTGACCCATAAATGCCAAATTTCACATAAACTGTGGTGTAACATAAAATCTTCTTTCAAGTCACCTTTTGCAGCTAGCTCAAAAGTAATGTACTGTTCTCCACAGGATTTCAAATCCTGGAATCATAGAGTAGTTTGGATTGGAAGGGACCTGAAAGGTCATCTAATGCAAAACTCCCTGCATGTGCAGGGATGCCACTCAGGTTGCTCAAAGTCCTGTCTAACATGGCCTTGAACACTTCCAGTGATAGGGCATTCACAATTCTCTGTCTCTTTCAGTGCCTCGTAACACTCACAGTAAAGAATTTCTTCCTAACATCAAACCTAAATCTCTCTTTCCATTTGAAATTGTTCCCCCTTCTCCTATCACTGTCTGTTCCCCCTATCTCCTATCCTATCACTATCTTTTTACTGCCCATGTAAAAAGTCCCTCTCTCTCTTTTTTTATAAGTCCCATTTAAGTACTAAGAGCTGCAGTGAGGTGTCCCTGGAGAAGAGTCTCCTCTCAATGCTGAACAACCCCAGCTCTCTCAGCCTGTCCTCACAGGACAGGTGCTCCTCACCTGTGATCATCTTTGTGGCTTCCTCTGGCTCTGCTCTAATAGGTCCATGTGTTTTGTTATGAGTTAACAATATTTAATTTTTTGTTAAAGAAGAATATAAAATACTGCCCTGTCAGGACCTTGGAATTGCTTTAGAAGGGGGCAGATAGCTATCAGGGACCAGTTCTGAGCTATTTGCCTGTGGTCTGAGCACTGAGAAAACTGATGTGACTTTTGGGCAATACGCGTATAAGCTCAGGTTCGGTTTGGAGCGCCCTCTCTGCTCCGAGCCTTGACAGAGGTGAGAGGCCTGTCCGGGTTCCCTCCCCTGCGGCAGGAGAAGGCCGGGATGGCCTAGGCTGCCAGCCGGGCCCTGCCGGGTATCCGGGAACCCTGCCACGGAGCAGTGCCGGGCCGGCTGAGCTCCTTTCTTCCCCTGGCTGCTGGCAAAGAAGGAGAAGCCACGGCTGGTAACATCCAGCCGACCCTGGGGCCTGCCCACGCTGCTGCCTGGCCTGGCCGACGGAGATGTCCCCGGGCCTCCTACCCCCGCCCTTCTAGAAGCAGCATCAAGCCCAGTCTGGGCCATGCCCACCCCAAGAGAACGAGGGCTGGAGCGGGGGGAGGAAGGACCAGCTGCCCAAGAAATCTTTGCTGCTGTTTCTGAACTTCTTTCACTGCGTGGCTTTTAGATTTTTACAGCGCCTGCCGGCCAGGCAGAGACCACATGGTTGTCTGCAGGCCCGGCGAGAATGTTAACTCTTTCCTGACAGAGACTGAGACTTTTTTAACATTCTAACCCTCTTAAGTGAGAGAGAGAAGGCTGAATTAAGGACAATATTAAGATATTAAGGGGACAATATGAAGATATCAAAGTCAGTAAAGGAAGAGTGACTTCTCAGGTGGGAGAGATGATGATTTGTCTTAGTTTTAGGCTTAAAAACCTCCTATGAGTTGTGGGAAATGACTATATTGTGGATATGCTAGAATTTTCCTTTAAATCATAGACAATATAGTTGGGGAAATGCTTTAGATTTTTAAGAAAAAGTATTTGTGATTTACTGAGTGAATGTTGAATTAGGAACTGTAACCTAGTGATCTTATGTTTTCACAGAGAGAGATAAGAAGAAGCCCTCTGCCTCCGTGAAGAATTGAGAAGATATCTCCATTCCTTGAGAAAATCCTTTGCTTGTGGAAGTGTGCATTTTTAAACAGAGAAATCCCAGTGTGAATCTACGGCCCAAATGTAGTCATGGGAAGGCTTCATGATTTGGGAGGACTACAAACTGCAGAAGTTTTTGGGCAGGCTGCTTTTCTGTAGGAGCTAAAAGCCACAAGTAGATTGCTTCCTTTGTGGAAGTTACTTAAACAAAGCAGGAGATATACTTCTCTCTCTCAAAGACTGAATGAAAGACTAAGTAGTACTGACCTGAAGCTCTGAATTTTGCTTCTTTATGTTGCATGTGAGAAAGTGAACTGTTTGTGGGGGGGGGAGGAGAGTGTTTTAAAAGTTTCATTTTGATTCTAATTTTTTTTCCTTTCATTTTTGTGTGTTAATAAATCTATCTATTTTTATCCTTAAGTTAAGCCTGTTTTGCCTCCTGTTCTCATAATCATATTTCACAGAAAAAGATATTTAGACCACTACACTAAATTTAGCAAACAAAATTCAGCGAACTTGAAACCACTACATAAATTAGTGTTTCTGTCCAGTTTTTGAATTCTAACCCATTACAGTTTCTTATGTGGGGACACTAGAGCTGAATGCAGCACTCCAGGTGGGGTCTCATGAGGGCAAAGAAGAGGGAGAGAATCACCTCCTTCACCCTGCTGGACACCCCTCTTTTGATACAGACCAAGATACAGTTGGCTCCCTGCCCATGAGTGCACATTGCTGGCTCATGTCCACCAGAACTCTCAAGGCCTTCTCTGCTCTCCATAAGTTCTTCTTCCAGTCTGTGCTCATGTCTGGTATTGCCCCAACACAGGTGCAGCACCTTGCACCTGGATTTGTTGAGCCTCACAAGGTTCTCATGGGCCCACTTCTCAAGTTTGTCCAGGTCCCCCTGGACGGTATCCCATCCTCCAAGTGTGTCAACTGCACCACTCAGGTTTGTGTGATCTGCAAATTTGCTGAGGGTGCACTTCATCTCACTCTCTCTGTCACTGATGAAGATATTAAAGAGCACCAGTCCCAAGACAGAGCCCTGAGGGACACCACTCATTACCAGGCTGCATCTGGACATAGAGTCATTGACCGCAACTCTCTGTCTGTGTCCATCAGTTCAGATCCTAGGTAGAAAATCACTGCTCTTCACCATCCAAGAATTACTGTTAGGCAAAGCAAGATCTCCATAGTGTGGCATTAGCCAAATCCACGTACATTGCATTTTACGTATGGGTTTTACATGGGTTCTGGCATTTGACCAAACTATTACAAGCAATGTAGACTGGTTATGCCACAAAAAACTACCTGTACACACAAGCATGCATAAAATTGTTAGCATGGTTCAATTACATCCTTTTTTATGGATATGAAAATGAAGACAAAATCTTGGAAGACTCTGTGCTGACAATTCACAATTAGGCTTTGAGTAAGTGGAGGTAATTTTATGACAGATATAAAAATAAGACAAAATACCCACAGGATTTTCAAAAGTTTTTATTTATTCACAGAGCCAGGAAAAATTCTGAAGATATGCCTGTAGGAAGACATGTTACTACCTATTGGGATATTAGCAATAAGATTTATCACCTCATTCCAAAGACTCCCAGCAAGAAACTGTGTCCCACTGAGTTTGGCAAAAAGAGATAAAAGGTTTGACCTCCAGTCTCTAATAAAAGCAGTGGACACCAAACTAGATCATCTGGCTGGCAGGGTGAATTAGCTTGACCGCTAAGTGGGTGTGATTAAAATCAGGAATAGACAGACTTTCTAGTAGACAATAAGAGAAGAACAACATAGATCACTCCATTTCATGTGTCTTCTGGCATACCATGATTCACTTTTGGAAGAATATCTTGCAAGGCTGGACAAATAAATCATAAGATCTAGTTGTCTGCTAAGGCTGCAGCTGATGAAGGAAAAAACAAATCGTGCATGATTCTATTAAGACCAAAAATGGGTACTTGATTTATGGTTTTTTTTCTCCACAGAAAACTTATATGCTGCAAAACACAGAAGATACTAAAAAAGAAGCAAGTAATTCACATGTGGCATATATCAAGCTTTTTTTTTTTCTTGGATATTTTCTTTCTCTTCTCCCTTCACCTGAACTCTTCTTCTTTATTGAATGCAATCTCCAAGAAGCTTAAATCAAATATACAAAGTCACTAAGTTCAAGCAGATTTGAAATTAGGCGAAGAAAGTTCACTGAAACTTACAGACTGTACATTTGGCTTCAGCAATTCTGAAAACAAAGATAAGCTATACCCATAGGGGAAGAACCTGAAGCAACCTCTGAAATGTAGATAGTATTTTCAAATGCAATTGATTTTAATAAACTTCTCTTAAAATGTCCTTTGACTTCCTATTGGTTGATAGGTGGAATGGGGCAATACAAACCTCAGAAATTATCTCAAATATTTTATATTGGTATTCTTACAATCATCTTTTCATGAATATTCAAGATTTTCCATCAAGACTATGGTTTATGAAAATGCTTGGCTCTGGTAGTTCATAAGAAATATTCTTTCTGTACTATTTCTTTTTCTGTTAATTCTTACAGAGCACCACTTCGTTTAACCATCTACATCCCAGCTCAGATGCTGTTTCTCTTCCTTTCCAGAAAAGGATTGCATCTTTTATTTGGCCAAAATAATCTGATAATCCATTTTTTTACTTCTAATATCAATTTGAAGCATTTTTAAAGCTTTCAAAACTAGGCTAAAATGTCAGGATTAAGTCAGGATCATATGATGGGTAGCACTCAAACAAATATATGCAGCTGGTGTTCCTATGCTTAGTATTAACATAGCACTGCAATAGTCAATAAAATAAGCTGAAGCGGTCAAGAACCTAATACTGAAGTAAATGCACCCAATGTACATTCAAAAAATGTAGACTTTGGCAGTTCACAGAAATGCAAAAAAATGGTAGCAATTAAGATATATAAGGTGAGGCTTCATAATCCATCCAAATACTGAGAAATATTTTGTGCAATTCATATTCTGATACTGAGTAATTTTAAGCTAAATCATTTTACATTACAAAGAACGTTTATTAAATCCTCTTACTTTAAAGATCCTCTCTCTAGAAAAATAGTCAGTAGCCCTTAACCATGTTGTTATTTCCAGCATATACATGCTGAAACTTCACCATCATTTGTAAAGAACTGCTTCCTTAGGTGTGAAGAACATTATTTTCCCAATTGAATGGAAGACAAGCAAAGGTGTGGGGAAAAAAGACAGGAAAATTCTGTGGGTTGATACAGGATGCAATGGAAATGCATGAATGAAGGATGTGAGGAAGTGAAGGGAGGAAAAGGGAGAATATGTACACAAGGTAGTATTAAAAGTTTAAAAAAACCTGCATGACATGAGGGACTAGAAAAAAGAAAGTCAAATCAAGAACTTATGGGGAAGTATGCTGGTGGAAAAACCATCTAGGGGCTATAGGAAAGCCCTCACGCATGAATCCTAAGTGTAACCTGCTCTTAAGCACAGAAGAGAAATAAAAGCTGAACAAACCAATGATGTTTATAAAATCCGTAAATAGTTTTCTATGGATATAAGATGGATTTTTGGACAAAATAGATTTTATAAGTGAATACAAACCGGTGCGTGAGCACAAACTTACTAAACTGCTAGCTCTGGGATTTCAGGTGCAAAAATCAGCTATTGAGGGTAAAGGAACTGAAGTCTTATTTAGCCTCACAATTCTCTGTTGCCAAAGAGCCAGAACTTAAGTAGTTCACACCACAGTTTTTGCAGCCCAAAGTAAGCACAGACCAGCACTATTTTATAAAATCAATATAGAAATGTCATCTGCAAAATCCCTGCCCACCCTGCCTATCCCTATACCCATGTGCATGATAACAAAACAAACTGCAGCTTATTCACACTGCTCCTGCAAGGGGGACTATTCTTGCACCCAAACCTTTACCCTTGCCCTTGTTGTTGTTGTTTTTGTTGTTCTGGTTAGTGCAAACAGCAGAGAGAATTCCTTCTGCTTTATCAAATGGTTCATTAACAACCAGTACTGATGAGTTTCTAATGACATTGCCCCAGTTGTCTGCAGCTTCCCTTCATTTCAGGCCTGGAGGCAGTAACAGTCACAAAAGGCTTAGGAGTTTCATCACCGTCACCACCAGCAGAGACACACTGGCTGTAGTGACCAGAATCATCTGGTTGTGTTAAACTAGCAAGAGAAGGGACAAAGAGAGAAATCCTGATAGTCAAAAGTTCTACAAAAGACAACTCCTGAATCCTTGAGCATGTTGTTGTTAGATTTTACTTAGCATAAATAAAAGAAGTAAACGCTCACCCACAATCATGGCATGTTTCTAATCCTCATTCTTTCCAACATGAAATGAAAGCTAAATATTAGATACTAAAAGCTAAAAAATATTTATTTGAGCTTTAATGATTTTTCTCTGCTTTTCCCCTAAGAATTTATTACAGTAGCTGTTTAGAGAAAAATAAACATCTTTTTTCATCAAAAGAACTGCAAAGATCCATGAGAATATGGAAGAAAATCATCTCACTGGTATTAACCTCATACTAATCCAATACTTCATAGTCTTATGCAGTCTGCAGAGTATTAGAGATCCTTGTAAAAAATAAGTGACAGCTTCAGAATTTTTTTACAGTTTTGTGAAATAAATCTGCAGTAAATAAAGCAAATCAAAGCCAATTTTTTAACAAACAACACTCATATTAAAGATGTTAATGGATTAATCCCTTTCTATATGTTCTTGCCCATTGTTTTTGGCTTGCTTTGAATTGAAATTTTGATATTTTTATTGAAGTTTACACTTACTTTTCCCAGTAAACTCTTACTTACATAAGAGTTTACTGGGAAAATATCAAAATACAACGTGTTTTGTTGTATTTTGCTCATCAACCTGAGCACAAGCTCTGGAAGAAACATAATTATTTTTGAAAAGCATGCAGATTGCAGAGGAATATAATGGATGGAAGAGATGTCACCATACCGGAGAAAATGGTGTGTTAAAAGGGGTGCTCCCATGATGGGCACTACTTGGCAAATCCTATCTCTCTTTTCAGGCCAAAGAACCTCCACTAAAAGAATTCAGTCCTGTCTTTAAAGTATTGTCCTGACTTTTTTCCCATGGGACCACCCATGGGGGTTCACAGGAGCCCCATCCCAAAGTGCTCACCCACTGGGAGATTTGGAGAGAATGCCCACATCCTGGAGGACATTCAAATACTGTACGCTGCTGGTTTATTTAAATAACAGGCTGTGCTCTTCTTTACTCAGAAATTTCATCTTCAAGATTTAACATCAGATGTTTCTATTCTCTCCAACTGACAACTCCAAGTAGAAGAGTCTGAAGTAATCCAACAGAGTGATGAGCAACCATTGAACACCTGTGGCAAAGTTTATACCTGGCAGGAAAAGGTGCACTGGATTAGCACTGTCTTTAGCACTTTCTACAGCAGCAGGAAGTTTCCTTTCTATTTACTTATCTAGGATTAGGAAACTCATTTGAGCATTTTGACAGTCACAAGCAAATATCTTTTCTAGAGATGCTATGTTCATTCCTTTAGTTCCTGGAAATACTTTACTTCCATCACTTCTGTCATGCCCAGGAGGAAGGAGTCTTAAGAGACTGTTCTTGCATCGAGTAATGTCAGACACAGAGGCATGTTGTTGATGCCATTGTCTCTTCCTGATGAGAAGGAAAGAGAGTTGAGTGTGTCTGTACACTGAAATTACAGCTACTCATAACATCACTGTATGTTCCAGCACATGTTCCAAGTGCACATACACCAAAGGCAGGAGGGGACAAAGCTCTCTTTGAAGTGTCAGTGCTCTTTGCAAAGAGTAAGAGATGGCTGTACTCCTCATAAAGGAGAAACCAGTACTGTAGTTCAAGGGCTGTATGGAGGCTATTCCCAACATAAAATTCTAGACTACACTTTGCACAATTATCAGAAATGCTGGAATATCCTAAGATTCTTAGGTTGTGTAGTGATTTCCTTCTGATCAAGACTTTCATCTGGGTGGTGTAAAGGAATTTGTGATAGTCTTTAAATACAAAGGCTCCATTTGTATGTGCATTACATTGGTTTTTTCTTTTTTTAAAGAGGCTATTTAATACTTTGGTTTTATTATTGTTTTAAATTTTTATTTTCTAATAAAATTATTATCCTATAATAAATAGAAACAGCAGTTGACTGTTCAGGTTTCAGACCCAGCCATTTGACATTGAGATGGCAAATTTTGAAACTCTGAGTATCATGAGGCGATTTTTTACCTGTGGCAACTGATTCTAAATGTGAGGCAGGCAAAAACTTTTTGCTTACTAAAACTTCCTAAAAACCAGCTGGGTAAGGAAACTAGACTTTATGTATGGAGATTCAAATAATTTTATGAATGCCATGAATCCTCCTTGATAAATTACAGCCATTAAATGATAAATAATCTAAAAAAACCCTCCAGAAATAAACTTAAATCCAGGTATTCAAGTATAAATAAACTGGTAATTTAGAAATATAAATTTTTTCTTCACTTTTTTAAGGAAACAGTTTAGAATTATGATTGGTAATTGTTTCACAATCCAAACTCCTTTTCTTGCATGAATGTATGGGGAACAGAGGAAGTTCTGAGGTTAGGAATTAGCCACTGTAAATATTAATTACAATACTTCCGTAGAAATTGTTCTATAATTATTGTTAGTCACAAAAACATTATATTCCTCATTAGAATCAAGCTGTATAATTAAGTTTTTTATTCTTAGTACTGTGGTAAAAAGAGGCTTGACAGGATGGAACATATGTATTTTACAAATAATTCATTCAGTAATTGGATTGTTCTGAAAATCCTTTCCCTCTAGTTTTGAATGAGTATTTATAATCACAAATCTTGGTAAATATAGAAATGCAGAAGTCTAAGCCTAGGCAGAGTGCTTTCAGTTCTGTTGCTCTTCACTGTTCTGTACCTAAGTGTGTTTTCCTTGAGACAGAAAGAGGGATGCAGGATGAATGCTGAACCCAATCTTGCAAATGTTTTCTGGTTTTATTTCCTCACATTTTCTTTTTCAGAATCCTAATGTAACACTTCCCTGTACTACCACATGTTAAAGCCCCGGCTCCTGAACTGTTGTATTTGGACAGCTATTAAGAAACTCCATGCATAAGAAATCCCCCTCCTCCTTGCAGAATTCTTAGCCCTCATTCCCTAATGTAAGCCAAGCAAAACGGTGTTTCTTTATACACATGGTGCAGCCAAGAAATCAATTCTGTGTGTTTTCCTCCCATCAACACTTTTAAAGGACTGTGATCAGGTTTTGTCTGTGTTTCTTTTGCACATCCTTTCCTAGCTTTAAAGCAGTGCTTGAACCCTTCCCCTCTCCTCTGAAAAAAAAAGAAAAAAAAAAGGAAAAGGCAAAACAAAACAGGTAGAATTCCTCTGTTACTATTAACACTTAAAAATATGATCATGAAACAAAAGCTTTGCTCCTCTGTCCAATTTGATGTCTTTTTCATGCTGCCTCAGTGATGGCCAAATAATTGGTTGTTCACTTGTGTCCTTGTCTCCCCCGACAGTTCCACAGATGCCCTGAACAATGCTCCAAAGACTGCTTTCAGTAGGGGCAAATCCTCATTAATCATTCCTGGCTGACAGCACAAGGGAACACCTGCATCTGGCGCAGGGACCAAGCAGTGGCTTCTGGGAGCACGCATTAAAAAGACCAACCAATTCAAGTTGTGAGAGTAGGCTTCTAATAGCCATGTGAAAAATCCCTCTCTCGCTGGATTTTCCTTTCATTAAATAGCTAAAATTAGACCTGTGGCTCCTGTTGAGATTAAAATATCAATGTATTCTAAGCAAATCAGGAAATGAACAGTACTGTATGTTATGATAAATGGCTGCTAAATTCTTTATGTCTAGATCAAGCAATGTTAGCATTAAATACTGATGAACTGTCACATAATTTTCATTTAGAAATGACTGCACTTTGAGCTTCATGTCCTGTGGTGCTCATAAATATTTTCTCCTGCTGTATTTCACAAATAGACTACACTGACTACACAGATATTTTTAGCATGTAGTCCTAAGACCATACTGTGTACAAACTGTGTTCTGTGCAAACACACCAACCTTTCCATGCAAAGTATTATCAGAAAATGTTCATAGTGCTAAAAGGTACTGTAGCCCCCCAGTGCTATAAAGCCAGGTTCCAGCTTTCTATTACAGCACTTTCTTAACAGAGTAATTGTCAGGTGGGGATTATTAAATTGTTTACATTGTATTTAGAGTACAGGTCGGGATTTCCCTCCTGAGGCAAATGGGAAAGGAGTGAGCAAAGGAAAAAATAAGTTGCTTTTCATTTGTTTGTTTGTTTAGTTTTCATAAAAATGACTCAGGTGTTTTATTTAAACATGTAGGGCCATTAAAACCTCCGGTAGGATTCCAGTTGATTTCAATGGGCTTTGGGTCAGGCCCTTAGGCTCCGCATCTGCTCTGTGATTAAATAAGCACATCTCATATATAAACTGGAGAGAACCACCATGGGCTAGGGATTACAGACGACTAACAATGTATTTTTTTGCACATATGACTGAGCACAACCAGGCTTTGAGTCTGTCCATAAAATGTGTTCACATCTCAAACAAGCAGCACTCAGCTGATACAAAAAGTGTCTTTTAGAAAGCAGTCAATTATCACCTATACAGCATGTGAAGATTTTAGCAAAGGTCAGAAGGGTCACATGGGGGAGCAAAGGGAAAAAGCGAGGTAGGAAAAAAAAATCCTGCAGAACTCTGAGCATTAAAATGCCACTAGTGCTTAGATATGTACAGTGTAAAAGAGCATAAACCACATCTGGGCTATGAATTGAATATTTGAGAAATACTTTCCTGCAACCTGATACTGAGGGAATTGATTTGGGGAAAAAAAATCAACCTGAAACAGAATTTTAGAGTATCTTTTTTTTTCCTTTAACAAGAAAGAAAAGTTTGCATATTCATTTGCAAAGTAAAAGCACATTCCGTACAAGCAAGAATAAAGCTTGCATGTAGTAGATTTAAAAAAAAAGAAAAACCCCAAACATTGGTGACCAAGATAAAAACTATAAACTGCTACATTTGGGAAAGCAATGATTAAGTACTGATGCATTTATAGCTTTTAGACATTTTCATAATTTCTCCTCATATGTTTAATTCTTTTTAGAGTTATTGAACAAAATTTTAAAGTTGGGTTGTTTTTTTTTTTTGGTAGTTCATTGTCTGTTAGAAATAGTGACATTCAATAGAGAAATACTTTCTTTCTACAGAATGCAGTACCATCACCTGCACAGTATGAGAAATGATGCCGTCTAAATGCTGTGGGTTAAGGGGATAAATAAGAGCAGCTACCACAAGACAGACACATACCTGGCCAATTCTCTGAAAGCTTCCAACACATGAAATCACTCTTTTCTCTACTGCTTTCTGCTGTGCTTTCATAGCAGCAACAAAGGCACCTGTTCTTAAATTTCATGCAAGTGTGGTAGAAAATTGGGTTATAACAGATCATTTTAATTTAAGAATAACATTTTCATAAGCTCTTTAAAAATCTCAGATCTCTAAAGTTCCTGTCAGGACGTTATGCAAATATGTACAGAAGCCAGGTAAATGAGTTACTGTAGATGTGATGTAATTATGTTCCCATCTGTTTGTAGGGTTGGGAAATATGCTGACACATATAGTGAGCATTGGTATATCTCCTTAGTAATATACCTCAGTTATAGATAAGAACTACTGAAGGTAGGAAATCCCCTTCCAATTTTTTTTTAACTGAGATACTTAGCAACTTGTCACACATGCAGGAAGCTGGAATGCAAATTCTAACTGCCCTCAGGCAAGTTTCATTAGGCTTTCCAAAATCTTTTAAAATTTGCTGTGTAAATAATTTCACATATAACTTGACTATACCTGCTGTTCAAAAGTGACAAGTTTCATGTATACTTCAAACATATGGGGTGGGGAGTTCTTCAAAGATACATAGGCAAAAAAACCATGTAAAATATTATATCAACTGTTACTAGAAGCTCTGATTATTGTATCATATTAAAGTTTAAAAATAACTTTGAAAATCTGTTACTTTTATCACAAGTATCAGGCTGGACAGCGAGAGGAGACTAGCAGGAGTTACACCTGCTCCCACTCTCAACAATTCAAAACTAAGAGGGATCAGCCAAAATTTTGCAAAAACTTGAAGTTTAAACCCAAATAAAGCCAAACAAATAAACTAACCAAACAACAACAAAAAAAAACCAAATCAAAAGCAAACAAATAAAACCACCTGTACCTTACTTGTAGTTAAATTTTAAAATTTCTTTAGACTGCTCAAATTTATAATAATTTTGAAAATCTCATTTTGTCTTGCCTCCCATTTCTTTTATATTTGTAATTAATTGGTTCTCAGAGGTGAACAAAAACTTTCCATATACAATTTTTCATGTCAACTGTTATACCAGTGCCAATGCTGGGCAAAAAGTGGACTCCTCATTCCCATGAGGAATAAGAACAGAAAGCCAAAAGCCAAAATCCTGTCTTCCACCCAGTCTTTCTCTGTCAGCCCTTCTAAACAGTGTGCATAGATCATACACTGCCAGGGATAAAATATCAGGATAATCATGTAATATTTGTACTAGAAATGAGGTGTCCATTAGGATACAACAGCTTTTCAGCAGTTGTCTCTATCCTAGTAATTACAGGTAGAGGACAGTATCCATAACAGACTAAATTTGTAACCACCCTTCCCAGTAAAGGTGGCTTCCAAAGATCATGTCTTTCTTTTTTACTTCATCTTTATTCCCTAGCCTTTCTAAGAGTCACCTGGAGACCAGTTTTTGTGGACTGTGCGTGAAAGGAATGAGGGGCTGCTCGGCTGAAATAATATTAGAGCAATTAATGTGTCAGAGGAGTTGTTCTTGCTTTTTTCCCCCTATATTCCTTTCCTATAATCCCTAAAGTATAAGGAATAATTAACTGAAATCCAATTAATGTTGATTTAGAACACCTGTTTCCAAAATCCTTTGAATAACTTTTCCTTTGTGTTTTTTTTTTCTTCCTCTTCGCTCTTTGTTTTAAGATGAAATACATATCCCTATTCAGTTGCTCATAGGAGCCCAGAGATTTGCATTTTCTAGACATGAAGAGAACCTGTTGTAAGAGAGCTGTGAAGATTTAAAAGACCAAAAGAGGCTGGTATGTATATTACACCAGCAGTAGCTTTAACTCTTCCTTTTCCAAATTTCATTCCTTCAAAAAACCAAGTTTAGCAATGCATTCCCCCACACTTCCAATTTTGCTTTAGACCTTTGCCACAATGATGGAGCGATGCAATGATTTCTGGCTGAACACTCTTGCCACAGCCACCCTGTCAGGATAGGTGCCAAAGGCAGCAGATCCTATATGACAAAACACCCACTACCCCTGAAAAAGGATTTTCCTGTGCTGTTCCCTGAAGGTCTGAGCACTTTTCTTCCCCATTAGCTAGGTGTCCTGACCTAGCATTCTGCAAGTCCACTTATGGACATGGTGTTCTTTCTTTCCTTTCAACTACTCCCATGCAAAATAAAACAGGACCTGGGCTAAAGAACAACTGATTTTTAAAGCACATAACTGCTCACCAGCACAATGGAGAGGTTTAACAGGATTTGTACATATATATTGATTAGGCACCTGTAAAAATCCCCACCCTGACAGTTTAGACACGGCGAAGACAATGATTTAGTGAGACATTATTACCATAGACCTGTTTTGAGACTAGACAGAGTAATTAACTCTAAGCTGTGATTGTAAAAGTATGACCTATTAAACACATAAAAAAATCAAAATATTTTTACAATTTAGGCATGGTGCCATAATCCTCTGATGTTCAACTGAATCAAAGAACCCTTTCTACTCGGTATTCGGAAATCTTTTTGCAATATAGCCGTGTCTTAAATGATTCTATTTTGCAGAGAGCAGAGGAACATTAAGTGAAGACCTCTTACCCCTCTTCTTCCTTAAAAGTGTTAGATTTCTTAGCTGAAAAATTAGACATCAGCAAATATTACTCAATCTTAATTTCTTATGTACTAAGCAATTTCTTATGAATCATGTAATGCATTCCAGGGATCAACTTGTGTGGATACTGATTAACTGTATCAGAGGGGCTGTCTCATTATATATCTTGAGCCTTTTTCATTAGAGAAAATCTGCAAACAAACCTTGAGTGTTTAGATTATTTTGCACCATGCTGTATGTCTAGCCACAGATACAGAAGATGCCTACTATTTTTAACAGGATTATAGAAAACATGAAAGGGTACTTCCTTAAATATTGACAGTTGAGGAGAAAAGAAAAGATATTTTAATACAGAATCTGAAAGAAGTGGCAGGAAGAAACCTTTTGCCCCTTAGGAGAGCAGCTGCATATTAAACATCTATATTTTTGAAGCACCTTTAAAAAATTACCCTTAGCATTAGCATTACAGTGTTTTATGAGAAGTTCATGAAATTCAGAAATAGTTATAAAAGAAGGAAAGAATGAACAAGAAATAAATAGCATTATGAATAACTAAGTTAAAAATCAGTCTTGAATTATACAAGCTGTTATGGAGATCAGCTGGGGGGGAGGGTTATATATTTCAAAGATTATCAATTCATTTAATGAAAAACACTTGTGTCCTTACAAAGCTTTTTAGCATCCCCAGTGCTATGTTAGGGTCACTATGAATTGAATTAATATATTGCATGCAGTGGATAAAGGTTTCCTACAGTACATATTTACTGCTATGATCTCTCTCACCCTTCTGTCTTTTGCTGTCTCTTTCGCACTACATGATTGGTACACAGTTTTTAGGGTGCTGTTCCTGCTAATGTTAAAAATGCATATGCTGCTGTTAATACTGGAGGGAGATCCTGGAGAGATTTATGACAACACCTTCCATGCCTTTATCTCCACACTTGAGCAGGACTAGTGCAAGGCTCCATGCATACAAAACACAGACTTCACAGACCACAAAAAGGCCACCTCATCCATCTGTGAACTGCACACGCATGAATGACAGTTCTGGGCTGAACGTGTTGAAAAGGGTCTACACACTGATGTGCATCTGCTTGAAAGCTACCACACCAAGACATATTTCTAGGTGTAGGACAAGAGGCACATCATAGGTCTTTACAAGACTATGTATTGATGACAGACTTCAACTTGAACAACTAAAAAGCATCCTCTCATAAGAGAACTGTATGTGCTGATACTCCATGGAATGAAACAAGGAAGGAAATAGCCCAAAGTTAAAAATATTAGGAAAAAACCCCCAAAGAATAAGGCGTCTGTCATTTAACAAAATTAAAACATTACTCAAATAAATAATGGGGGATGTTTGAGACTTAAAATATATTTAGCCAAGACTTAGGTAGAGAATTTTTGATAAAAATTCTTTAAACTAGTTTTCTCTCCCTGTTTCCCACAGGATTAGAGCTCTTCCAAGTGAAAAGAAGCAAAAGATCTGCCTGAGTATGATGGTTTGATTCCTTGAGTCAAGTGCATTCTGACTTTGGAAAAAAAATTATTATGGGAGAAGGGCAATTTATTTTTCTTTTATTAGAGATGGAAGAATTTAAGACACACATCTCTGTCTCACATAAACAAGCCTGAATATACAAGACTGAAGAAAACCTTTTTGTTTTACAGGTCCTAAACAAACTCCCATTTCCATGGCTGAGTGCTACAATGGGTTAGAAACGTCCACCTTTGGAGATGCCTGTAGATAAAATGCATATCCTTAAAACTGAAGGAAAAGGTCATTTCCAGCTGCAACTTACTGCATGCATGGGATATAGGAACAGAGAGGCAAGCAAATAAGGGACTTCTCATCTCTGCACAGTTACCTTTACAGTTCTGCTGTTCTCACAGACTTTGCATACCTACTGCCTTTTCAGAAAGGCTTTTATGCTCCAGAGCATGGAGGCAAGGAAAGGCAAGGCAAGGCAAGGCAAGGGACATCACTACATTTGCATGAAATATTAAAGGTACACTAGCCAATGAATGAGCTAAAACTGAAATTTACTTTATGAAAGCTTTCTAACAATGAAACACACCAGGCAGCACAAGATATGTCTAATAATCAGGGTGCCAATAGATTAGGGAGTTAATTAGAGAAGGAGATCCTCTTGGGAAGAGCCTGGATAATCAGGATTCTATTGTTTTAATATTCACAATGAAGGAGGGAAAGTTAATAGTAACACAGTTGCTTTTATTTAATGCCCTTCTTAAATATTACTATTTCAGTGCCTGCTATCCAAGTAAAAAATTCTGTATAAATTCAGTCCCAATTCAGCACCTGCAGGTGCAAACCCCAAATAAATTACTGGGGAAGGGGCAGATGCTGACAGGATTGCAGTCTAGACTCCTCACTCTAAATCCATTTAGTGCTATTAACCATGACTGGGTGTAATAGCTTTGTGTACATTAGCACCAGAATAATTTTCCCTATTTTTCTAAATATCAAATGTGTGTATTCATACACACTATTTAAAGAAAACATCAAAGAGAACAAAACAAAAAGACTAGCAAGCCTCTTTGCAATATAGTCCATATTTTCAAATGTTGACTAAGGAAAAAATGTAGGCAGGGTTTCTTAAACTAAAGCAATATTATTCATGGACTAAACAGTGCCACCAGACAAATTATTTCCTTTTAATACAAACAGATTTTACACACAAAGAGTACACGATTAAAAAAAAACGTTAAGAAATGTACACTTCCACTGCACACAAACAGTAATAGAAACCCAACACAATCAAAAGATAATCTCGTTTAAGTGAAAATGTTTGCTGTGTAACAAACATATTTTATTAAGTTGCCCAACACTTTTGAACCCTGATAAGGAAATGGACCTATTCTGAGGGCAACATAGGTATTTGCTGCAGAGATTATTCCTGTTATATACATCTACCCTTGTTTAAATGCAATGTAGAAAGGCAATACATAAACACTGGGAGGAAACAGAGGCAATGCTGAAAGCGATACTGAACTAGAGAGCCCTCCTTTGTGAAAGGAAATAAAGAACAAGATTATCTGGAAAGAAGAGAAAGTAGCACCAAAATGTAGTCAGGGCCAGGAGGTGCAAGCGAGGGACAGACAGAGAACAAAGTGAGTGTGTAGTGACTGAGAGAGTCAGGTTGCACTCGGAGGAGGCAAAGAGATCTGAGGGTAAAAAGCCAATTAATGGATTAAAGGGTAAGTATCCAAGTTCTGAAACAGAGGGGTGATAATATAGGCAGCTAGGGAGAGGATTAGAATAAAGAAGTGATAACAGTATTCAGCTGAGAGGGAAAGCTGTCAAGAACTGAATGGGAAAAGAAGGTAAGACAATGAAAACAAAAAGCTGTCATTTAATCAAGGGCTGTGATGGTAAGAGCCCAGACACCAACCAAAAAAAAAAAAAAAACCAACCAAAACCAAAAAAACCCAATGCAGTTTGGTTTCAGCTTGAAGTGTCCTGAAACCATTGTTGAAGTACAGAGACAGATGGAACACTTGGCCATGACTGTGTAAAATCAAGTGGGTAACAATGAATTCAAAACAATTACCAGATTCAGTTCCTCAGTACTGTTTCTCTGAACTATTTGCCACAAGGCAGTTGCTTGTCCCAAGCATACACAGCTGAGGATTTGCAACAAAAATACAGTGTGCATTTATGGAGCTGGATAAGGAAAGGTGGGTTATGCATCTGTTGTGTGGGTTTCACAGTACCAAAGGATAAAACACTACTTTTATAAGAATTAATAATTTCCCAGAGATGTATTGTCTTTCTGTGCAGCCTTAACTTCCACAGCATCTCTAACGCTACCTCAAATGTACTTTGAACTTAGCCCTTTTTGATTAAAATATTATAGAGGATTACTAGAGAGGCACGGATGGGGCACTAATTTCTTTGGAATTTTTATTTTCAGTCCTCTTTTGTCTCTTTTTCAGTCGTCTTACTGTTTACACTTCACTGACCTGGCAGTATCTTGTTTTCTTTTCTATGTAATTTATTAATGTTGTGCTGTATTCTATATATTAAACATGCTAAATCTATAGTGATAATTTAGAGATAAATAATAGCTGTCATGTTCTGTTTCTTCCAAGAGATCATTTAAGAGGACTTCAAAGTTGTAGAAGTTTAGCAATACTCTCAAGAGACAGCAAGATGATTTTTATGCAATCTGAATGAGACAAAAGTTTTGGTCTTTTTACTAGAAATATATTTAAGCACTTATAGCAGTATATGAGAAAATTTTAACTGAATCCTTTGATAAAGGAAAGATATTTAATAAACAGAAGTTCTCCCCTTGGCTTTGAAATTTTAGATCCTTATAATGTTTCAACTTGTCTTAAAATTCATCTTTTCATGTATTCCATACTTTTCTCAGTGAATGGGGGAAACTTTTTCTTAGTAAGATTCAAATCACAGAATTATTAAAAATGGTGAATGACCATCATGGTTTGATTTTGCCTAAAGTTACTGACATCTATCTTCTGCTGATGTCACTGACCCAAGGTCAAAATGAAGCAATAACTTCTCAGGATTACAGCATAGTAACCCAAAGACTACAAATATATTGCTGTGCTTAACAAGTCCAATCATTTTCTATTAGAATTCATTCATTAGAAATTAAATTATTTTCTTCCCCTTCTAAAATTTCTGTCATTTCATATCAGTAATGTCTAACTAGTCTTTATTGTCACTATATAAACCTGTAGACATCATCATGGACCATTGTCCATTCTCAGCCTCTTCCAGACACAGGATACCTCTCACTACCCTTCAGGTTTTTTTTCTGCCTGTTGATCCTACCACAGTACTCAGGAAACCCTTTGAATTGGACAGAATTGCCTATTCCTCAGCTTGGAACCACAAGTGAAACTGGATTTTGAATGTTAGCATGCTTTCAAGTGTGTTTTTGCTAAAAGAGTGAATTTGATACATAAATTTTCATATTGAAAATTTTAAAACACACACTCACCCACCTATCACATATACCCTGCACTAACCAGAAGCTATCACAGGAATAAATGAGAGAAATTTTTGAGACACAAAGGTTGATTCTCTGCCTGGATTCTTGCATAGCATGTAGTCCTAGTAGTGAGGAGCAAATATCCATTGCACCTCCCCACCCCCAGTCTCTCCCTCACCTTGGAAAAGTTACAAGATTCTGAACAATTTCTGCATAATCTACTTTACTTCCTCAAGTGGATACTTACTGCTTTTATCTTTTTTTAAGAATTCTGCTCAAGGGTAACCTTGTGAAGAGACTACTAAAGTCCTGGGCTTAATGTCAGCCAACATCTGGGCACAGAAAAGTCTATCATAGGAAAATTTTGCTAAATTAAAATGGCTAGATACAACACTTTTATGAATTTTACCTAAATCCCAGGGTAGATGGTAAAATGTTTTTTCCCAGTCTGACAAAGTATTTGCTTCCCAATTTGGAATTTATGTGTCGTTTTCTGGAAAACTTCATGCTAAAGAAAACCTAAGAACAGCTTAGCTGAAACTTTCTCTAGAATAAAATACGTTAACAATGATAGAATGAGGTGATTTTTCTATCTCATATTCAGATTAATTTGGAAGAAACTTCATTTAAATGCAATGATTAATCAGAGATTTAATCAGGGATTATTTTCTCCTTTAAAGTAGAAACAGTTTCCTCAGTCTCAAAGTGATCTGAAAACTCTACAATTGTTTAAAAAGTTGAGTGAAACATAGGGAAAACTGTGTTAAATTTTTATTGTTTGCTATACCTGTGCTAAATGTGATTATGACAACATTTAAATTATTTCTATATATTATGCTTTTGTGAAGAACACAAATAAATACACACCTTCCTAAAAATATTATTTTGATAATATATAGGAGAGGGAAGGAAGCAATAGTACAATTATTTCTTGGCAATAGGACATATCTCTTGGCAATACCATTTTCCAAAAATAAAAAGTAAAAACTACAATTTTTTAAATTTTATATATTGGAAGCCTCTGTTAACAAAACAAAAAATCCAAACAAAAGCCCCCAAAAAGAAATCAATAATGATTGAAATGTCATGTTTGGGGCATTCCAGGTGTGACTCAAGTGAAGTGAGTTCATCTGCAGTTGAGAGTTTCCAGAGTCTTTACAGGGACTCTGTGATATGAATGTATAAATAATAATGATTTACCAAAACTGAAGTTCTGAACTCATGTGACAAGAATTACCCCAAAAACTTAGGCCTGTGAATCATATTTAATGTAAGATGTTCTTCAGGGTTGTCATACAGTCAACCATCCAAAGTCAATTCCTCAAAGCAATATTACTCAGGCTTAAGCTAATGAGGTGCATGATCCTCTCTCAAAAATTATTTTACCTTAAATTTCAAAATTTCAAACATTTTAGGGCCTAAACCTACAGAATCTGAGTGCCTTTCAACCATTTAAAGAAAAAGGCTGTGCATCATCTAATGCTAATATTAAAAATCAAAACTATCCACATTCCTGATGATTGATCATTGATAGATGTATTTTACAGGTTTACAGGTGTATTATGAAGGCAAAATGCCATAGAACCTTCCAGGAGACTAAGAAAAGCATCTGGAACTGATAAGTCTGGAACTGAGTTGGTGCTGGAAAATCACTCTTTAGAAGGCCTCTGAGAAATCTCATACAACCAAGTTTATACAAATTCACTATAGCAGGCTGTTGTCTCCATGGAGCCTTAATTCCTTAAAGAGTAAAATCATGTGCCACAGACATCTATTTTCTGTCCACTGCCTGAACAGCATCTTGATTGACTAGACTTTTATCTTAGACATTACAGAGAAGTATATGTAGCTGGGATCCCCACTTCCTCAGTGTACTTACATTGTAAAATAACCATCTAAGAGACCTGAAAGTACTTGGATCACAGCTAGGATTTTTTCCCCCTCCACCTCTCCCCTCATATTTAAGGTAACCTCTATATTATATAAGGATCAGACGAAGTTTTGAAAATTGCATATAGAATAAAAAACACCCAGCTACCAAGGGGAGCTAATGCAGTTTTAATCAACGGCTGTCTTTGTTAAGATATCTGATTTTTCAGGAGAAAAAAGAGTAGTTCTCTCTTATCCAGACAAGAGAAGGAACTGGCAGAGTGCCACAGCAAATTACTGGTGAAGTTGAAGAAGATGGGAATTAGAAGGAAAGCTGTACAGGGGGAAGGGAACTAATTATACAAGACAGAAACAGGTTATAGTTACAGATTTATCCCTTGTCTGGGACTGCTAAAATTTTTCATGGCTCATTCTTGAGGCCTACCTTGTTTAATCAGAAAAGAAATCAGAACTGCTTGATGAAATATGCAGATGACAATGTTGAAGGTATTTTTCAATATAAAGAATTATAATATCATGCAAGAAAAAAAAAAATAGAAGATCTCTAGGACTGGAATAATGGAAATGAGTGACATTTAACTCTACAGAGTGCAAGGTCAATCACTAATAGCGTAGTAAGAATTTTTGCATTAAATTTGGAGCTCATCAGATGGAAACAGCATGGGAAAAAATAAATTTTCATCTTTTGAACAATTAATTTATTGATGAGGAGCATTAAAACATGGCTAAGGAAAAAAAAAAAACAGAAACAAGTAAACAAGAAACCCCACAACCTAACCACAAAAACCAAAACCAAAACAAAAAAACCCCAAAAAACCCCCAAACAACTCCAAAACCAAAAACCCAAATACTACCCTGATATCCAAAAGGCACTAGTGTGTTAACTGGAATGTCTTCTCAAACAGAGCATTTGTTTCTTGATATGGTTATTAAAGCAAGAAGGAACTATTAACAGAGTTACTGAGAAGAGCTGTTATCTTGACCAGAAAAGTATAGATCTTGTAAGAGAAAACTACAAGGCTGACTTTTTTTAAGTAGCACAGTGGAGTCTGAAGGGCAATAACTGGCCTTATTTAGGAAAGAATTCACTTGGGAAGACAAAGTAGCACCTAAGATGAAGGTACAAGGGCAAAGGAAAATAATATGGTTAGTAAGGTCAAGTTGGAAGCTGGGGAAAAGTATCTAATGTAGAATGAAGTTTGGTCAGCAATTTCTCTATAAGACCAATCCTTCAAAAGTCCCAAAAGGGATTCAATATCCTCGTTATTCTTAAGAGCAGAAGTATGGATTATGATTCCAGACCTCCCTTTGATTAGGAGAAGCCTTCTAAAAGCAGAGTAAGCCTAAGATCTAATAGCTTACTGTTTGTGCAGATAATGTTTAGACAACTTATTTAACAGTAAGAGGTACGTTGAGACATGTGTAGTCTGCATGCACGTGGTTGAAAGCACATACATCTAATTCTTAAGTCCCAGCATTACCATGTCAGTGAACCTGCTTTCCCCTCTGTGTATAGTACATGAGGAATAAAGGAGTGGGGTGTCTCTATTTCTTTTAGTTAAAATAATAGCAGGAATAAATGAAGTGGGCAAGGGCAGTAGGTTTTGCTGTAACCTGGGGCAGTATATCCCAAAGAATATCAAATTGTCATGAAGCACAGTTGATTTCATATAACAACATTAAGGGCAACCAAATGAGAAGTTGCTTCAAAGAGGCTGTTCAAATAACCTTTGTGAGTTTACCAAATCACAGCAGCTGTTTTTATCTTGGCTCTGACAACTGCAGGCCCTAATACAAGAATTCTTCTCATAAGACTCTTCCAGAGTAAAGATCCAGACATAGGTTGGCTTTGGACACTAACATTTCTCAAGGTATTCTGCACCTTTTTATCACCGCCCCCCCCCACTCAACTTGTAGAAACAACACTGAATGACCTAATATTGCAGAAAATCATTTCAAGAACGTGGTCCTGGACTTCTCAATCATAATCTAATTGGCTGAAATGGTTTAAGCCATCGATCAGAGTGGATCTTCTAGCAGATAGAACATGGATGAGCTAATTTACTGCCAGTCAAATAATTTCTGGAGATTCACTGTCTCAAGATGGGCAAAAAGTAAATTAAGACTCTTAGCTTTCATAAGGCACAGAGGAACTTCTTTTGCTTTTGCTGTTTTTCTAGCTTCCATAAAACCTTTTTCCTCTCAAAACATGGAGAGGTCTCTCTGACCCTCAAAATCAAAAGCGAAGCCACCACCTGCCACAGCAGATACTTATGACAGAGTATTACATTTCTCTGGTTAGGATGGTGAGAAGTCAGCAATTACAAAGCCTCAGGGCACAGAATATCCATAATCCGGACAATGTCTCATTTGCTTTGCTAAACAACTCCCACATCTGGACAGAGAAGACAGAGTCCATAAAGACAGAGTCACAGGTTTTGGCTTCAGAGGTATTTATTAGACCTGCACCATTTCATTTGCACAATGACTGTACTTTCTGTCTGGGCATTTAAGACTCAGAGCAGGAGCAGAATCTGACAAGCCAAAAAGAACCCTGAAGACGCTTCAAAATTTGGAGGGACCTGCTGAGTTTTATTCTGTAAAGAGCAACTGAAGATGTCAAATGATGTGTCTTTAGGAGACTGGCTGCTTTGTGACCTGGACATATATGGATAAGCATCCTGCCTGAAGTGCCAGATCAAAATATAAAGGAGGAAGAACAGCAGTCTGTGCTACTCATCTTGTTACCAATCAAAGGAAAATTGCAATTTGTATGAGCTCTGATACATCATTTACCAGCAGCTAGTAAGTTGCCTAAGAAGCTGAAGGAATAAATTTCAAGTGAAAAAAAGAAAAACTGCCTAATAGGACACCGGGAGAGAGGTGAAATGTAGACTTACACATCTTAACAGAAATAATAAAGGTATGGGCAAAGCTGTCAGAGTAACTTCCCACTGCCAGCTAGCTGTAACTGAAGGCACTGATAAAACTGGTGGAAAATAGAAGAAATATCTGGGCTTCAAGCAACATAAGCAGTTCCTAACATGAAGAATATGATATTCTAGAAATGGAAGACAATGCAACACAAAAAAATCTGTATTTTGAAAATTCAAAACAACTAAACATTTATTTGGTGAAGTAAAAAGGCCCAAGCTTTTCTTATCCTCTGCCTTCTCATCACAGAAGGAAATTCAAAAGCAGGTTTCATGAGACTCTCTGTACTTCTAATCCCCTTGAGGATGGAAGTTCAAAGAATGCAAAGAATAGTATGACAGTAGAGAAACAGTTTTTGCAAGGCTGTTCACAGGGGCTTGATCTTTTAACATAGTCACTGAGCTGTAAGACACCCTTTTTCTGGCTGGAAGAAAAGGCTGGGTTGGACACCACCCAGATGCTCAAAGTTACTCAGATCTCAAATAGATCTCACAGATTTACCTCTTCTGCCTCTCTTAACAGACTTCAGATACCAAAGCATCTTCTGAGAAACTTTTCTCTGAGACAATAAAGATTTCTTGTATGACCGTTTGATAAAGGTATAACTTGCCACTATTTATGAAGCAGTTTAAGAAATCCACCAAGGAAACCATGAACAGGATAAAAACTTAAAAAAAAAAAAAAAGATCAAAGAGTCACAGACAAAAAAAGATTTAAAACAATCCAGAAAAATCTTTACAGAATAAATGCAAGACTAAAAGAGTAGGACATGGTTTAAACCCAAGGTGCATTTACCATATATCCTTATTTTGCCATGTGTTCTGTCCATTGCACAGGCACGGACACAGAGGCACCAGATGGGTAATGCCGAAGCAAACAGGCTCATTCACACCCACTATAGGAAAATACATATGGAAAATCACCCACAGGAAAGGCAATCATTTAAATGTCAATGCAATCCTATGTACAGTTATATAAAAATCAAATTTTTTAAAACCTGTAAATACAGCTAACAAATCTTGTGCTGGATGGTAGAAGTGTTATGACAAAAGTGGTATCTTTGCTATCACTTACAGGAATGATATGTGAGTTGATAAAGCACCTTATACTCAGTGGGAGACAATTTCTATTTCTACTAATTCAGAAACTGACTTAAGAAATCAGAAAGAATACATGCTGTTCAAAGAAGGAATCCTTTAAGTTCCCTCATTTGGAAGATGAGAACAGTCAATAAATAATACAACAAATTAGAGGGAGATTTTAAAGCTGAGAGAGATGTCAATATAAAAGAAAAAGAGCAGGAAAGGTCTTTCTATAATTATGGATCGTATTTTGTGCTGTTAAACTAACTGCATATGTTCGAGGCAAAACAAAACAGGACCAAATGACTGAAATCTAAATAAAAAGAAAAAAGTTATAATTTTCACTACGAGTATCTCTTCTCATAACTAAGCAGACACCAAATTAATCTTCAAAGTAACTCTTGGGTTCACAGAACTAAAGGTGTTAATGCTTTTTGCCTATACAAAATATTTTACTCTTTTTTAATATCTGTGGTGGAAGTTTGCAGTTAGTGAACTTTACAGTCTGTTAATGTAAAAGAAAAGCATGGAAGGAATTTCAGGATTTGTCTCTCAATAAATTCCAATTAGTTTAAAACCTTCCACATATGCTGGAAAATGCAACTGTATGACTATCTTTTACCTTGTGTCAAAATAATTTTCCATAATTACTACTTCGGAAGCCTGGGGTCAAATTTTCCTTTCACTTACACCAGTGAAATGAGACTTGAACTAAATTTCTTTGCTGTCTCCAAGACAAGAATTTTGCTCCCAGTCTTTTCATTAAGTGCTGTGTTTAAAATAAAAGACAGCATGTCAGATCATATAAACGTAGCTATGTCTGACAGTGCTGCAGTCATTACACAAAATCAGAATCTAGCTTACTATCACAGATGATTGTGAATTTTCAAGTAATATGATCAGAAAGAATGAATTCACTTCCACCATCACTTCTTTCATCACTAACAGAATACAGAGGGTTTTCCTCCCATCTTTCTACTGTAACTTTAAATTGTCTTTTTTTGCTACATATTATGTCTTAGTTCTCTTAAATGTCCCTGCAAATATCACAGGATAATGCAGAGGTTGAGAGTCCCATGTAAAATTTAGTGCTCTTATTGCCTTACTTCTTTTAAATGGAAAGGAAATAATATTTGAGTGCAATATAACATTTATTTATATAAAATTTTAATATATATATACACCCACATACTATTGACACATGTACTTATGGACACACATTTCAACAAGAACTTTACCCTCATTCAGAATTTAGCCTTTTTAGTAGTAAAATACACTGTTTTATCTGCACCATCATATAAATTTCTACATGTAAGTTCTCTGTGTATATTTGGGTGGACCTATGTGAAATTCATGCATAAGGAACACAAATGTTTTGTTTCCATTTGATCTTTTAAGCTTTCAAAACCATATACATATACTAGATACAAAAATGCTTTATTTCTTTTTTAGAAAATCTCCCTAACGCCATTGTCATTGTCCATTGTTGTGACAAAATCTCCTTATCCTATTCAGCCACAGCTCAAAATTGCATGCACATATTCACACAGATACAGAAACACAGTAAGGCATAAGATGACTTTGGAAATCACTGCATAAGACATCTCAAGGCAAGCACAGCCAAGCATGTTGTCTATGAATTTTCACAGTGATGACACTGAAGAAGCTTCAGGAGCTACAGTGGAGCATCCAGCATCTCCTGAACACCCCTGTCCTAAAGGCAGAAGTAAGTTCCCAGCCCAATCTTTTTCTGCCTGGTGCCATCTATTTGCTATCAGCTCCTCTTCTTTGTGCTGTCCTGCTGCCCATGGCCTTTGCCTTTGTAGAGACTGGCTTCTGTGAACTGGCTCTCACTGACCATTGCCTCCAGAAGTAAGAGTGAGCAGTAATCATCTCAACAGAGATGTTCAGGTTGAGTCTCTCTTCTCTACTTAGCCAACTGTTTTCACAAAATTTGTAGGAACCTCAAACTTTTAAGGTTTCCAGATTTTCATCAGAATGTCCAGTGGCTGAACAAACTATTTACCAGCAGCCTAATGGAAAGTATTCTTAGGAAACAAAGCTAAAACCAGCAATACTCAGGAACTGTGTGCATTTCAGGTAGCAATGTTATTCCCGTTTATACTTTTCCTACCTTTCCCTTTGCCAGTGGAGAGTTAATGAGGTAAAATTAGTGCTGCAGCAGCATGACAAAGAAAAGCCCTTAATTACAGCTACAGATCTCAGCTGATCCTTTGCAGCTACAAGTCATCATATTGTTGCCTACTTCTGCATTTTCCCTACCCCAGTTTTTGCTTTTTCCTCCAGACCCTCAGAGCTGCATATCCCACATTATATCTCTTCTGGTACAAACCTCCCCACACAACTGAACACCCTGCAGGAACTACCTCATCTCTCTCAGTGGTGTGATAGTGCAAACAAAAGGGCATCTGTCCACCTCAGACATTCATCACTCATAACAGTGCCATTTCCCAGGAGGTTGTTAAACACCAAATATTTAGGCTAACGCTCTACTGAGAATAAAAGGAAAATCCACTCAGGCTAGAGTAGAGTCCTCAGATGTAGAGTGAATAATTGTTTGTCACTTGATACACCAAGTATCTATACCGAGAAAGACACTGCATAAGTATAGTATAGAAAACTACGACATAATACCTTTCCTCTGCATCATGAAAATACAGGCATTTACTCTCATTTTTCTGTATGCCCAGCTGTGGGAATGGGTGGAAAGAGGTGAAATGGGTGAGAAGTGTCTTTTCCTTATTCTAACTTCTGTCATGTATAAAGGCAAAAAAGAATATCTGAAAAATCTGTGAGTTTGGCAATTGACAGGACTAAAGCATATTCAGCTTTGCAGAGCACTGAAAATTATGATCTGTGAGGTTCACACATTACCACTAACCTTAGTTTAAAGATAATAAAAGGTTAGGGAGGAGGAAGAGATGAGGGGCTTTTCCCTCCTAGCTGGGAAACAAAGCAAAAACCAAACAACGATTGTTGCAAAAAACCTGTATTCCACAACAAGTCCTTAAGACTCACTCCCATGTGCTACATCAGCAGCAGTACATCCTCGATTTTTATTGTAATCTTGTGGCTTTTTATTTGTAACTTATATGAAAAGAATCACATTGATTGGGGCAGATTTAACTCAGTAAAACCTATTCTACTGAGATTGTCTGTGCTAGGTGATTTTATCAAGTTCTCTTTTGGTTTCATTTTCTTCCTCATCCCTATCCCCAGGGGAGATTGCAGCCCAGCTTGCAGAGCAAATTGCCCTAAATTGAGTTCTTTCTCTGCCATATACAGGCCTGCCTTTGGCTCCTCAGCTTGGAAACTTTATGCATTCTTATTTTTCTCCATCTTCCTTAACACCCTCCTTCTCTTTCCAATTAAAATGGAGAAGTTTGCACCGATACCTGCTCCCAATTAAATGAATACTGCATTACCAGCCACACACTCCAGATCTCCTTTACCCTTCCTTCATTAGTCCTATTCCTCTGAGGTTTCCTGGCTGTCTGCCAGGGACTTATGGCAAGAATTCAAAATCTTGTACACTTTATCCCCTCAAAATCATTCTTGAATTTAAGCAGCCTGCTCCTTGGGCCCAGCATGAGAAATGCTGCTAACTGATTCAGAGGGGAGGGGAGAAAAGAAAGAAAATGATTTATTTAAAAGGTTAAAAAGCTCCCATAAAAGAAGCTAAGCTAAAAGAGGTTAAACTTCCGGGCTAATTGGCTTCCATTTCCTTTTAAAAATTCTTTCTGGAAGACAACAAATGACAGGAAGGTGTTCCTGTTTTATTTAAGCGTATTCATGCCTACAGAAAACGCATCATTCTCTTAACACCTCAGGCATGTTCACTACTGCTCACTCAAATTATACACCCAGCACAGAAAAAAAAAAACCTAAGCAGAGGCTTAAGGAGCTGGGTTGTTGGGGGGGTTTAGGCCTTTTTTTAAAAAAAATCACCATCTAATTTTCCAACAAATGTGAGCACTGCAGTACCATGGCATCAGCCACTCTCATCTGACACTTTAAATAACTAACATCATGTCAAGCTGTCAGTAACAATAGCCACATTGGCAAGTCTGAAAAAGCAGAGGGAAATACTGTATCCTCACATTACTACTTAAAACTATATAAACTCTCCTCACAGACCATGCAACTTTGCTGCCTTTATTGAACACTAATTTTTCAAATGTATAATGTAGTGTCTGAAGGCCCTTGTGTGAAACTATGGTTTTTCTCATGACCTGATTTGAAGCAGTCATTTAAAGACGTCAATGCAAAATTCTGGTATTAAGGATCTGATGCTCTGTGACTGCTTGTCTCAAAATCATACTCACAAGGTCTCCTTCCCTGTACACTAGAAGAAACTTTCATGTTTTAAAATGCTAAAATATTTTCATAGCACTGTAGTAGTCTGCACAAAAGACATTTTTAGGAACCAATAAATTGATTTACCCTCTTAGTAAAGCCAGGTAAGACATGGGGTTTGCATCACCAAATTCTTGCCTTCTCTTACCTGACCATTTCTCACAAGCCACAGCTTCCCAGGTAATGCTGAATTGGTGGGATAGTTTGTAGGAGTTAAGGTGTGCATGTGTGTGTAGGTGTATGGTGGTTAAAAGTCTGCTTTGAAGGATTTCTGTGACTTGGAGGCTTTTAATTTTCTCCATCTCTTCATTTCTCAGCCAGTATTTATTGATGCAGGATGATTCCTGCCTAAAGAAAGCAATCTCCTTGGTATTTTTTTTTAATTGAAGGAGAAAAAAAATCTATTATATATGAAAGCCACTTCTGATCTTGTTTTTCCCCTTTTATTAAAGGATTCTTTACTAATTACTGTTCTCATTTCCATTTACATATGGAAACAGAAAAGGGTATTATAACTGAAATCTGGTTGAAAAAATACCACATTGTAGATAACACAACATTTACGTGTTACAAATCTTTCTGTAATATCTTATGGCATTTACTCAAGCCATGTCCACAAGCAAGTGACAACATTCACCCCTTCCCTTGCAGACAGGTAACAAACAGCAAACTGCAGGATCAGAACCAACAAACACTATTTTTAGAGCCAATAAAAGGAAAAAGAAAAGTAGCAACTGTGCAAAAATACATTGAGCATATACAGCACTCCAAAGAACCTAAAAAATACCCTCTATCAAGTTAATAGAATACACTCTGAGAATTCACACAGTGTATTAAAATACCATAAAATAACAATTATTTAATTAAATAAAATAAATTCACTATATCTATACTTCTAAAATTCTCAGAAAGGAACAACCAATATCCAAGAGCTAGAATATTGTTGGGCCACATTCAATATTACTAATAGCCTCTGCTCAGGAAAGGCCACAGATAATACATGCCAAGAGTGACTGTAGTAAAGAGCTGCAGGTTAAATAATTCCTGGATAAGTAGCATGGGTACATTGTACTACAGTACTTTGTGGATATTTGTGTGACCTGCAAGCACCACCAAGATATGGATGTTATGCAAAGTGTTGTACAAACAAAGAGTAATGTTGCATTCAACAACCATACTAATTTAAAGATGGGCCTTCAAAAATATTCAGGTCAGGATTTAAATCTTGGGATCCTTGTTGTTCCTTTTCAGCAGATTCTGTCACTATCCAAGGAAAAAATATAATCCTCAAAAACTATCTGTCACTCTGGCATTTTTAAGTTTGATGCCATCCATCAACAAGCAACAAGACCATGACCAGGAGGAAATGTCAGTATTTAAAAGTTAGCTGCCAAACTGGGATAATTGTTGTGTTTCTGACTCTTGGAGTGAAATCAAAAATCTCTTATTCAGTTCCCAGGTTCCTTAAGTAGTACACGGGGAAAATGGGATATTTTAGCAGAGGCCCTCAGCTATGAGCTACCTAAAATTATTGTATTCCATAAGCAATTGCCTACAATGCATTTAGGGAGAAAAGACCAGTCCTTTATCTATATTTTCAACCCTCGTAACTCAGGAACTCAAGCAGTACCTCTGTCTGTAAGAAAAGAGAACCTTGAACTTTACTGCTGTGTTCTCACTCCTCAGACTGGACGTGTCTGTCTTTGACAGCAAATCACAGTTTTGGCATTTCCAACAGCACGAGTGGAGAGCACAATTCCCGCCCAGAGCAGCCTTGCATCTACCAGTGTAAAAGACAGATTTTGAACAATGTAAACTTGAACCTGCTCAACTAAAGAAAGAAAATACACCCAAGCTTAAAGACTAAACAAATTTTTTAAAACATGTCATTCTATAAAATAGTAAATTGTTCTTCTATTGACTTATTTTAGGAGTTTGATACTAATTCAAAAGCCAAATTTTGATATGATTATACAGGAGTTACCACGTGTGCGGTACATTTTCATGCTGCCAACTGATTGAGTTTCTTAAAACTATACACTGAACCCAGTTGTTCCTGAACATCACCTGGCTTGCATCTGGTGTAGACTCCCAGTTTCAACATGGTCAGTATTGGGATGGTCCTGAAAAAGCTCACTAGTGCAATTCTATGTAGCCAGGGCATTTTAACTTAAATAAGAAGCCCAAATCTTCCTACTTAATCCAGTGGTTAGATGGCAGCTAACTGTAGATTTTCGGTTTTAGATTTGGGTATTAAAAATCACTTCAGACCTGGGTATCTGAATACCTTCTGTCTTTTTTGAATCTGCATTGGTTTTACTAAAAGTTTTCCAGTTTCCTAGATAAGATCACACTACAGCTGAAATCTAAATTTTCCAGATCAAAATCTTTGTCATACCTGTAAGCTTCTCATGTCAGCTTCTATTTTTATGAACAAACCTAACTTCTTCTGACTCAGGAAAAAAAATACATCTATATCAAATACAAAGCACTTCCTGCAGAGTACTAAAAAGTGAATTTAGAAAGTTAGATTGAGAGAAGACAGACCACTGCCCTGCCTTGCCACTGTTTATTGAGAAAAAAAGTTACTTAAATTATTTTCCTTGAATGAAGTAAACCAATTTTTCTGCACTCTGGCAAAATCATCATCATAGATCTTCCAAGTCACATACAATATAGGTATCTGCAATCCTGGTAAAAAGATACCAAACAAAAATAAAAGCATTTTCATCCCAACACAGAGATGTCTGACGTTCTATTTTGAGACATGTTTACCTTCAAAGGCTAGATGAATATATTTACAATGCTCTTTTAAAGAATAGTAGAACTAGTATTTCTATGAATTTCAACTCTGACACAGCATTTCCAACATCAATTGCACCATATGTCTGGTTTGTTACTTGTCTCAGTCCACAAAAGGCCCTGAATATGCTCTTAGAGACAGCTCTCAAATGTGAACAATTAAATTATGCTTAATAGTTCTAGATTTTGACAACTTCAAAGGGAACAATGAATCATATCCAGCCTACTCTCATCAGACCCTATCAATAGCAGAACGGAATAATTATTTATTGATTATGACATAGTAAATTTCCAGCACCATGGAAGTATTTCATCTAACAGTCCCGAAACAATCTCCCTTCCCCTCCACATGCTCCCTTTTTACAGCTACAGAATATGTGAGGCCATGAAAAAATTTGAAATAATTACAATACATTAGAACTATTAAGAAAAACACAGTAAAAAGAAAATATCTACTATAGAATTGAGAGTAGTGTCGAGTACTTCAACAATTTTATCTTTAAAAAGCATGGCAGCTACCTCTGTATCACAAAGTTCTATTTATAAAACATTAATTATAAACCAGTGTTCCAATTATTTTTTATGCTAGGATCCCTTTTCCTCAACACTGTTTCCCAACACAATTGCTATTTGAAGGAGGATCAAGAGAGAGCAAAGCTTTGAGAGACAGGAGGATCCAGAGAAAGGACCCTTTGACATGGTCCTCCCCAATATCCTTCTCTCTAAATTGCTGACAGATGGATTTGAAGAGTGAACTGCTAGATGGATAAGAAAGTGGTTGGACAGTCATATTCAGAGGGATGTGGTCAATGGTCCAGAGACCCAACAAAATCAGTGAGTAGTGGTGTCCTTCAAGAGTCTGTGTTGGGACCAGTGATATTTAATATCTTCATTAATGACATAGAAGGATCAACAAATTTCCAGATGACACCAATTCAGTGGTGACACACCTGAAGGGTGGGATGCAATCCAGAGGGATCTGAATAAGCTCAAGGAGTGGGCCCATGTGAATCTCATGAGGTTTAACAAGACCAAGTGCAGGCTGCTGTATCAGGTCAGGACAACTGCTGCCATTGAGACAGGCTGAGGGATGAACAGATGGAGAGCAGCCCTGCTGAGAAGGACTTGGGTGTGCTGGTGGGTGAGAGGCTGCATGTGACCTGGCAATGTGCACTCACAGCCCAGAAAACCAAACTTGTCCTGGGCTGCATCCAAAGCAGCGTGGCCAGCAGGGAGAGGGAGGGGGTTCTGTCCCTCTGCCCCACTCTGAGACTTCACCTGCAGTGCTGCATCCAGCTCTGGGCTCTCCAGCACAGCAAGGAAATTGACCTGTTGGAGTGAGTCCAAAGGAGAGCCATGATGATTGGAGGGATGGAGCACCTCTCCTGTGGGGAAAGGCTGAGAGAATTGTGTCTGTTCAGCCTGGGAAAGAGAAGGCTTTGAAGTGACCTCATGGCAACCTTCCAGTACCTGAAGGGACCCCACAAGAAAAATTGAGAGGGACATTTTACAAGGACAAGGGAGAATGGCTTCAAACTGAAAAAGAGTAGGTCTAGATGAGATATAAGGAAAACATTCTTCTCTGTCAGAACAGTGAGACACTAGAAAAGGTTTCCCAAAGAAGCTGTGGACACCCCATCTCTAGAAGCATTCAAGGCCAGGGTGGATGGAGCTATGAGCAACCTGGGCTAGTGGGAGGTGTCTCTGCTCAAGGCAGGGGTTTGGAACAAGATGATCTTTAAGGTTCCTTCCAACCCAAACCATCCCATGATTCTATGATTCTTCTTACAGTAGTCTGTTACTGGGACCACCTTCAAGTATATCAGGTTTTCTAGTAAAGCTTCTTTATTTCACATGCTAGGTAATAGCTAAAATCTTTGATGACTCCAAGAAATGCAATTACAGACCTTTGTCTAATATAAGCTAGTAAAAATGGATGCAGTTCTGTAAGACTTTTTGTATGTATTGAGTTCATATGAATTTCCTTAGAAGTCTGAAGGTGATTTCCATTTCCCAGTTTGATAATTAATCATTATTATGACTATTCTTAACGTCCCCAGGGGAAAAAAGCCACCTCATAGTACTAAAAAATATGACATTTTTGCTACAACTGTTATGTCCCTTTCAGAAAAGGAAAACTGAGGCATACAGTGAATAACTTGTTCATGGTCATACACCAAGACTGCAGCACTGACAGGACTGAAATTTCAGGTTTTTGAAGCTCTGTACCTTGGTAACCAGTATCTTTCTTATGATACATTTTATGTCATAGAAGGTATTGTGAATACTCAGACATGTTATGAACTGCTGAAACATATAAAAAAAATAAGGAACAACAAAGTAGCACCACATGAATACATAATAAACTATGTCATTGTGTAATGTTAAAAACATTTAAACTTCTCTGATTCTCATCATTCCATCACCAGGTGTAAAACTCATGGTGCTACTTGCTTCTTGAATCTGAACAACTGGACACACTTAAACCACACAATATCTCTTGGTTCTACCTGTGCACTGTGCTCTGAAATGAAGGGCTGCACAAACAAGATACAGCATGCAGCCCTAGGCAAATAAACTCTGCCAGCCTAGAAAAAGCCAGCGTAGGGGCCAACACCACACTCTTAGAAATAACAATGCCAGGACATACAATGCAGCCATGTGCTGATTAGCTTGGCCTTTTAATTTTCTGAAGAGTGTGAGAAAATCAGTGGCAGACCTGTGGCCCTACCAAGGCACAAGAAAATTGCTAGAGATGGATTGCAAGTGTTTCTGGACAAAGTGTGAAGGTCTGGGCTCACTGGACACAGATAAGTGCATGTTTTCTGGCTACTAAAAGTGTGGGATCACTGTGCTTTTACTTGTCAACTGTCACTCCACTTACCTACTTATTATTAAAAATTCTTTATTTAAAATAAGAAATCAAGAAAACTAGCTTAAATCTGTATTTATGGCCAAAGAGTATATAATACAGACAGAGGCAAGTCAGCTAGTCAGTGGTACTTTTGTTCTAAGAGAGACAAAACTTCCTCATTTTTGCTGATATCTTCTCATCACTGGACAGCAGCGAGTTACAGCCAAAACTCAGCAAAAGCTGTCACTTCACAGAGAGCAAACCAAGTTGCTTTATATAGGGCAACACATTCCAGTACCATCTCCTGCTGAACTGGAAAGCATTTTTGCACAGAACTGTGATACTGAGCACCACTGATCATCTGACTACTGGACTTGTCAGGGAACTAAGAGTAACATAAGTAAAACTAAACCAGAAACAAAACAAACTTGATGGTTCTCTCCAGTGTTAGCAAATTGAATTACCTTAATTCAAGGTTCAGCAAGCACCAGTGCTTTCAACAAGAAAAGGAGACAGAGGCCACCTTGCCACAAGTAAAACCTGTGGAAGTGTAGAAAGGAAATGCTGCTGCTGTGAGCTCTTAGCCTTGTTTAGCTGCTTGCAGAAGTGCAGCCAATGGCTTGCACATCTCTTGTTTGTCTCATGTTGTTGGTTGACTTCCTTCAGATTTCATAAAAGTTCTTTTATATGTAAGTCCTCAGTAAACAAGACAAGTTAAGAGGTATACATTAACTTTTAGTGGCTCCATTGGATTATTGCCTTGAAAAAGTTATGGACTTTGAGTGTGCTCAGCACTGTTTAGAACACACTAAAAACATTTCCATTTATTCTTATAATTACTACACACAATTTACTGCCTCTTTTTTTTCTCTTTTTTTTTTTTACTACTCTAAGCCTGAAAGACTTATTCCCCCTTTAATTAAATCAGTATAAACCCAGAGTAATTCCACTCAAATCAGTGGGGAAAAAAATGGAGGCAGTTTTGTAATGAATTCAAAATATGTTTTATGTGTGAATTTTCGTGATGGTAAGTAAACCTGAATTCAAAATAAGAACTCATCATGAAAATATTTCATCACAGGATTTTATACTCTCTGGTGAATTCATAGTTCCATTTACTATTTGAATCATATATACAAGAATTTTAATCAAACAAGATTTGAATTAAAGTACATAGCTCCAGAATCAGCACTGGTCTAGATATTCATTTCAAAATCTTTCACTATCATTAAAATAATTGGAATAATTTGCTAGCTTTTCTAGAAGAGAGGCATTAAAAAAAAGTCTTTAAACTTTGTAAATCTATCATAAGGCAACTTCAGGATGTAATCATCTTTAATCGTTTTTCAATGATTTGCTAACCATAAAAGATGAGTCACAGTAGTCTCAGAGGTTACACACAGCTTTGAAAGACTGGTAGGATCATGTAAAATGTCAAGGAAGAGAATGCAGGTATGTCAGCACAATTGTTTTTCCTTAAGTGATTCTTCATTATATTAGTTTGGACTACCTGAAGATTACATGATGTTCACTGGGGGAGAAGATCTCAGGGCTAACCATAGTTTGTCAGACTACCTCTGCAAACATCTCTAAACAGAAGAGCTGTTTCAAGTCAAAAAGCATAGCACAAATTTATTTCTTTTGACATGACTTAGGCTATGGCAGTGCAGCAGGAGCAAAATGAAAAACTTTTGCATAACTCCCTGCAGAGCTCATGTCTGAGATGCAAGGTGGCATTCCAAAAACTTATACAAATTCAGAAAATGAGAAGCCTTCACTTGATCAGCTTTCACCATACCACCAGATGTTGCTGCAGCATTGGCAAAAGCAACAGGATCACAACATGTATGATAATTTAGCGACCAACAAAAAGTTCAGACATCTATCTATACCACTAGAAAAATCAATTGCCCATGAAAGAAAAGCCAGAAAGCAATTTATTATGAAACAGAGTAATTGACTAGTTTTGTTATTTCACAATACATCATTTGTAGTTTAAAAAGAGGTGAAAAGCAATAAAATATTTACAATTATAGATAAATCACATATCAATAACCACATATGAAACTATTATCAACTGTATGTCCTAACTTCTGCTCCCCAGACAGCAATACAACTTTATTTGCTTTGATAAAAACACATGCATGGTGGAAAGGAGTGATGAATCACTCATTTCCTCCACACTTCAGTGCACTGACCAACCCTCTCCAGGGAACTGAAATTATGGTCACACCTCTTTAGATCACACCTCAATAACAATTATATTCTAATGCATTTCTTGACACTTCTGCTATAGTGAAAAAAAGGGGGAATGTGCTTGGGGGTTTTTCCTTGTGGGTTTTTTTTTTTTTTTTCAACAAGTGCTTCCTCACATTAGGTGAATTAAAACATCCATAAAACAATTGTCATTACATCACCAATACAACATAAATTTTCACATGGAGCTGTGACCAACTCACAGACAGAATACGCAAAAACATTAGTTTCTCCCAGTCTTTAATATGATAGGTCACACAAATATTAGAATGCAGTGTAGTTATTTAGATTTTGTTGTTGAAGAAAATGTGCTGTAAGGAACAAATTCTCCCACTCTGCAAAATGAAACCAATATAGATTTGCCTATCAATATAGAAATGCCTATGTGGAACTCTAAACAATGTCTAGCCAGCATATCAATAACTATACAATCTTGACATCTAAATGTCTAAAATGAAGCTAATCCCAAAGGAAACACCAAGGAAGTAGATGAGTCTACTCATCTACTGTAAAATCTCCTGTTTGGGAAGGCTGGATTAGATGATGTCTTTCCTTACAGGTAGCAAGCACTGCTTGAGTTAAATAATACTCGTTTTGGGATGATGAATTCAAATAGCATTATTAGCTTGAGTACTTAAAATAATTCCCCTCAGGAAGTGCCTGCCTCCCTCTGTTGGCAATAGAGTGAACTTAGGAAAGCTAGGCTCCTAGCCTAGAAACATATAAATACTCTGTATTTACAGATTTTCAAATTAAAACAAATTACATTTCACTTCTCAAATGTAACTGCTGAAAGAGAACTCATAGAAGAAATATCTCTGTTAAATCTATTTTTCCTATTTTATTTTGTAAGGAATTAAAATTGATGATCCATTTTCAGTTCAGACACAACGATGTGGAAAACTTCCTTTTGTTTTCCCAGCCTTCCTGAACTGGAATATGACTTAATGCAACACAGTACCCCCCTCATTATTTTATCAGTTACAGATTGAAATGCAACCCTCCACGAAAAGAACGTTTGAGACAGGTAGCATGATTTGGGATCTGTGCTTCTAAGTGGTTCAGCTTTGGGAACAGTTTTGTTGTGCAGATTATTTACAATAACTGAGTACAATAATACCTAGTGCTTGGAGGCCCTTGTCAAGCACCATATTATAAATAGAAATTTCAAAACAAGAGTAAATGCTAGTGGAAGAGTGCACAACTGGAGAATTGAAGATCTCTGGTACACAATTTGAAATAGTTTTAGAGAAGAGAATATTTATTACTGAGTTAAAACTATGTCAAGGTCCAGTTTTTGACAGGTCCCTGAATGAAAACAACTGACAAAGAGAATCAGATAGTCTCATTCTGCATTTGCAATCAATGTCAATTGCCCATGTCAGAGAATACCATCAAAAAATAACCCTTTTACTGACAACAGCAGATTTTAATGCATTTCATGTGCTCAGTAATTTTCAGCTAGCTCAGATAAAAGATGCCAGCTCTGAAACTACATTGCAAAAATTTGAGTACTGACCTGTCTTCTGAGGGGAATATATTAAATAGAAAGTTACCTAAAGAAAGTGTAAAGAATTTTCACTTTATTTAGATGCCAATCTTAACTAATGCAGTCTGTGATGAAGACAATATTGTTAATAAAGTTTGGCAAGGTGAAGAAATTATGGAAAAGGACCTCAAAGGCAAGTTTTAGGCCAGGAATTACAGCCGGACCAGGAACTATTTTCTGCTCCTATGGTCAAATGCCACAGTGTGACTTGCATCCATACAGCTTCTCTATCTCTAAAACCAGACTGGCCACATGCAGACTACCTACTGAGAACAGAGCTTGACTCAGGTTACTCACCCTTCTAGAGGTGGGGTTAAACTCTGACAGAGACCATGCTCACCATTTTAGGGTAGGAACGAGCAAAGGGGAGGTTTCAGGTCCATGCCTCAAACCTGCCTAGCTTACTGGGATAGATGGGAGACACAGATTAACCTGCTCTCATAACCAGAATGTGCTAAGCAGCAGGAATCATTCCCTCAAGAATAATGCTTATGGAAATGGACAATATCTTAAAGTATAAATAAGACTGAGTAGACACACTACAGAAGAGATACCTAAGGCAGAATAGCACAAAATCAAAGCCGCTTCAGTAGAGACCACAGACTTACACAGTCTATGAAAATAGCACAATATCTGTCAGATGAAAAAAGATGAAAGACATGCACTTGTTAATATCAGTGCATGAAAGTTTGCAGGCACCAGTCAAGTATGCATAGCACAGCCAGAGAGGCTAACTGCATCATGACTTCCTTGGATGTTGGGTTTTTTTTCTGGCAGTATTGCCCATCATTGGAAGATAAATAGACTGTCAACCTGAAAGTAAATGGGACATTTATTAACTTTTAAGCTGAGCATTAGAGCACTGAGTCAGTGGGATGTCAAAGACAGTGTTACCAGCATTAAAAGAAAACAAAGAGGTAATAAAATATGACAAAACATGATTAAAAATATCTGCAAAACAGAGGTGAAGGTAGACACTAAACTGCTAAAGAAAAAAATTGAAGCAGTAATTTGCAGATACAAAGCCTTCTCTTCATCAAAACCATGACATTATTGATGGGTCAAGGAGTCAAAACAAACACAGGGAAGTTTGAAGATTTCTTAGATATTGAGAAGGTCTGAAGAACGGAGAGCAGATGAAAATCTACAAGTCCAGTGGTCAGGTTCCTATAAAAGCTCAACTTAGGCAGAAGGAACCAAATTAACTAAAAGAACAGGCTGCAAGCACTCTTTGGAAAAACAAAGGAGGGTGGTTTTTTCCTTAAATTTAAATACATGAAATAGTAAAATGTCTACTCCCAGATTAAAAGGTCCCAGGCATTATTGTTTCATTTCATTTTCTCTATTTTTTTTTTTAATAGAAGACCAGGTTATTGAACTAAACTCTTAAACTCACTACTTTGCAGAGGTGCAGACCCAAGGAAACAGTATCAAAGTGCAAAATAAGCTGATTACAGATTGGTCAAAGGAGTAAACTGGAAAATTCTCATAAATATAGTCAGAATTGTAAATCAGCACTTTATTCACTCTGGCCACTGACAAAAGCTTATTCCAGTGCAAAGAAATTTGGTTTGTGTTTAGTCCATGACAAAAAGATTCATGTCTTTATTTACAGAAGACCAGTTTCAACTCTAAACAATGCAGCACAGAAACAAGATCAGCTTAGCACCTCCCTGAAAGTATGGCTACTATTTTTAAATGAAAAAAAAATTATTTGCAAACTAATTAAAAGCTGAGGGAAACTTGATTGCTGCATTGATATTTTTAGAGCATTTAATAAAATTTCATTGGAATAAAATCCAAACCTTGAGTTACTATCAAACTGATTTTTAAAACTGTCCCATTACAGAAAAGGTGTAGGTTGCAGCAGTTCAGGATGTCAATATGATTATTAGTACTACAGCCTAGCCAGAACAGCACTTTCCAAGCCCCAAAACAAAATCAAGGCCTGAATTCATACAGGAACTTCGAATTACCAAAATAGTGATTTGGCAACATTACTGAAAAAAATATTTTAAAAGAGATAACTGAAAGATAAATCAAAGGACTGAAAAATCCCAGAGACAGACTAGAAATGTTTGATATTGCTCCTGAATAGTGCCATTGGAGAATTTATCCAGGCTTTGTCACATGTGGAAAAATACAGGCTCTGACAGTCCAAAGAAACCTATATGGTGGGACAGAATAAATTGTTCCCTGGAGTAAAGTAGTCCTTCATTTACTTAAACTGACTAGGGAGATGTATGTATTAATTCTAGACTGTGATTTAAATTTTCCTGAGATAGCATTATCAGATTCCATTGCAGTTGAACAGGTGATTATGCAAATGTATTTTTGCTAGACATAGAATATCTGACACAGTGTTTAACACTGGGCCACAGTCTACAAGGAAGGACTTGCAACAATTTGCAGTGAAGTATATGACCATAGAGATGATCTTTAAAAGGCTACCATAGAACAATCTGGATCTAAGGAACATAAATTCATTTAAGAATTGCTAAGTCTGCCCATTCCCTTCAGATTATGTTATCTTAACAATAACAAGAAAATTATGGTTTCTTAAAAGAATTAAGCATCCCTAGCCAAAATTTACTTTCTTGTGGAAAAGTCAGCAGTAACTCCTTTGCTTGCTTACGAGCCAAAGAAACACTCTTGTACCCTGGGTATGGCAAGAGACTACACAATTCTTCTTGTGCAGAGCACTGGATAAGAAGCTGCCATTAATTATCAGGGTCCCTATAGAACAAATAGAATGATGGGGATGACATGGTGAAAAGTTAGATTCAGTAATGAAATTCCCCTGTGCCATGGTTATCAGGGCAGTTACCTGCTTGTTCTCTTTCTGGCTTGCTTGATTTTACTTCTCTGGGCTCTTTTACTCCTATTCTGGCACTAGGTTAATAATTGTTCTACTTTTAAAGTAGATGCTAGGCTTCACAGCCTCCCTTAAAGTTGTATTAAAACAGTGGGTAGGCTGAATTTTGGATACCTGATCCCGTCAATACTCCTGATCTTTGGCACCAAATGATTTGACTGGCTTCTCTTGAAAACAAGATATAGTCTTATTTTTATGCTTATCCTATGTGAAGGCTTAGCTTCCCTTTAACACAACAGAGACAAGATAAAATTATTCTGTCATCTACCAAAGTTGTCTGTATTAGCTCAGCTTCCCTAAAAATACTATTTTTCAAAAGAGAAGTCTTATTTGGCTCTTTTTTCAAATCTTCCAAGTTTCTTCTTGCTTTAAGCACCTATTTGTATACCAAACTAAGGTGTTAGAAGCCATAAAGATGGGTGGGTTGGTGAAATATTTATCAAAAGCCTTTGGTTTCTTAGTTGCTTAAGAAGGAGACCAAAGGGGACAGGCAACATACAAACCTCAGTTTATAACTCCATGGCTGTGTTAGTGCATCATGTGTGCTCAAGTTTAAAGTATCATGTGAGGGTGGAGCATGATATCCTTAACCTGCCAAATAGTCTGTTAAGCCAGACACCCTCCTGTAAGGTAAAATGTTTCTGTTTTAAACCTTCAGCAGAAAAGGGAAAAAACCAGATCTACTTCATGTGTGTGTTACTAGGCTGTTATGAGAAAGGTGGATAGCAACACCATGGCTACTACCACTCTTTTAAGCAGAAGTAGGCAATTGTTGCTCCCTCTTCATGTCTGTGTGTTGGACATACCTACAAGACCTAACCCAGAAAGGACCTTGCAGGTTTAGTAATGAGTTCTCATAGACTTTAGTAAAGAAATATCTATCTACCTTGCTATTCATAGGAAAATAGAGAATCTGGAAACATATGTCATGTGCTTGACCTGCCCAAGTTATCATAAGAAGTAATTAAACCTTAAGGAGGCATTTAACCTGACTGGTTAAATGCAGGCACTTCCAGGGTTAAGCTGTTCTGGGAGGAAATCTCTCTGAACCATCCTGAGGCTTAGGTATTTGGAAGAGTGCACCCTCCGGTACAGAAGTGCGTGAATTTCTTGGGTTTGGTAAAGCAACTTAGAAAATGAATGAAGGACAAAAACAAAAAAACACTTTAATTTTTACACTTGAGAACTACAGGGACATGGTTATAGTGCCACATATATGCCATATCCAAGGCACAGCCATAGCAAGGGCTTCACTAGGCATAGTCAGAAAAAAAGGGCTTATTTAATTTGGATTAGAATTGATAGGTAAACAAACAATAATGGAAAATTTTATTCTGACCAATTGGTATGACCCACTTAAAATGGATGCTTCTTCCTGAACTGAGGTGCAAACAAGACCACATCCTGAAGTCAATAATACAGATTTTATTTAACAGCAAATGAGAGGTAGAGATAGAAAGAAATAGGAGAAAAGGGGTAGAAGAAAGAGAGAGTGAGAGAGAGAGAGAAATTAAGCAAAGATATCATTTGCAGTGCATGTCCCACTGGTCCATGCTCACCTTGGTCTTCAATGGGGCAGGGTCCCCCAGTAGCTCTTTTGGAGGTACCACTTCTATACCATCTAGCCTGGTTATGCACAGGGTGCTGGTGCTGTTCCCATAACGTGAGATGGGCTGTGCATCAGCACCCACTGCCTGTCCCACAGTTTGCCATGGCAGGAATTTTTGTCTGGAAGTGTTACCCAGATCTGCCTTAGCAGGCCTGGAATGAGCATCTTCCTGTTGCTGTCTGCACTTATCTCAGGTTCTGTTGTGGTGCCTTATCTCATAGGGACAGTGTTTTGAGACATACAACTGCATTCTTTAAGTCCTTACACCAATCTATTATCTTTTTCCAGAAAAACAGAAAACCCAAAATATTCAAATTTTCTTAAGACTAAAAATAATTATTTTGCTCTGGGGTTGTCTAGCTTTTTTGTTTATGCTTCATTTTAAATGAAAAGTGTATGCTTGAAATAGAAAATATAAATGCTTTGTTTTTAAATACCAAAAGTAGCCAACATTTCCACCACACAGATTTCAAAAATACACACCTGTGCTTTTTTTAACTGCTCATGTTTGTTTTTTTCACCTGAGCCTACAGGACATATAAAATAGAATTCATTTAAGTACCAAAAACTCAAATTTTTGAGCAAACTATTATTTGAAAGAGCCTTTTTCTTGGATCTACCAAGAAAAAGGTACCATTCCACTGCTACCACAAGATTGTCTTTGTAGTACTGTAGCTGCTAACAATATACTCACTTTTTGTGCTAAAATCTTAAGGGAGCTATTGCAATGAAGAACCAAAACAGCAGATGTTACCCAACGCAACTACTGGTAAGTATCAACTGAAAAATAACACACAAAAGGGAGCACAAGCACTTAAGCATTAGGAGATACAAATAAGCACAAAAGTGTATGCTATTTTCAAGAAAATATGGTACCCAAAGGCACTAATAAACTCTATGGACTAAGTAATGTATTTAGCAGTGTAAAAACAAAGCCTTTAGCAACTTACAGGAGTACAAAAGAGCACCAAAACTCACAGTTCTTTTTCCTTCCACTAAATAACAAAACGGATTTTAAAATATTAGAAACAAAAATCTAGTCTGATGACACTCATGGTACAATTTTAAAAAATATGTGACAGAGAGTAAGGACAAATTTTAAATGGGAAAGACTAAATATTCTCTCTATGCTACTGGAAAAGTTTTAGCACAGTAACAGTCATATTGTTGTTATCTAATGGTTCCAATTCATGCCCAAATAGCATTCTTGGAAAACTGCAGGCAAAATTCAAGATTAGATTTGCATGTTTTTTAAAAGTACTAGTACACTGAAATTATGGGTAGAGGAAAAATTACTGTAAAATTACTAAAAAAAAAAAAAATAGGATTAATTCAAGTTTTGAGACTCATTGTTTTCAGCAGAAAACAGCTATAACAAAAATCAGAAACCTTAGAAGGTGGGTCTTCTTCTGGCATATGACTGATTCAGTCCCATAGACTTCATGTTGAATATTTACCTTCTAGACGACCCTTGTCCAGGGGAGGTAACAGATGTAACGTATTTGGAATTTTGCACTGGAATGGCAAAGACAAACAAGAGACTTCTTGTGTCAGAGTGTATGCAAACATGAAAGAAATTTCTGAAACTAACTCTTCTATATCCTTACCATAAAGTTCACACAGTGACCCAAGCATTTCCAAAATAATTATAGGTAACTCATTCACACTAAAATTAACACATTAGGTAAAGACTGTCCAAGGCCTAAACCCAGAAATTTGTCCTAATCTTCTTCTAAAATGCCTTACCATGAGCATTTCTGCTCTGTGTGCAGGAACCTGGTGGATTGGTGTAGCACAAGAAGGAAGTGGAGAGTGCAATAGAAGAGCTATAGTAGTGGAAGTGTTTTTAAAGAAAATACAGGATGTGGGAGAATCAGGGGTAGAATTCTAGGATTCCTTTTGCTCCTTTTGCTCTTCCTTTTTTTCCCTTCCTCCCAAAATACAGATATTTGTTATGGCTTTGCAATGCACCCACTGGTGGTGGGTTGTAAATGGAGGATGGTGATCAGAGCAGGCTGGTCCTTAGGCTGAGGACTCATTAATGACCTCTGACCCTAGTGGTTTGATAGGTTCAAAGTGTTTAACAGAAGTTGTTCTCCATGAACTGAATTTTACTCCAGTTGAATTTACCTCCTGTTGAATATTATGAGAATAAGAGTATGGTACAAAGTCAAATAGAAAAATTGGAAGCTGTTTCTTGTGAACTGTGCTCAAAATTGGAAATAACAGGATGAAACAAAAGAGTTTGCTCCCTTTCTCCATACATTTTTTTTTGTGTCATCTCCTCTACCTTATGCAAAGTGGCAAAACCTGCACTACAAGCCTGCATACACATACCACATAAGAGTTGTGGTCTATGACAAAAAGTGAGCAGCAGATTAGGAACATGGAAGAAGGCATAAATTACAACTGGCCTTTTTTCCATTTGCCTATTCAGTAATTCCCTATTTTAAATACACACTGTTGAGTAACTCGCAGAGGCTTCAGAGTACGTATGAGAATGGCTTTCCAACAGCGACAGACAAGATTCAGAATGAAAAATTTCACTGCCAGGCAAGAAAAATTTGCAATAATTTTCTGTAATACAAGCAGACTTTTTAGCACTTTTATTGCAGAAGCAATTCTAAATAACAGAGCTTGTCTTATAATAGCATTTCTATAATAATGGTGTTTTATAACAGAAATGCTATTATTACAGAAATGGTATTATAATAGTAGTATTATTATTGTAGAATCTTTTCCATAACAGGAGTGCTAAATAAGCCCATTTGTACTGTAGTAAATGATTGCAAACTTCTTCTGTGGTGCTGAAAATGCCTAAGCCTTTATGTCTAATGTGATCCAGATTTTCAGAAGCTTCATGGAAGTCTAAAAAAAATCTTTCAAAATTAATCTATTCTGCAGACCAAATGAAAGCCTTGGCATGGCTCAGCAAATGGTATTATCTGTCACCAAATTTTAAAATCTAACTCAAATTCCAAACCAAAAGTGCTTCAATGCAGAACTTAGAAGAACATGCCTTTGTTTAGAGTAAAACATTTTCAGATCTGGAATAAAGCACTAAAATGTTGGAATATCATATGAGTGATAAAAAGATGTAATATTCAATAACAGTTATACAGCAAAAATGCTTTGGAAGAAATTTGATTTCTATATCAACCACATTAATATAAATTTCCTTCATCATTCAATAAAGTATATATTGCTTTGCCACATACTTAGAAAGCATTCATCCAAATAATTTAACTGTATATATAAGAAATGAATAAGTAAATTTTAGTTTATAAAATACAGCCTCTTTTTATTAAAGTTATCTGGTAATACTTTAGTGCTGAGATTCTAGTGTAGTATAGAAGACAGAAAGAATTTAAGTTCCAAAGCTATTGACCTTTTTAACATTAAAATAAAATCCTATATACTTCTAGGTTGATACAATCAGATTATACTATCTGGTTAAGGTAGAGTCTATGAAACAGTAAAGTAAGAAAATTCAATAAGCTCATATCCTCTGCAGGCATTTTTAGATTTTTTAGACTGTCATGAAAGCTTTAGATATGTGTTTGTATGAAATGAACTTACTTTATTATTGATTTCAGGCAGAGAGGAGTTTTGCTGGATCTTGCAAAGCCTGCATGGCTACACAGAATAATTTTCTTTATAGCAGTAATACAGCTTTTAGTCACAAATGAAAATTTTCATAAAATATCTTTTTTTTCAGAGTGAAATATAATTTATGACACAGAAAGACCTAGTTTAAAATACATATTTAAGATATAATTCTAATGTAATCAAATAAAAATAAAATTTATTGAATAGCTTCTCTAATTAAGAGAAAGTAAATAAGCATTCTGAAACTTGCCACACTTAGAACCCATGGAGTCAACAGAAATTATATATTCACTTCAAAAATAATGGTAAGAGATTTGCAAAAATGTTCTCACAAAGAAGTCACAAATCTAACTCTATCTCTGCCACTTCCTCTGGGTTTATGATTATGATGTTTAATCACAGAAACAAATACTTTTATGGTCAAGTGTCTTCTCTCTGCCAGGGTTTCTTTCTGCATATACTGAAGCTGAGGATCACTCAGCCACTCTGAATGTTTATTACAAATTTTGCTCTATATCTAAAGCTCAGCAGAGTGCTCTTTGTCTCCACACTTGCATTTCTTTCTCTATGTGATTTTCAATTCTTTCCACTCACTAGTTAGGTTACCAACAAAGTTCATCCACATTCTGCCATTACTTCTGTTGCTCCTACACACATTTTATTTCACAACCTGCCTTGTTTTACACTACCAGTTAAGTTAATACACTGGATGTTTAACTTCTCCTTCAAATTACTGTGAAGTCCTGTGAAGTACCCTATGTCAAAATATCTCTGATGGGCAGAATTACAGATAATATTTTAAATTTAATTGATAACAGGTAGAGCTTTTCAGTGCATCTTGTTTTCCTGTTCTTTACATTATATAGGCTCTTCGTGACATGGAATGCCTGTTTCTGTCTTTTTCACAGGAAAGAATATACATTCATTTGCTAAAGAAGCAACAAAGAGAAATCAGGGCAAATATCAGAATGCCACATTCTTCCTAAACAGCCTGTTGGCAGCACCTTACATGCAGACAAGTTTCTGAGGTGCCCAGTCATGCCATGCTTTCTCCTGTCCATCCACTCCTGCTTTGTTTAGCACAAAAAGCATTCCTATTCTTTTCAGTTATCCTGCAAAATACTTTTCTCAAATATTTCATTTTGTTTTGACACCTCTGTACATATGTGTCTGGTACACTTGACTGCTTTAAGTCCAGTCCATGCCTAGCTTAAGCCATGTTTATGCTTAATTTAAGCCATTGTTTTATTATCTTATCATAATTCTTTTAAACTCCTGATACATGAATTTATAAATTAGAAAACGAAAGTCAATGCTTAATTTTTTCTCACAGTTTGTTGATGTAATATTAACTACCAAAACAATGCTACCCTTAAAAGGCTTCCTATGCCCCATAAGCAAATCCAATTCAAAATGAGATCATGGTACAGTGACCTCATTCTGAATGTTACCTTATGCTTTTGGCAGTCCAAAAGAAAACACCCCTAGCTCTTGTGCTGTGTTTCAATCTCTTGGAATTTCTCCAGGGGTTTGAATATCTGCTGAAAAGCTCTCTGCAGCTCTGAATACACCAAAAGAGGAAAGGGACGCAAATACAGGGTGGGGGAGGAGAAGGGAAGGGTACAAAAAATGAGGATTAGCTGATGTAAAATGTCAAGCTGCCTGCAGTGGAGGCAAGAAGGGGTCGAGGGTAATAAAGCCAGTTAGCAGAGCAGAGGATAAGAAGCCATATTTGAAATAAAGGTGTGATAAATTTTAAGCAGCAAGGGAGAGATTAGAATACAGAACTGATAATGGTATGCACTTTGGGAAGGAGATGATGGAGTACTGGATTGAGAAAGACAAGGCAAAACCAAATACAAATCCTAACATTTTCCCTAAATGTTTAAATTAATGATCCTTTCTTTCTGTACTAGCCTCCATGCTGAATGATGCACAGATCTCCTGATTCCTGTGCTTTCTTGCAGTAGAATTCTTGCACATATGAATATTTCTTCCTCATTTCCAAGCAAACTCTTTCCTTTGTCTTTTATAATAAGCTGATTTACTAGAATTCCTCTTCACTAATCTTCTATTTCACACAGCCTTACAAATATTCAGTGTCAAGTATTACTTTAAAATAACCCTATTTTCTATTTTGAAGTACATCCTATAATTACTTACTTTATTTTGTAGGCTATTTGTTGTTATATTACTAACTTGTTTCCATATTTTACACAGCTTGCCACTTGATAATAATTGCATAAAGGGCACAATGCAAAGTTTAAGCTTAATTTAGATTCTGATTATATTATTATTTCTTTTTTAAATACTTCAGTCACTGGATACACTGGATTTGCTTTTTCAACAGTTTTAGTGGTCTTAAAGAGGAGAATATATACAGAACATCCCAGTCCTCACTGATTTCTAGAGCAGCTTTGACTCCTCACACAGTCAGTTCACATCAGGGGCAGACCTGTAACATAAATTATCAGCATTTAAATACCTTTTGTAATTGCTGGATTTTACTCACATATCTTAAACAATACATTTGGAAAAAAAAATTGCCTCCTGTTTTGCTGTATTCTTATTCAGACATAACTGGTTTGAATGTAAACAGTCAAGGATTCCAAGCACAATATACAGTATTTGTCAGTGGATATACACCAAGGCTGAATTCCATAATCCTAAAATTAAAACTCAGATTGACTTCAGCAAGATCAGCATTCACCCCGTGAATGTGGCATCTCGTGTTCACTAGAGAATCAAGAATAAAATTCTTTATCAGAGCAATTCTTTGACAGGGAAAATTCTAAAATGTTATCTCAAATTGAGAGAAAGTAAGAGGTATTTCAAACAAATTGGTTAGTTGGGTAGCAAAAAAATCACCATGACTTAGAAGTAACCACATATACTTTTAAAAGAATTCCCACATAAAATCGCTGGTATATTAACAGTGGTCTTTATTTGCTATTGTACAAGGGAAAGGGAGACGGTATCTAAGAATGGCTATTTATTAAAATGTCTCCAGAGGTGATCTGGGAGCTAAAGACTAGAAATTCTGACTTCTTTATCAAACATACTGTTACAAATTAAAATTATGTATATGTTAGTAAACACAGGGAGCACCAGAAAACAGCCTTTTTGTAAATAGGTGCTTCACAAATCTTTAAGAGGATTTCAAGATGCATGATGTGGTTGATTTCTTGGATAGATGTTCCTCACAAAAGGATTTAAAATCAAACTGCACAAATTGGAGGATAAAATAGAAGATACTTTTAAGAATTCATTATTGATTAAAAGACAGCAAACAATATCCAAATGAAGACAGGCTTTCTTAAGATAATCTTTAAAATGCGGTAAATATTGAGGGGGAAAAAAAATGGGATAACCCAACATTATTCCACACAATGTATCTATTTCTGGTACAGAAATAGAGTACAGAATTTCAAAATAATTTAGAATGAAAGATCATCTATTCCTACTTAAAGCTGTGCTATTTTGCAGTCAGATCAGGTGAGCCATTGCCTTTGTATAGCTGAATTTTGGATATCTCCAAGAATGACAGTTACAAAACTTCTTTGCAGCCTCTTCCAGCATTTGATTACACTTGATGGAACAAAACAAAATAACTTTTCACAGTCTAATTGGAATTTTCCTTTCCATAGCTCTGATCTTTTCACTATGTACCTCTGAGAAGTTTCTGGCTCTGTATGCTCAGTAATGTCCCACTGGTAGTTCAAGCCAGTGGCAAGGTCCCCCCAGGGCCTTCTTTCCTTAAGGCCAAATAAACTCACCTCTGCCAGCTGTACCTTCCGTGTCATGTACCCTATAGCAGAGCATAAAATCGGGTAGAACACCAGCAGAAGTGCTGAACGGAAAGAAATAAACCACTTCACCTCTGCACTATGCAATAGGCCTTCATTGCTGTGAGGGTACCATGGTGACTCATATTCAACCTGTCCACCAGGATCCCTAGGCTATTTCCTACAATCCTCAGGCTATTTTCTTTTTATCTTGTCAATGCCCAGCCAGGGCACTGACAACAGGATATGACTCACTGATTCATTGAGTGACCAACTGATAAAACAGCAGATGGATTTCAAAGCACTGGATATGAAGAATGCAGGTCAAATAGTCAAAATAACTTCTTGGTTGCCATTCAGGAAAGATTTTGAAGACATTGCAGACAATTCACAGAATCACAAAACTTTTTATGTTCTCTTCTTGAGGTCAAACAAACAACCTTTTAGCCTTTCTAAGTGGCATGCAAGGTGCTCCAATTCCTTAATCATCCAGAACTGGACCAAGCAGTCAAGACATATCTCACCAGTGATGAGTAAACAGCAAAGAACACCTCTCCCAGCTTTCTGGAAATAGCCTCCTTAAGGCAGCCCAGGATGTTCTTAGTGCTATGGTATAGTTGGTCAAAGTTTGGATTCTACAATCTTGGAGGTCTTTTGCAACCTTAATGATTCTGTGATTGTTACTGGCCTTCTTTGCTGTGATAATGCATTTCTTATCCATAATGAGCTTGCTGTCCACCAAGGCATTAATGTCCTTCTCTGCTGAGCAACTTTCCAGCTGACCAGCCCCTAGTGTGAACTGGTGCCTCAGCCTGTTGCTCCCCAGGGGCAGGATTTGGCATTTCCCTTTGTAAACCTCCATGGAATTTATCTCAGCTCCATTTCTTCAGCCTGTCTTCTGCACACCACTAAGTTTCATATCCTCTGCAGACTTGCTGAAGATACACTCTGCCCCATCACCCAGGTCACTAATAAAACTGTCCGTCAGTATTGGCCCCACTATCAACCCCAGATGGCACCATGAGGTACATAATTAGTGACTTGCTTCCAGATGGACTTTCTGCCACTGATCACAATTCTCTGTGCCTCTGAACTAATCTGACCTGCACTTTGACAACTTGGCTATGTAGAGACCATTCCAAAAGCCTTACTAAAGATAAACATCAATTCTTCTCCCTTTCTCCCTTCATCCATAAAGCTAGTCAGGTAATGACATGAACAGATCAGCAGTAGTTAGTGAGAAGGTAGAAAAATAAAATAAATTTACAAACAGAAGATATCACTCTGACCTATACAAGAAATATCTCTACTTAATCAATACAGCATATAACTGTCATCTGCCTTTTTTTAAGAAAAAAATAAAATAGCAATAGAAAAATAGAAAAAGGTAACAATAGTCAGAAACATGGTAGTGCTTTAAAAGAGAAAAAGCTTAGCAGATAGGACCTGACATAGACAGCATGACTGAGTGGCCATATAATAGAAATCCAAAGTCATAAACAGAGGGAAAAAGAGGAGGTTGGAATAAGTCATTATGTCTCCTAGAACTAAAATTACAAACACTTAGTGACATCATCAAACAATAGATTTTTATAAAAAAAGAAGTACTTCTTTTCACAGTACATAATATGCTGTGGAACTGCAGATTTTCTTTCTGAACCTCTAGCAGCACAAATGACTTCTGAGAAGGACTAGACTAGTTGACAGGGAATAGGTACATCAGCAGTTATTAAACACAGCAGTCCAACTGCAACCTCTCACTTTTGTAAGCCCTAAAGCACTGACTGCTGAAAATGCTGGAGTGAAAGCAATCCTGTATGTTCTTTTTGTCTTCCTTAAGTATCCACCACCCATCTGTGTAACAGACAAGGTGCTGTACTAGATATACTCTTGATACAACATATTTTGACCAATCTTAGGATTATTTCCTATTAACTAGACCTATGAGCTATAGAGAAAAAAAAAAGTTACAGTATGAAACTCTGGATTAATGACTATAACTATTTAGTAAAGCTGCTTTTAGGGCTGCTCCACTGAACAAAATTGTCTGCCTTCACACAGTGCACCTGAAAGTAGTCTGAAACTAATATGGTACATGCTAGCTGCTCTGACAGTATGTCCTTGAGAGGCTTGGTACAGATTATCAGTGGATAACAGAAACGGGTGAGGGATGGGCATAGGAGAAGACATTTCACAGCCATGGATCTGCACTAAATAGTGCAGGGCTCTAGAGCTGAAGAAGAAACAGATTTTATGGAAATGTATGGCTGTAGTGAAAGCACTATCTATTATCTTTTCACTCAACCCTTACTTTCAGCTACTTAATAAATGACCAAACTTTAGAATAAAATTCAGTTTTGTTTTGGACTCGTGCTGGGTTCAGATGCCAAAGGACCCCAGGCCTGTTCCATACACTTTTTTTATCCATTCTGATAATACTCCATTTTTGGTGGCTACAAACCACCAAAAATGTTTCTTTGGGATAGAGAAACAAAGGGAAATGCCGTGTACATATGACAGAAGGTTCTGCCACCCATTCTAGGGGAATGCAGTCCCATACAGTTTAAACTCACAAAACAGTGGAATAGTTTGGCTGAGATATCTCTATCAGAATACTTGTTTCTAGATGTTAATATTGAGGAAAATCTCTATGCCTAATACCTAAAAAAAAAAAAAAAAAAAAGACATAAGTACAAGGACAAAACTGTAGTATAAATCCTAAGAATTTGATGTTTTATAGATTTCTCCTGATATAAAAAATAATGGTGGATTTTTTCCTTGCTCCCATAAAATTGATTTATAATATATAATAAGATCCACATTTCATAGTTTGGCAGCTGGCAGATAGTTCATGAAAAAGCTCTCTGGGATTTTTTTTCCAGGGCACTGTATTCTTATTGACAAGCAGATTTCAGCTGCAAGAATCTGACTGTTCTTGGTTTTGGAGGGGATTTGCAGTACCTCTTTCAACCTTTGAAAGGTTGAAAATTGCCTTCAGCAATTAGTCTGCTGTAGAGCTTCTTTGCCTCCTCTCCTAGGTGCAGTTCACAGTCCACTTACATAGCCACTTCCTCCCTTACTGTGCAAAGATAGCTTTCTCATTTTTCTTCTCTATCACTTTCTCTTCTATTACTGGCTAGGAAATTCACCAGTTATCAGACTTTTCTGATATTCTCTTATACTTGTCCACATGAACTGGAGAGAATGTGGGCTTGCCAGCATAATGATTCCCTAGTTTTACTCAATAGACTCCAAAAGTCATACATTAAGATGCCAAAATCTACTGAATGTATGTCAACAACTATAGATAAAATCGATGTAGTAAACTGGTTAATGAAACTGCACCATTTAAAACTTGTCTTTGGAATGTCTGTGAGGAACCACCCACTAGAGGTATTAAGCACATACAAAATAAAAGAATTCTTAAATACTTTTGTCCCTTTTCTCTTCATCTGTAAAAAAAAGATGGTCCAGTTACTGGGGTTGAGAGGAGTTTGACTCCTCTTGAGGAAGGTACACTACTCAGACACTATAAAACTCCATTGTATTCCATTTCCTTATGTTGTACTTTTTTCACACCCTTTCAAGGCATGTTTTTAAACCATAGGTCTCTTTGGTTAATCATTAACTTTTCTTTCATAGTAAGCTGCAATTTTTGTGTTGAAAAAACAATTTTATATTTTTTTGTGTTCTCCTTCACATTTAAAACCTAACAAAAGAGACCACTTGTTTCATATTTCTGATATTTTCATACATAGTTTCATTTCACTATTATAACTTAGAAACTCAAATATGAGAAAGACACCAGTAGCTTAAGTATCATGGTAGTTTTATGAGGATTCCAACCACAAAAATTGTGATAACAGTTAGTGCTTATTGTTTATACTAGATACACATGACAACATGAATTAATTTTTCATGCATATTACGTTTTTAAGATCCTTACTATAGGTGTTGCCACAACTTCTTAGAAATTCCAGTAAGGCAATAGTGAAACATTGTCTTAATATTCTGTGATGATAACAGGGAGAGAAGAGGTGGCAGCTTTTTTTCACACTCAAGGACTCTGGACTTCTTGTACCTAAATCCCCAGCAAAGTTTCCCACATCTTAAGAAATTGCACTTTCCTTGTCAAACTAGTCAGAAGGATTTCATGCAAGTACAAGATCATTATTTTAGCATCTCTCATCCTGCAAAGGAATCTTTTTACTGCCTGCATGTAGGAATGCAGTCTGTAGATTAGTTACACAAAAGCACTCAGTTCCTTGCTTTGTAGTACACACTGCTCTGTCTTGTTAAAGCACAAAAAATAGGGCTCAAAAAGCATCTGGGTTGATCAATCTGGTCACCCAACATGAAAAGAAACCTCTTCTATACAGTCCATTCATAAATACATCAAGTTTCATTCTAGCAGTGTTTATTTCTGTTATTTCTATGGTCAGTAATTCCTGAATTGGTGTCCCAGAACTGCACATTAATAGTCAATAATTTCCTAATTAATAACCTAATAACTTCCATCTTGGATTTATTAAAAAATAGAAAAACACATCTTCTAAATTTCAAATCTCAATTTTTATTGCTAAGTTTACAAGGCTAACTGGTTATGTGAGCACACCCCATTCATTTACGGCCTTTTCTTACAATGCAAGAAAATTAAAAGGGAAAGAGGCTGTAAATAAAACGGCTGTTATAGATGGATGTCTTCTAAGTGATATATGTGATAGAAATGATTAGCATTAACTGATCTTCATAAAGAATGTACAAGTATAATTCATTATAATGGCTTAGAAGTGCAATTAGTGAACGGTAGTGTAAATGACACTGTTGTTCATAGACCTACCCATAAGAGTAATTATATTTTGAAAACTACTTAGTGAAAAATTGATTGCATGGGTCCTATGGGCATAGATAATTGAGATAAAAACATGTAAACAATTGTCCATTAATAAGTTTTACAGCAAATTTATGTATTTACATATTTAGCTAGTTTGGAAATACACATAAAGAATGAGATTTTCTGTTTCATTTTGAAGGCACATTTAAGTGAAAAAATATTTTATGACTTTGCAAACAACACTGTTTGATTATTCTTACATTGCATAGATTCATTTACTATTTCACCTCACTGTGTCCTAATATTGCAAAAATAGTAATGTTCAGGAAAACAGCAAGCAAACAAACTTGACTATCCTTAATCGTTCAGTTTCAAGGATTTTCTGGTTGTGTAGCTTCAGTGTGGCAGATGCCAGGCCAGAACAAAATCTTCCTAGTGGTGGTTGCAGTCATTCCTTGAGCAACAGGAGCTATATTTGGAGTATGATAGTAATATAAACTATAGTTTTTACATAATAGTAAGTTTGTCAGTATTTAATTTACTATGTGTGTTGGAGAACTTACTGATATACCTCATTGGCCTGATTCTATTTCATTAACATTAATTAAGCACTTTCATTAAGCACTAATTTCCTGTACTTTTTGAGATTTCCAAAAGCTTTTATTTGATGCTAGTATTTTGCTTGGAGACTGGTTTTTTTTCCTGAAGATCTTAGTGAATTAATGTGCAGATATTTATTTGGTTATTATATAAATTAAGTTTAAATTGAGTTCAAAAGCATAACAAATAATGTATGATGTGCTTTTTTCCCCTGAAAATGTATTTATCTGTTTATTAGGCAGTATTTTCAGCTACCACTTAACTTACTCAGTTGCTGAATACAGGAAAAAAGACTACATCATCTAAACATATAACTTCAAGCATTAATTCCAAGAATGAACTTGACATGGAAGGATATGAGACTGATCAAGAGAAAACTTAATGCTGGATATCAGTGGCAAAATATTTCAGTTTTGTGCCCACAGGAGCCCCAGTGCAAATTGTTCCTGTGAATCTAAACCTTTCATCAATCAGATGTAAATTATAGTATGCATGACTGGCTGCCTTTTCTATTCTAGAGTTCCCTACAGAGAACAAGAGAGCCAACTGCTACAGAGGCTCAACTAAACTGCAGTCTTTTTGCTCCTTAGAGGTAATATACCAACACATCAGAAGAGACAATATTCCTTTGTATTCCACATCAGGAGATTTTACAAAATCATAGACAGTGAGTCAAGCCAAAATCTTCTAGAAAAACTTATAATGCAGGGAACCAGGGAGGGGACTATGGGGGAGATGTACTGATACAGCACTAAAAGATTTCCTCCTAATAATACTCTTCTAGCTACATGTCAAAGATTTCCTTGAATATCTGGCTCAGAGAAACTGAACATAAGAGGTTGGATTCTTTTTTGGTTTCAGCTGGGAGAGTTCATTTTCCTCTTAGTAGCTGGTACAGGGATGTGTTTTGGATGAAGTATGAGAATAATGCTGGTAACATACTGATATTTTAGTTGTTGCAGTCTCTCAGGCTTTACCAATGAGGAGCTGCACAAAATGTTTTGTCAGGAACGTGGCCAGGACAGCTGTCCCAAACTGGCAAAGGGATATTCCAGAGCACAGAACATCCTGCTGAGTATGTAAACTGGATGAAGTGGCCCATGAGGGGCCAATCACTGCTTGGGGATGGGCTGGGCATTGGTCAGCTGGTGGTGAGCAGTTGTGCTGGTTTTATTGGGCTTTAATTCTCCCTCCTTTTTATTACAATTGTTGCTGTTGTTGTGTTTTTGTTTGGTGGTTTTGGTTTTTTTTTTTAACTTTGTTTTGATTATTAGAGTGTTCTGACCTCAATCCATGAGTTTCCATTTTTTTTCCCTGATTCTCCACCCCGTACATCAGAGTGGGGTAGTGAGCAAGCAGCTGTGTGGTACTTAGTTGCCAATTGGAGTTAAATCATGACAGATAGTCAGAGAAGGATAAATTCTTTATAAAGAATAAGACTTATTTTCAGTATTCAAATGACTGTCATAGACTTATATAAGTAATAGGAGGGACAAAACCAGATTTTAAGAACCAAATTAAAAATAAAGCTGTTGAACCACCTAACAGTGAATACCTGAGCTACCATGCAGGAAAACATTACTGTGACTGAATTTCAGCCACAGAGAGGAAAGCTGAATTTCTTGCTGTGCTTGCTATCTACACTCACCTAATTACAGCAGAGTTAATGTGTGAACAGACCCTGTGATCTGTAAAAGCAAACCACAAATGTCAAGCTTTGTGAAGGAAAATCAGAAGACTACTAGAATATTTGAGAAAAGGTGTAGTTTAATGTAGTATTTCTCAAACTTCTTAGTAAATTGTGACTTACTTTTGTCTCACCAGTTGCCATGAAACTTTCTGAGTCAGCAGCAGCTCAATTTCTGCAGAGTAAAGGCTGCTAACAGCTAGCTGAAAGTATTTACATTAACCTAGCTGTCATAGAGCACTAAAGTGGCTGCTTAATTATAGGTGGTTAGCAGCTAGCCAAGGTAAACAGTTGCACCTTGTAATTGTCTCACCTATTATCACCTCTCACTTCCAATAGGAATGCTTCTGCGACCTATTTAGGGACTAGTAATAGATATTGAATGTGGAGATGATAAAGTTACTGCTCCCATCCTGTAAGTCGCCTGACCCTTCCACATGTTTCATTTCTTCTCCACTCCTTGTTGACTTTGCCTATTTATATAGTAAGCTTATGAAGAAATGAATTCTTGTACATCATTCCTATGACATGAGATTAGCATCAATGTTTCAAACACACTAAAAGTACTAATAGGTTCTCAGTAATGAGGTTTCATATAACTTTAGTTATTCTAGATAACAAACCAAAATGCTACAAAGTTTTAGAAAGGTGGAAATCACTTTGCTTACTTCCATCCCTTTGCCCTTCTAAATGCTACTCATTCTTGTAATAAAATGTTCTTGAAATAAAATATCATCACCCAGTAATAAGACTGGGAGCTGAAATTTCAATTGTTATTAGGGTCTTTAGGTCAAAGGTCTGGCATGGATTCTTCAGGTTTCGAAGAAGACTTATGCTGAGCCAAGAAACATAATTGCAGAAACTGAAGATACATTTAAAGTTTTCTGAGTAAAAAACAAAATCAGACACCTAAAATTTTCCCCTTTCTGATTATTTCTGAATACTGTGGACTTTTATCTTTGCCTGGCAGGTGGCTAAGAGCCTGTGTGATACACAGTGGTTACTGAAGTCCAGTTGCTACTGGGCTAACATCTAACTATTAATGTTCTATTCCAGCTAATGCAATATTGTAAGGACTCTTCAGGAAGTCAATTCTCTGAAAAAGGAAAAATATATGAAAGACATTTGCAATCAAAAGCTGAAAATCTTTAGCTGTCACTTTCTTTACTGCCCCTCTCACGGGCAAGTCTGCAAGCTCTCATCTACAGATCCAGGGGATTGGTTATTTCCCTTAGAAAAATCCCTGCCAGTTTCCTGTAGATTTGACCTTTCAATATGTTTATATCTTTTTTGATTCAAAATATTAATTGCTTCCTAAGTCTTCCTTAAAGCAAGGTGACAAGACCTATCTTTCTGCTGGGATAAGCAGTGTTCCCAGAATCCAAATAAGTGGCATCTTCATTTATTGATTCCTCCTACATTTTCTTTAACTAGAGAATACCTTAGAGGCCTCCACATTTCTGAGTAATTTTCTGCACCTCTGGGATGTTTACTTCTCTATTTATTCACTTTTGTTTCTCAAACTGAATTAAATTCTGCATCGGTGACCCCATGGAATAAAAAGAGATGAAGGTTTCTGTTGCCTTAATGTTTTCTAGTGAATCTAAAAAAAAATCATTGATTTTTTAAAGGAACATTTTAAAGAAATAAAATAGTGACATACCTATTCCGTATAGAAATCAATGGATTCCAAATACAGACTGGAACTCTGTGAAGCATCTTTTAATTGACATTCCTTTGTTCCAAATCCTGAACCCTAAGGTCTTATGTGAAGATGTTAAAACAGAACCTCCCTGCAGAAAACAAACAAACAAAAATTTTAAAATTCTGATAATTTCTTTAGGCTTCTGGGGAGGATCCTAACACTTGAAAAATAACAAAAAGTTTAAGTTTTAGTAGGTTTACTGATATATCTCTCTGTTCTGCCTTTTAGCTGTCATTCTGGAGGCCCAGTTCTCTCAGGAATTCTGATAAAGTGCTCTTAATCTCTTCTTCCCACATACATACCTTCTTACTCCTCTGCAAAATCCAGCCAGAAAGTCATTGTAAGTTGTTTGGTGACCAAGACGCAAATCTTCTGCCTTTGCATTAGTTTAGCTGTCAGCCTAGACCCACACTTCCTCTTGAGTAATATCAAAAGCAGCAGCTCATGAGATTCAAGGTCATATGTCCCTCTTTTGCTGTCTTTAGTTAGCTCTACAGCCACTTTGCTCTAATTTCCCAAGTAGAATTAAAATAAAATAAAATTAAATAGGATTTTGATTAATACCTAGGAAAAATCACTTTCAAAATATAATTAAAATATAACTAAATATTTGCAAAGAAATTGAAGAACTTACATAGCCCTCATCAGATGTAGTATCAACTTGTGATGTCAAAATAATTTTTAATGATCAAGAAGAAGATGTACAGGAGAAATATGCTTTTCCTTGATTTCTTCTAAAATGCTCTCATCAAATATTGTCTACAAAGGTTTATATAGAACACATAGGAATAGCTTATTGGGTTCAGAAAATGACTTTTATTCAACTTTACAATCCTTTGGGGAAAATAGATATGTATTTAAATATGTCTTTTGGTATATTGGTCATGTTCCAATTAAATTACTTTTAAATGTTTTAAAGATCTCACTGAAATCTCTCTTGTACTTTCTGAGTTACATATAAAAACCGATCTATTACTCTCTAGTTTCTAAGCAATGATATTTTCATCTCCAGGTATTGAAGAGAACACAAGTCATTAATTCCTTCAGCAATTTAAACTAAGACATATTGTCCTTATATTTGTCTCAACACCAGGAAAACTGGAAAACTGTGTGCCATACTATTTAGCTTGTGAAATTGTTATCAAGTTTATGTACAACAATAATGGATATTTCCTTATTTAAGTAAATAATGCATCCTTTAAGAATGGAAATTATAAAACCCAGCTCAGCAAAAATCCATGCAATCTTTGAGTTCTGAGGTTTAAATTTCTCTATCTTTTCCTCTAAGGTTAGGAACTCAACAACTTTCTCTTAGTTGTTCAATTGTTGTATATGTATCATGCTGATCCTCTCCAGGAAAACCTTTGTGTCAGAATCACTCTTGAGTGAATCATACCAATGTATTACAAAATCAAAATTTTCCAAATATACCAGAGCTGGTATATTTGGTATATTTCCCAAATATACCAAAAGTAGCTGATAAATGACTAGTAACTTTGCAAGGGTTGATAACACTTTCACTTTTAAGTAGATTACATGAATTAGGAAAGAAATGCAAAGAATATAGAGCAAGTTACAATGTACCAAAATAAGAGAACTTTAGAACTGCTTAGCCATAGATGATCCTATACCCTTGTTTCCTCCCCCCAGGACAAAGTGTATTCCCCCAGAAACCTAGCAGAAGGACCAAGTACTGCATCAATACCTCTGACTTAAGAACCACAATTCTTACACTTGCAGATTTCAGTCAAAAATCTAGTTGCACTCACTAACCTTATCCAGACTCCAGGGGTTTTATCAACAGTTAGAGAAAAATGGTTATTACTGGATAGCTCACTGTTACCATATCTTTTTGATGATGCTCAAACATTTCAACAAACCATTTCCTTGTCAGCTCCTGACAAAGTAGCCAGCTATAAGACACAGTTTCCTAAAGATAACCTCTGAATGGCTTGGAATGAAATCCCCCCATGAGATCTAGGAATCTAGGTTAGCAGCATCAAGGTTATACAGAAAATCACAATATCTGCCTTATGATGGCTAAAGTCTAACTGTGTTTTCCCTGGGGGAAAGGGTTTAATGCCTCTTTTTTTCCTTGCACTTGATTTAATGTGACTCAGATTTTAGGAATTTTGTACCTATTTACTTTACATTTTGCTATTACAATACTTGTCACTTAAAATTTCAAAATTCTTACAATTGCCACTTTTATTCATACATTTTACCACTGACTATATCTTACAAAATTCTACCAGAGGCTTCTGTTTATGATTCATTCTCAAAAATAATATTACATTTTTGAAAGCCACTCCATTACGATCAACTTACATTTGCTCTTGATTTAATGGCATATTGTTCCAGATAACTACAATACTAAAGATACAAGAAACTATAAAAATTAAAAAATATAGAAGCATGTGGTTTTACATAAAAAACCAAATTAATTCCACTGCAATTTTTTAAAATAAGTTATTAAAGTCATGCCTATTCTCATTGAGGAATAACACAAGAAATCACAGGGATATTCATAACTGTGAGACTAACAATCTGAATAAAAATTTTGTGCAGAGTTATCACAAACACAAAGGTGTTACAAACACTCCTCTTTCTTTCACCTTCCTTCCACTGTATCCCTTCCCTGAAAGAGACATCAACTCAAATAAAAATCCGTACAGAGAATATAGACCTGGAGTCACTCAAGTACACTTTACTCAAGAGTTGGATGTAAGCCAGCTCCAGTCTGGAAGCAATCTAAGCACGTTCATACAGTGTTGCATGCAGATTTATAAGCCCTGCCTCTCAATGTTGATGTTCCCCATGATGTTCACTAGAGGCTTTGCTACTGTTATTTATTTTATTTGGAATGCACTCAGATGCAATGGTGATGAGCCACAGTACAAAACCCTGTGAGAGAGAGTGACAGAGTGTGAGACAGAGATGAGAATGAGAATAAAGGCATTTTTATTACATTCGTCTCAGTTTGAAATTCATAATCCTGAAATTCTCTGAACAATGGACTTAAACTACAGTCAGCAATTCAAGAGGAACAGATTCCTCACATGAGCCTCTTGGTGTGTGGTGCCAAAAGGTCAAAAACATTGAATACGATTTAAATGTGTAAGTTGAGACTCTGAAGAGAAACCACACATTCTGAAGTGGTGTGAGAAATGACCATGAGCCCTTTTAACACTAGTTTCTGTCACAAAGCAAATCTTCTCTAACACCAATCTCCTGATTATACTACTCTATTCCACTAGTTAAAAGTGGAAAGAAGGAAACTGCATCCTCTTACAGCTCGAATATTCCCTCTTCTGCTCTCAAGGGATCTTAACATATCTGGCTTTGGGTACCTAATTTTCTTCCCTCACTTTGGGAAGTTGCAAAATTGAGAAATAAATCATAATATATATTTTATTGTAGTAAATGCTTTCTTAGTCTATTCATTTCACACACATATATAAAGCATATACTCCACACTTACATTCTGTTTCTCCATGTGCATAAAGTTGTCACAAATAAAGTGAGAGTCACCATTTATTCATTGTATCAGATAAGAAAAAAGTTTTAAACCTTTTTATAAGGTGATAAAATAGAAATAAATTTCATAATTTATGGTTCACAGGATGCAATGATTGACATTATATAGAAATTTAATCAGTCTTGCCGAGCTCACAGACATATCACAGTAGGAGGTTCTTTTGACATTTCATGGAGAACTAGGCAAGATGAGGTACAATATGTGTGCATATTTCAGTATGTTATGTGTTTTCTTAGGCTTTTATCCTTTCAGGAGTCACTGTCATTTCGAAGGAATCATCCCTTTAAAAAGTTCTAAATACATGAAAGACAAACTTCAAGCCTTGTTTTGAGCAAAACAGAGTTAGAAATACTTGCAAAGGTAGCCAATTCCTTTTCGATATGGACTTCAGAAAACTGAGACACTTCTTTAACACCTTTTCTATATCTCTTGAAATCTGTCAGGTGTACAGCACCTGGCTGTAGTCACATAATCAGGCTATAGCTTTAATGTCATGCAGAGTTATGACTGGGAACATTTTGCCACAAAATCCATCAAGGGTGCAGGATGAAAAAGTCAACTCAAAGCCTTAGCTACCCACAGCTACCTGATTTCTATATTCCAAGCAACAAAGAACAGAACCTGAAAAAGGGGCTATAAAACTATTATATTCATGCTAAATTTTAATAGTCTTATTAGCAGTATGCTGGTTTCTATGATGAACAGAGAGTGCCATAATTTTACTTCATCCAACAGTATTCCGTTATTGTTGATGCCTCTGAAACAATTTTATGTCAGAGTGCCATAATTACAGTTATAACTATTTAGTAAACCTACTTATGCATTATTATGATATAAGTGCTTGTTGGACAGAACACCTGAAGCCTCAGATACTTTATCATAAGCTAGTGATTATGACTGTTTTTCAGGAATTCACATTAGGAATGTAGGAAGCTACATAAACCTTTTGATAATGTTACCTGATACATTATTAAATGTTTTGCTGCTATTGTCAAACAAATAACCTAATTTTTCTCATTCTCCACCACTTTTTCTCAATACCCCAAAGTTGTGAGTTAAATATACAACCCACAGTATTCATTTTTTTAATGGAATCAAATTCCATCTTCACAGAGCTACCTTAGGGAACAAAGATAAATATAAAGCACTAGAAATAGCTCAAAAAAATAAATCTGGCCAGATAACCAGCTTAATACTTTGCTATATTATTAGGTGACAATCTTTTTTGAGGTTATTAAGTAGGAACAAGAATTACAGCCATAAATGACTTTGAGTGGAAACTTTTTTTAGGAAGTTTTCCCCAGTAAAAATATGCAGCATTTATTTATTTGTTTTACTTCAAATTAAAACTGTGTTTTCTTAACTTGCATGTAGAAAATATATCAACCCAGTAAAGAGCCCAGTTATGGTTAAGCTAATGATTAAAGGCTGAGGCTGGGCTACCACTGACTGATGACTGGCTGGAGAGGTTTTCATTCCTATCTGCCCTGTTCTCAGAGACATCATGACCATGGATAGAGCCATGAATATTACAGAAAACCCACATACACAAAAAACCCCCCAAAAATAGTTATGTGGTAAAATTCTGGGTTAAGTAATAGCAAGGACAGTGTTACTCTAGAGATTACAGAAGTAAAGGTATAGAGAAATTCTTATATTCATGGATTAGATAACTTTATCTTTTTATATCCTGCCAAGTACTGTAAACTTATTTGATTAGAGACAATCAAGAAAATTCAATTTTAAAATTTAAAAAAATCACATTTTTTAAAACTTTTTTTGGTTCAATGTAATTAAAAATTTAGCACCAAGTTACCTATTTAAAAGGCATAGAAACCAGTCATCATCTTAGAAGTACTAAAACCAATAAAGGCTATTTTTTTCAAGCTAACCTGTTCCAGGATAAGATAACTTTTTTCATAAGTTTTGCGTGGCCTATAAAAGTCCACCTCTGGCTTCTGTAAACAATTTTTTAATACGCCATTGTTGGACCTGGGAAGTTACAATTTGGGTCTACATGTCAGTATTCATCAACAAAGCACAAAACTTCATCTGGAGAAATAGAGCATGAAATCACTTTCTCACCCTGCTTCTGTGCATCATACCTAAAAACACTGAAACTTAAAAAAACCCCACACCAATATTTAAGTGGTGTAAAAATAAGTTGTCAAATTATTTTCTCAACTCAATATCAAATCCAGAAGTACACACACTTCTGTTAACAGCTAGAAATCTCAACACTTCATTGCAACTGCTACATTACCTTTACCTTCTATTTTTCATAATTGAAAACAAAAGCTAAAAGAACCTCTAAAAATTCGGATGTTTAAATTCTACACATCTGTGAGAGCATAGGAACAAATAGAGACAAATTTCAGCTGTGTCAGGATGAATAGCCACTTATTAGTGAAAAGTACTCCTGACAACTGAAGACTTATATTTGAGTAAAAATACTATCTGGCTTCTGAGAAAAGAGGGCTAAGCAAAACTAAAAGTCCTAAGAAGTTCATTGGGAGGTTCATGCAGGCTTCCAGAAAAAGCACACAGTACTGTTAGCATAGGAATAAAACCATATAGTTACAGCAGCATGGCTATATGCAGCGCTTTTTATTTTTGGGCCCAAAAGAGAACAGGGGGTTTCCTTCGTCCCAAATCCGTTCTGTGGAGATACATTCAGCTTTACAATTTATACCTTTTAGTTACATGTAATATCAATTATTAACTTCAATATTTTCCATTCTTCTTATTGATTCTGCTGAAACATAAGACTTTGAATTTTGAAAGAACTGTTCTCTATATTCCTACATTATCCCTTGATTGGTCCTAATTACACTTAATAGCTTATACCTACGCATGGTCATAGTTGGTTAACTTGTACAAAGCCAGCTACCTAGCTCATGACTACTATTTTCGCTAGCTTGCTGGTTTCCATCTACCCCCTGCTCAGCCCTTCCACTTTCCCCTGAAATCTTGATTCTAAGCAGCTAAGATTTTAACCCTAATACTATCAGTACTACTCCTTGTGCTGGTTTGAAAGCAAAACCAGTGAAAGACTCTAAGTCAGAAACACAATTTAATAAGAGGAAAAGAAATAAAAGAAAGTAAAATAAAAGTAATAGTAAAAAAACCACTGACAGAGTCAGAATACAACCTGACACCCTGTTAGGGTGGTAGCGGCAGTCCAGATGAGATGGTCTTGTCGAAGCAGTGATCCTGTAGAAAGGTCTGGTAGCTCTTGTCTCCTCTGGGAGTCCAGTGGATAAAAAGCTGCCTGTGCTGTCCCAAACCCTGGATTTATCCAGGTGGGAATGCTTGGCTCCTCCCCCTGGGCAGAGCATCTCCCAATGGGCTGATCTCATTCTATGAGTCATGCAGTGGGTCCTTGATGGCCCATTAAACAGAGATAACTCCCGGAGGGAGTCATCTATGAGTCATGGGCAAGGCATTGTTAGGCTCGTTAACAGAAGATAAGGAAAACACTGCCCCACCTTGGCTCCAACAGCTCATGGGGATAGAATACAAACCTTTGGCACAATTTTACATTGTAACCTAGGACACTCCTCTTTCTACAACTTTAACATCAGTCGAGCTTCATCAAACTAGCCATCTTTCACTTCATTTAGAACCTCACTTGTGATGTAGCACAGCATGAGTGAACACAAATTATGAAAATGTAATATATATAAAGCAGTATTTTGATTTAGGAAGAGAATTATTCACAAGATTTTTGGTTTCAGACATCAGATATACAATTACAATTAAAAATTAAAAGCAATGTTCTGGACCAATTTGCTTAAGCTGTTGAAGGACTATTTTAGGTTTTTTATTTACCAACATCCTGCAAACTCATAGTTGTCCATCTGCTGATGTGGCAAGATGCAGGTGTACCAAGAGAAAGCCTATCTTAGTTTACTTCTTTATGTGAACATTACAATGTATAGAAAAATCACTGTTCAATCCTTTCTTGCTTCTCCTTCTTATTCAGGACTTCCAATCAACTACATCTGGTTTAGGGGAAAAAAAGCCACTCAAACCCCAAAATTATCAAAAAACACACAAAAAAGGCCCAGCAACAACAAAACATAACCAATGAAGAAACCTAAATATTCAAAGAACTCTAGAACACTTAAAAGAGATCTAGGGTCTACTTACTATAAGAGCCACTTAAAGGCTTTCACAATTCTGGAAGACTTTTCATGTGAGCAAAGACCAGGTCTTAAATGAAGGCTCCTATCACCCTATTAAAAGGTGACTTGAAAGGTTGCAATTAAAAGTATAAATTTAAATTAAAGTTTCTTTAATTTGTTGCTGCTTATTCAGGCCTTCTTTGGCTAGCACTTGGAAAGAAAGATTTATCAAGCAGCTCTTTTCTTGTCTTCTGCTTTCTGTTCAAGCATCCTCTGTCTAGTTTTTTCCTTTAATCCTATGCTTCTTCTGTTTACTCCCTCTTTTTTGTAATTATTGAAGGGAAAAAGGAGAAAATAGGTTTTAATCTCTATTCCATGTTTCCATTAAGTAAGAGGGAAACTATTGTCAAAAAGGGATAGAGACTGGATACTGTGGTTATCTGAAAATTCTTGTCATCTGCTCCAGAGATGGAGCCATAATTGTTATTGCTTCTTGCCTGGAAGAAAGGTATAAAATTGAGGATCTTCCCTGATGCCTCTTGCATCCTTAAACAGACTGCTTTAGTCACCAAGGTTCTCAGGCTGGACCCATCCAGAATATTTAACTCATGTTTAAAGAGGGAAGCTCTTGCACAACTGTAAATACAGCTAACATTTTTGTGGGGATTTTCAAGTTAAGGTGTTCACACATTGCTTCAAATCCCTAATGTAACTTGGAACATGTAAATTTTGAAGGAGATGAAAAGATAAACATAGGAGGAGTTAATACAAAATTCAGGCTCTTTGCATTGGATCATTAAGCACAATTAGTTGCACCACCCTTGTTACAAGGCAATAAGAGTAAGCACTTCAGATGTAATAAAAGGCAGTACATCACTGATAACCAATCTATATTCAGCTTTCTACCACCTGTAAATATAGGCAATATGTTTCTTTTAAAGAGGCTTGGAAAGTGGTTCCCAGGATACCTTTAGGGAACATGTACTTTTTGAATTAATTAATCACTGGATGTCATCACTGCTCCACTCCACTGCATATGAAATAGCACTTCTCTGGCACTTGAAAATCTTAGTCAGAAGGAGGTTCAAGTAAAACAGTTTAAGATAAATATAACTTCAGAGCAAGAGAGATTAGCAGGAGTTAATTCCAAATGAAAATGGGGAAAATATCACTGCAGCTTTTATATTGCAGATGAGTTTCCTTCATTATTTGCATTATTTTCATGCATATCAGCTAAGAAGATTTTCCTTTTTTTTCCCTTTTCATAATATATTGATTGGATGCTCTTTCAGGGAGTTGATCTTGGTAAACACCTATTGCAGGAATAAAAGCTTTTGAAGTTCTCTACCAATGTACCTTGGCCCTAATATCCTGGCCAATACAACATTTTATAGTGAAGAAAGACAACATTTTTCCAAATAGGGGTCTTTTTTTGTCATATGTACAAATAGATGTAGGATACCAAAGCATGAATTTTCACTAGTGACCCGAAGGCAGAATGTGAACCAAGGTCTCCAGAGGGGAAAGGCTAATGCACTAACCTGCTGCACCACCAAGTCCTCTTCACTTTCCAATTATCACAGAACCTCTCCTACTGCTGTGACATTCTCCTTGCCACACAGGTCAAAAAGTGAGTTACTGTCAAAAGTGATTAATCTATCAGCTGGCTCAGGAGTGGTGCTTGTCCCCAGTATGGTTGCAATACTACAGATTTACTTTCAGGCTTTTTATATCTGAAATCATGACTCTCTTATCATTCATATACTATCATGTCGTATCAGATTTAGAGACATCTTGTAAGAGGGAAAAACCTCTTTGGTATCTCTTTCATAATTAATTCCAGGTTTATAGGTCCTACAAATTAAAGACCTCTGCCGAAATCCCTTTATTGCTAATGCATAAGATGATGTATGAGAGGTCTTTTTCTAAATATATAGCCATATTATAAATGTTATCCAAGTATATTTTTGTGGTTTTTCCTAGCACACTTTTTAGTTATAAAAAAGTAAGCTACTTATGAACTCAGAAAAGCAACATATACTTAAAACTCAAAAGGTCATTTTAAACTCAAGGTCCTTAAAACTCAAGGATAGTTTTTTTTCCCTCCTTAATTTTCCTATAGCCTGCAGATCATAAAAATAAGTTTCAAGTGACCCTTTTCAATGATTGACAAGACTAGCTTACTTGTCCAAAACCCCCAACATTCATGCCCTGATTAAAATCATATTTTCACACTTAATAGATTTACTCTAATGTTGAAAAGTCATTTTCCCAAATAATCTTTCAATTTTATGAGATTTCTCTTCCTTGAGGGATTTAATAATTTAGTACTACAGATTAAACAACACTGCGTGGTTTCCCTTGCTTTCAACCTGTGAACCCTTTTTGCTTCCTTTTTAAGGTTATTGGCTTTATTTTGTCTGGAAGTGTCACACAAGCTTACTAAAGCTTACTAAATATTTATGAAGTTCTGGGCCTCAATAGTATGAATCAGTGAATACAAAATTAGGTGTTTAACAGATTAACTGAAGTCTGAATTTTATACCAACAGTTAGTTGCAGTTATTTTGGTGTTCTAAAGACTTTCCTTTATCCTAAACTTACAGGCGCCTTCCAGCCCCACTTCAAGGAAAAAAGAAATTAACAAAACAAACCAACCAAAAAACCCCAAACACAGCACAGAACTTACACAGTTTAACTTTAGTACTTTAATAGAATTGCTCATTCTGACTGTTCTGTAAATAAGGTGAGTCAGGATCCTGCACTAAAAATTTACCTCCAAAAAAATTCCACACCAGGCTCTGCCAGCAACATTGATCCCACTGCAGTGGTACCAGTGCTGTGTCATCACTGCCCAGCCAATGCCTTGCATTTGCTTCATGCAGATTTAGTGGGTATATAATAACTTATAGAAATATTCATTTGGTTTTTTTTCCAAAATACTTCTTCAAAACAAGTTCAGTAAATTTGCTAGATATTGATCGAACAGATAATTTACAGTTGTACCTTTATATCTGTTCTTCAGACATCAACTAATGAACTGTTGCTAAAAGAAAACACCCAGCAGAATCACACAAGCATTGAATGACCTGGATTTGAAAAGACTCTAAAGATTATCAAGTTGCAAAATCTATGCCATGGGCAGGGGCACTTTCCACTCATATTATGTAATGTTGATACATCAATCTAAAAATTACAGTATTTTTAAGGAAATTTTAATTTTATATATTACACATTGTTTAAAACCAAGATTTCACTGATCTGCAACAGAGAGAAAAGAAATAATTTCTTAGACTAAAATGACACAGCAAAGACCTCAGGTGCAATTTCCTTAAAAATCCACCACATCTTGCTTTAAAATATCTAATGCCAAGGTTTTGGTCTGAAAAATATGCTGTAATTAGCTAGAACTGCATTGTAAAATAACTTCTTAAAGAAGTTCCAAAAGCTACTTTTTTTAAATCAGCTGAAATATGTAGATAATATGTTGTTTTGATTGCCTATAATATTTAGTCTTCATCAGCTACACACAGATTTGCTGTGATTTAGAATCTCCAGAATTTCAGCTAACAACATGGAGTTTCTTTGGAAGAAGGAAAACATTTTAAAATAGCAATTACCACTGTAATTGCAAATAGCTGAAAGTTTTTGAATTTTTGATGGTCTGATTCTAGGCTTGATTTGCAACATCGTTCTTGATTGCATTCCTCTGTAAATCTTCTGTTGACATTCAGGGTTTGTTGTGGCATTTTTGTTTGTCTTGTTGGATTTGTTGTTGTTGTTGTTGTGTTTTGGGGTTTTTTGTATTACCAACATTGGTAGAAACTCTCATCCAAAAACTAGGGAAAGAGTAAGTGAAGAGAATAAGGAAGGAAGAAGGCAAAGAATTAAAGGTCTTTCACATGAATATTTCCTCTTTTTTTCAAATGCTTGTAGAATATATTCCAAAGGGTTCTTCTAAGCAGATTTTTAAAGAAGTTACCCAATATTTTTAGTGGGAATGAAAAAATCAATAGTTTCTCTAATAGATTACTTTTAACTGCTATTCTTTATTTCATTTCACTTCAGAAGTGAAGCAAAACAAAACTAGATCACCAGCTCCAGCTCCCTCCTCTCTGCTTCTAATCCAGAGGGAGGCAGTTCTTCCTCAGGCTGAATAACCATAGTCTTAAATGCATACTGCATATCTGTAACTCTACCTTGATCAAGTTTTTGGAAAACCTAATTGCTTGGTACCATCAATTGCACTGATAAGACCTATAGTAATTACCATTAGCAGAAGAAGATTTGTGAAAGGTTTCACAGTATTTTGATATCACTAATGGCATGTACTTTGGAAAGCCCTTTCATATTTGAAAGTACTTTATGCATTTGTATTTTTACTTCTTGGAGAGGGTAACTACTTAAGGAGTAGTGTATACCAATTTAGGAAGAACAACAACTGACTATTCCCAGAGTTCATAACATAGATTGCAAAATAATATCAATACACACAGAGAGTATAAACTATATTTGATAATATTTCAGTATTTAATAACCATGAAGAGACTGAGGGAAATCATAGAATGACTAAGGGCATGCCAGAGACAAAAATGAAAGTATTTTGGGATGCACAGTCTGATGAGTCATCTTTTATGACTGGTTAAATTCTAAAAAAATTCCTTTCACTCTCCTTTTTAGACTATTTTTAAGCACATTCGAATTTTTATATATTTGCCCTTCAGACATTGTAGGATTGTCTGATGGAGTAAGACAAAAATGGCATCTTTCAGAAAGTGAAGTTTCAGTGTCAATATCTTAAATATTTTCCTTCTTTTTTTGTAAAGTTTCATGTAAGTGCAATTCAAAAGTTGAAGAAACTTTTTTGATTGCCTCACCTTCAGATTTTTAGCCTGCATGTGACAGACTGAAAATTAGTTCTTTGTTTATCCTTACCTGCAAGGACAGGAACTTATAGTTTTTTAAGCCTGCATTGGTAAATTTGAACATAGTTTTGCTCTTTGTAACATTTGTAACTGCTTTTAGTATTTGTCAAAAAACCATTAATAAAAAACAAAAAGATAATATCCCACCCGTTTTGAATCTAAGGCCATTATAATACAGGTATGGTAACTTTTATCTTCAAGGTTATGAAATTTACTGAGCATATGGCAATTTACATTAACTTAATTACATGTATACTTAATTGGTAAGTTTATCTATACATTTACTCATATTTGTTGTTCTTAAAAAAAAATCAACATGTTAATGGTTAAAATTAGAGCACAATAGAAATACATTCTTTGATAGGAGAAAACATATTTTAAAATCCTAGTAATGGTTTCTTCTTACTATTATGAATATTTCTAAAAATTCAAAGGAGCAGCCTAAAAGGCTTAAATGGTTTACCAGCTGGTAATGGATGTTTATGGAAGGACTTTCATGAATCACACATTTTCTAAACTGTTGCTCTTAAATTTCTGAAAACAGGTATTTTAAAACTGGACTGCTGTAAAATGCCCTTAGTGGAGTGTATGGCCCCTCATAAATTTATTTTGTAAGAAATAATATATAATTCACCAAAAGCTTGGGGAAAAAAAGTCCTTTACATATGCCTAAATTCATTTGGATTATATAAAAGAGGCAACCCTTCCTATAAAAAGAGATCATGCATTTGTACCAATTTCACCAGTTGCAAAATAATGAAACAGATGTAATAGAGTAGAGTTGAGGATCACTAAATTCTAAATGTTCTCATGGTCAGATCGGTACTCGCCTTTTTTGGTGAAATAATAATGAAGTGATTTTTTTTCCCCCCCAAGGAACATTTCCAGAGAATCCTAAATGAGATTTTTTTGTTTTACTCATTTATAAAAAGTTTTTAAAGCATGCTAGAATCATACATGATTTGCTTCTTTTAGTCTCCTATATCTATCTCGTTTTCAAGCTTTTCCTCTTTTGTTTTTATAATTTTATATAGATTTCTTTTATTTTATATGAATATACAGTATCTAGTAAAATGGGATCCAGATGGTAATGAATTTTTCATACTAGATAATAAAAAATAATATAATAACACCAGTAGCACGAAAGAGCCCTCAGTCTAAACTGTTAATTCTTTTCCTTGAAAAAGGTGCTTGTATCAACTTTAATAATGTGAGAAATGCGTTTGTTTTTTTTAGTTAATGCCCTCTGTGGACAACTACATACAATTAATTCACCACCCAATTACAAAACTGGGAAATTTTCCAGCTCCTTCACCTGCAGACCACACTAATGCCACAGTCCTCTTGGCTCTCTTCATGAAGATCTTCCTAACACCTTGCATGTGCGGTGAGACAACTGAAATCCTTTACTTTTAATAACATCCAATCTGCCTGTCAAATTAAGTTATTGTCGCAGTGACAAGTCATAAAGACAACTTGAACACATTGTGAGTCAGGAGCAATAATTGATCTCTTGAATATTTTTTCCCATGCTATGAGCCTGGTGCCTCAAATGAGCATAACCCAACTATACTTTAGAAAGGTCAGGCACCACCACTTCAAAGCCTGGCAACTGTAATAGAGTCATGCTATAAGGAAGACTAGTTCATATCCACTTCCTCAGAATTCCTCACCAATGCACTTTATTAATGTGAGGCAAATGTGTAGGTGAATTTGTATTTACGTCAGTAACAGTTTGGATGCAGTCACATACTTTTCCTTCAAATAGTCCACATAAGAAATGTTCACATTTTCTTTTGAACTTACCAAAAATCTTCCTTCTGTTTTCATGATGGAAATTGTCATTCAATTTTAAAACTTCTACTATGAAATATCACAGACGTTCATGTATTTTTATATGTCCATTTCAAAAAAGGAAATACCATGTCTAAGCTTCTGAAAAAATATTAGTCCCTATATACATTTTTCCTGTTTTCTTACATAAGCTGGTTTTTTCTTGAAATTCTTAAGCAGTTCAAAATGTGATTTGTAATTTTCTTCTATAAATTGCATGTCTTCTCAGACATGAATGTGAAAGACATAGAAATTAGTATTTTTTTATTACTGAGCTGTTCTTTTCCATCATAGGAGGAAAAAGAGACATTGGCCAAAAGTCAACATCATAAACTGTTTAAATATGAACCTTATAGGAAGGAAAAAGTTTGCTGGCAGGTTTCTTAAAAGAAAAAATATTTTCCTAGGTAAATTATTTTTTTGCTGGTCTTTCACATAGAATAGTGTAGGTTCCAAACAGCCTCCCTGCATATTCACTCCTGTCCTTCCCAGAAAAAATTGAGTCTAAAATTTTTTTTAATTGCTAAGAATGAGATCAACCTTAAAAATATTATGAAATCAAGAGGATTTGATAGTGTAGCTACAATGAAGTGTGGCTTTCTTTAGGCAGGATTAAAAATCAAATTAGAAAATTAATTTTTCTATGGAAATAAAATGTTCACTCTCCTCTTTATATTCTCTAATAGGCACAGCAGACCACTCATAAGTAAAGTATTCAAGATTGCTCTTATGATAAATAAAAAAGTAATTTAAAGTGATAATTTATATAAATACACATCTTTAGATAAAATAAGAAGGAAAGAGTAAGATTGACAAATCAATGAGGCATCTGAAGTGGGACTTGGATCAAACAGAGGTATGTAATGTAAAGCCAAAAAAATATACATAAATACATAAGGTTTTGTCACTAATACTCCTAAATTGCCTATATGTATGTTCTTTTTTCCATACATATCTAAAGCTACACCAGACCAACCAAGGTGCGTACTTTGTTACCTAAACCTAACTTAAATTCCAAGACTAAAAAGTTCCCTGATATATCTTCACTGGAGCCCACAAGTTCCCCTACCAGACATTTCACAAGGAGCCCTGGCACTTGACCTGCTGTGATAGATTCCCACTGAAGTTCTCCATGTATCAAACTTCTAGTACGCAATGTGGAGACTCACATAGTCTAAGTGCTTTCACAGCTCCAATTCCCTGAATAAACACACACATATTCCAAACAATCCTAAAAGCTTTCAGCACAGCAACCATGGGAGATTCTCTTTTAAGCAGCAAAACGTGAGTTATAGTGTTGGCATTTCAGTCATCAATACCAACCATTAATTTCCAATGAGTTTATTTTTGTGCTATTAGCAACATATTCTATATTCATAGACAATAAAAATAGCATTTAGGCTTAATGGGAACAGCATATTTACAGGATACGAATTAACTATTGAGAAAAAAAATACTATTGCTGACAGAATCCCCCAACACTTACCATCACAAAATGCACTAATATATGCAAACAAGCTCAAACAGATTCCACACTGTTAATATGGAACTAGTTTATCCCACAAATACACAGTGTCCCCTGCTGTGATGAAAAGAGGCATGTCCCACACATTAAAATTGTGCTGAACAAAGAAAGAGATTTGAAGAAAAGACCCTATTGTTATAAAAAGAACAATCCTAACAGCTAAAATGACGACCAAGAAAAGCAATACAGCCTTGATATTTAAATGCACCGTAAATTTGATAATGAAAGAAACCACATAAGAAGGAATCAGTGTCATATACCGAAAGTTATATTATTTGCTGATGATTGTTACAATCATAAGTCAAACAACCAAAATTTTCATAACCATATTCAGTCATTTCACAATACACAAATCTGTAACTTGTACAAGTGTGTACCCCTGCCATACAAAGTACTTCAGCTCTTCACTAAATTTAAGTCTCATGTAAACACTAAAATACACTGCTTAAGGAGACGTCCTGAAAGACCAGCTGATAAGTGTACATCAATCAAAACCACAAGGAAATGGGGTAGACAGACAAAAATAATTTTAAATTTCAAAATACCATCCTATAGAAATAATCAGGAAAATAACCCATAAACTATGAAAAATTCATATACATATAGTCAGTAATTTGAAAACACTCCAAATGTTTTTATACTGACTTGCAATTTTTAGTACAAATTAGATAGTGATTATGACTGGTGGGTTTTTTTAAAGCTGCACTTCCAAAAAATTTACTTTTCAAACTTTCAGTTATTTAATTGCAAAAATTTCAAGAATTCATTTTCTAATTAAATTAGGGGAGTTTTACTGTTGACTCCTATTAATGCCACTTCTAACTTCAAGGCATGAATTACTTCTATTGAAAAATAATTTTGACAAAATGAAATTCTACCATCGGCTCTTCTGAGGCTGAGGAAAAATTTTAATTGTAAAGCTCAGTGTGTTAATACTGTCTTTCCTTAAAAATTATTCATTTTCAAAGACAAAGAAGAAACATACTAAGCCATAAAAATGTACCAATAATATTTTTCAATTGAAAAAATACTTGTTCCATGGCATTGTGGATTTTTTCTACTTAAATTTATATTAAAAAAAATCAGTATATTTACCACCTCTGCAGAAACTCTAGTCTACTAATTTGTGCAAATTGAGCCAATTGAAAGCATCCAGCTCAAATTTTTCAACTTATTTATCTCTGACTTTTTCTTTTTTACCACGTTTTTTCTATTCTCTGCAGCACTGAAGGTCTTTAGAGGAAAATAATCTTCAGAAAAGGGTGGAGAATATGCTCCACTATTAAGTCACTAATACATAGATATTGCAATATCTATCAAGCATAAGAAACCAAATAGTAAGAAATTTTACCTCAAACTAGCCTTGAGAACATACTAATCCTATTAATTAATTGAAGATAAGTCTCCATAGAGCTGTTCAAGAAGTTCAAGTAGTTAGAGGAGCATGACACATCAGAAACAACAGCAGCATTCTTTCTTATCTTGCTGTCCTGGAGTTTGTGTTACTAATATGTGTTTCCAGGATTGCACAGCTTTGCCAGTTCTGACAGTCTGATTCTTGGTTTTGCCTCAGCAAAACTATGCTACCCATGAGTCACCTTCTCCCCTAGTTCCCTTCAAGGGTCTGTTTCTTGCTCCCTGGTGACACCAGTGGTGGCCTCATTGCCTTGGTGTCTGACTGTTCAGGCAGCATTTGCTGCCCTAGCAGCTGCTCCTGTCTCCAAGGGAAACCTCGGAAGGGTATATTGATTCAGCTAATTCATTTTAGGATAGCAAACGATTTTAATGGTGGAAAGATTTGTCATGGTATGCATGGTACACTCAGTCTGATTGGGGAATGGATTCAGGTCCCAGAATCAAAAAGAGACTGCTTTCAAGAAAACCTTTTTTTAAATGGCATGACCCAAATTCTCTGTTCAGAAAGTGTGGATGATGGAGCTCTCCCTTTGCATGAGCAATGACTTCACTGCACTATCACTAAAAGCTCTGTTTTCATATGATCAAGAAAAAGAGACATTTCCAGCTTTAGAATACAACATATACTAATTGCAGGAAGACTAAAGCAATAGTTTTCTTTTGATATGATAACTGATGTGCTTGAGAACATACTAATCCATCTGGATTTCAGCAAGGTATTTCATGAAACAACATATGTGAAAAGGTTAGTTAAAGTTGAAAACACTTAGGCAAGCAGTGAAATTGAGAGGTGCATAAGGATTGGCTAAAGAGGAAATAAGTTCAGGCAATAAGTTGCTCTTAAACCTAAAATATCAGGCTGAAAAACAGTTACCAATCCAGATGCAAATTTTGGCACAAGAGTTATTTATAAATTGGAAATGAAAAAAAAAAGATTGGAAAAGTAAATCAGTTTCTAAAAAAAAGTCCAAGAGAAGATTTCTATCAGAAAAAGCAAAAACATCTAAGATGGATTTTGCGAACTTTATGATGTTAATATGAGAAAATTGGAGACCAAGAAGGTCCGTGTTGGTCATGGGTTTCACTCCTTCTGTTCTTTTACCAAAGTTTGTTCTTTTAACCATCAGTGTGTCACCACATTCTGAACATAGCCCATGCTTTCTTAAGACTTGCTTACCCTTAAATTACCTGATTTGAATTCCTCAAATATAGTCTTAAAAATTATCACTCATGATCCATTGTAATAAGGTCCCCTACTCCCAAAACTCTATTTAAGCCATTTTCAGTGAAAAAGTAACCTGAGCATTCCTTCACTATCTCCAAGTGCTGTTGTGCCTTTTCTCCTCTCATTCTTATTAGTTGCATTTCTCGATTTTTCATCATTTCCTCCTGCTTTGTTGTTTTTTTCTTAATACTCATTCGTATTTGTTAACATCCTTGGCAAATATGAGGAATGCCAAGCTCAATTTTATATACATTACCTGCCAGATTCACTGTTCAACTTCGCTTTTTAAATATTAACACTACAGATTTAGGAGAAACTACAAAAATCAAAATATAGGCCTATATATATAGGCCTTTCTCCTATGTCCTCATCAACCTGAAAAAAAAAAAAAAAACCACTAAAAAAGTAGTGGAGCACAAAATTAGGGGGTAAATATTCTAATATTGTACTCTCCATTTGCATATTCTGGGTTTATCTGAAGTTCATCACATCTATTTTTGGATTTTCTGTATAGGAGTAAGACATGTATAATCAACCCTTAAACCAAATTTCTTTCCTGCTCTGTGGGCAGGTGTTCAGCAGGCAGCTGTTCAGCATGTGAACTAAAAATTAAAAAATATCCTTACCTTTTAGGTGAATCTGTGATAAGGCTTCGCTCTGCTGGAAATTGCTCTCATAGACATCACGCACAAGCCTTACAGGCTAAGAGACCAGTACCTAATAAAAAATTCAAAGTCACTGCACGTAATAGGTAATGAAGTGCTGGTTCTAGGCAGCAGCACAGGAACTTCAGGTGTTTGCTTAATATTCACTAAGCATATTCCGAAATAGTCCATGCACATTTTCAAAAATTTCTTTCACATAATGCCTCACTTTTTTCCATCCCATAAAAGACACTTGTTCAATAATATCCACTAAGTAGCTGGGCCTGGGGAAAAGGTATCATTTGCACAGAAGTATTAGAAAGACATTTAGTAGAAAATGACGTATTTTTGAATGCAGCATTCCAGAATACTATAAGGCAAAGCAAATTAATGTTCGCATTACTTGTATTTCATTTGCAAAAGAGAATTTGAATTATTAAATATATTTAAAGCCTAATTAGTGCAGACAAGCACATGAAGAGGCTAACATGCAATGATCATATACATATACATTTAAAAAATGGAGTGTAGTTAGTGAGCTCCTGAAATAGCAAAATAACACAAATAAAATATAAGATAACTTTGGTTTTACCAACTAATTTTTTTTTTTTTTACATTTCTATTCACTTAGTTTTCAGGTTTTTGCCACCCAGCTAGCATATACTGTGAACTTCTAATGGATAGGTAAGTACCAAAAATCTAAAATACAGGTGAAGAAAGAAACTATATCATAGGAAAACTATAGTATGAAAGAAATCTTATGAAAGAAAGAAATGAGGTTCCCATCTCTCAAGATCAATAAAATCTAAATGTATGGCTCAAAATTTTAAAGGTCTTTAAAATGGTCTTTCAGTTCTGTAAAAGTATATGTAAGTTTGGTTTATAGAAAGGTGTTTTTATATAAAATAGGTCCCTGAAAAAATGATTTCAAAAGTATTGAAAAATAATATCTAAATGAGTAGGCTGAATCTGTCATTCTAATTCCATGAGCGCAGTCTCTTCCTTGGTAAGAAACCCTCTAACACTGGTTTAAGTCTGTTTTGCAGTCTGTGAGCAGTGTGGCTGGATGGTGCCTTAAAATACCTTTAGGAAAATGTATAGTGCACACCTCCTTTCTTCACAATCAGTACTAAAATATATGTAGACTTTGGTGTAATTCTGTTTCCCTCACACAAAATTCAGAGATCCAGGAACTATTTGTTTCCTTCCAGAACACAATGAACCTTCTCATTGCTGTCTTATGTTCTATTATAAGCAAGAAATTGAAGGAAATACACAAATGTACATGTGTGTCTTTGTGGATGTGTCTGAGTAAACTGCAAAGGAGAGAAAAACTCACAGCAAAGGAAGAAAAACTTAGAATTGATCAGGCTTAACAATATTTGGGCAATAGAAGGACTGAGCTTAAACTCTTGGATTGCTTTCCAATGGCCAGTATTATTCCTCACATTTTCTCAAGGGAGTGAAAGAATTGCCTCTTCTTCCTGAGAGGTAGAACGTTGAAATACAGGTAATGACCATTCTGATGCAAGGTCATAAAACCACAAACTCTGAAATCTTAATATGTAAGTTAAGCAATAATTTCAGGGATGTGGATCTTAAAAAATGGTTATGTTCCCCCATCTTACTAGGACATCTTTCAGTGCTAAGATAAACCTGATGATCACACAGGTAAGACTCATACAGAAGAAATGCCATAAGAGAGAAAAACGGGAGAAAATGGAACATACCCATCAACAATCAAACATGGGCCAGGCACAAGAAATATACCCAAGCCAATTCAAATACAGGTAGAGCACTATTGTAAGTCTATTTTTGCATGCCCGTTTAAATTCTGTAAGCCTCCATAAATGCAGTTATCATTACCATTGTTGCCTTATCATTCTCAGTGATTGCTCTCTTTCAGTCAAGTACAAAGGCAGGCTGAATATAAATGTTTTGTCATAAAACTGCTATTCAAACAATAAAAAGGGTTATAATAGTACTAAAAAAATCACCCCCAGGGCTGCAGCACAGACTGGTAGTATGCATATTCAGGCAGTGCAAAGCAGCTCCAGTCACATACTTCTACCCATAGGAGCCCTTCCACTGAATCTGTACTTAATATCAGTGTGTTCCCCAAAATGATCCAGGTATTACCAGGTAGTCAAGATACACAGAACATTTTGGCATGTCATTCAATTAGAGGAACACAGTTTAATAATACTGTGAATCTGTATTGAATTCAGCAAATAACAACAAATTTAGTTAAAGACATTAAGTTTTAAGAAGAAAAATGCTTCAATTATGTTTTCTGCCTTTATCCAAAAATGGTTTTATTGGTCCCAGATCTAGCCATGTAGTGCCACCCAGGGGCCAACTGCAACATGCTTCAACACTGCCATCTTGCCAAATAGCCTCAAAAAAGCATTATGCAATACACCCCAGACCATCTTCTCCACGGGCATGACTATTCTTTTTAAAATGTCTTAGATGTTATAATGTCTTTTTTTTTTTCCCTTTTTTTTGTAGCATGGAAACGAGAGGTAGGGTCAGGTCAGGCAAGGAAGGGTGAAAGAATATGTAACAAGCCAGGGACCACCAAAACAGACTAATTACTCCCACAGAGTGACCAGATGGATATCTGATCAAGAAGGAAAAAAAAAAAAATGGGGGAAAAAAGAAAAAAAGAAAAAAACCCCACAGGTAGAATTTAAAACAAAAGGTTTATCAGCACCAAAAGCCCACTGCCCTGGGTAAATGTGCTTCCTTGCAACAATAAAGACAAATAAAGTACTAAAAAAGGATAAAGCAGGAGATTACAGACCTAGCTGTGGTTTGATAAATGGCACTCTACTCCACTCTGCTTATTGTGTACTTCATACCTCGCTCTTGAATATGGAAGAGAATTTTATTAAAGATTTAGCCACGGTGGTGGTGGTGACTGGCTCACAGTAATTTTCCTACAAAGTAGTTTAATCTATCACAGGGCAGACAGTGCACCTTCTTACCATGTATCATATCTGTCTATTGAGTAAGTGCTATCCAAATCCAATTTCTTTTCATTTTTGGAACCTGTGATGCATATTCAAGATACATTTTCTTTTTGTCTGTGGCCTAAATTAGGTGCTTTATAAAGAAAAAATAAAAAAGAAAGAAAAAGTGAAGTAATAAAAAAGACTGGACGTTTTCTTTTTTTTACTGAGATTCACTACACTGCTAATGATGCAAAACAATGGGCATGTATGGTTGGCTGTCACTGTACACATGGCACTGTCAGTGCACAGCCCCACCTCCAAATCCTGGCCCCAGCTCTTACAGGTGACATTTCTAAAATCACTGCAATAAAGCCCTAACTTGCTATGATATTTCAAAGTTAATTTTCTATATGTAATTAAAATAATGATCAAAATCATAATTTTTTTTTTAATTGAGTGATCTGAGGCTGAAAAAGTTGTTGGTTTAGGAAATCAAAAATGGATTCTAAGCATTTAGCAATTAGGATAGAGGTTTTTCCCCCACAATCAAACCTAAGATAAAGCTTCTAACAGTTTCCTCATTTTAATTGTAAATGACTCCGTAGCATTCACTAAGAATCTAAGAAATTAAGTACTTCTGATAATTTCTCAGTTCTGACAAGTATTCCCTCCCAGTCTGTGGCTTTTGATTTGGGGACTGGGGGATTTTTCCATTTCCGTTCTTCTGTGTTTCTGCTGAGCGTTTGTCAAACTGAGAGAGAAATGAAAGAGATCTAATCCAAACCTGTTACATCTAAACACATTTCCTGTTGGAAACTACTGTTAGTATAGAATATCGTAGTTCTCCAGATCTGAGCATGAAGCACATGCATAAAATATACAGGTAGTTCAACAAAATCTTCAGGGGTAACTAAAGGTGACAAAGCTGGTCCTTTTTGATTTGTATTCTCTGTTTATTACAGTCTGATTAATTCCCTTTGTTAAACCACTACATAAGATCAGTGTATGTATTTCAAGGTGCTAATCAGAACATTAAATCTAATAATATGTTTGAATTTATGCCTGCTACAATATGGGTGATTACTGTGTTAAGAGAAAATACACATATATGTGACTGAATTTTACCTAGAGTAGCTTCCAAAGGGCAGTCTCAGAAATGTGAGTCTTAGCCCAGAACTAGCTTCAAAATCTATTCCAGCTTTGGTCCCATGGAAGAATCTTTACAACTTGTATCAACAAGAATCTTTCTTTCAACTTGATCTTCAACATCTCTGACATATGCAACAGGCTGAAACAGCTATCTCTAACATGGTTTTTTTTTTGCATGATACCCATGATACCACATTTTTCCCTTGGACTTTCTAATCTCTGTCTTCTTATCACCATATTTTTCTTTCATAATTTAAGCAGCACTATCCTAGGGCCTATAAACATAGTCTCATTCAGGTCTGAGATTTCAACAACAGCAGACTGTACAAAGAATGGTGTTAATGTACTCAATAGTAATGATTCTTATTTTGTAGTCTCTACTAAAAGTGTGCATGACTAAAATTTTCAGTCCATATTTCACCCCAGACAAGGCTACTGAAAAAGCAATTTAGCTTAGTGTACTCTGAGTTTGTGGAGATCTTACTACTTCCCAGATCTTACAGTTCCCAGAGACTTGTTTCCAAAGTCTCTCCTAAACAGGTCCCTACCTACACAGAGACTAGACTTGAAATCAGAGATTAATTTAAAGGATTGCCAAAATTTTAATTTTATCATGGGATTTCTTTACAGATTCCATTAAAAATTATATTTTTGTCTATTGAACACTACACAGCATATACTTTGAATGAAAAAGCACAGCCTCTCTTCTCTACTATTTCAGTTTTTCCTGTAGTGTTAATATTAAAGAATCTCATTACTGCTTTTGTTCAGACATAAATCACTCTATGTCTTGCTTCTTCCAAGCTGACAGTTAGTCATCTTGGATTGCATTTTCCACTACCAATTCTGTGAAGGTAGCACTCAGGTAGCAATGTCCTGTGAGAGCCTGAAAATATTGCAATTTAAAAACTTGAAATCAATGCAGTTCCATTCATGCAACTTTTTCTAAAAAGGCAGACTTTCCCTGGACTTTTTATCTTTATGAGTGTTACAATTGTGGTGCTTCCTCTGGTCTGCAAATGCTGTTCTGCCTAACGTATTTTACACAGCACTGTAGACCCTTTATTGTACCCACAAGGTACAGCCTACACTCTGAGCATCATCTTGGTCTCACTTAGGAAAATAAAATTTAAAGATCTGAAATTTGGATTAGTCAGCAACTTTCCAAAGTCTTCTATCCAAGGTCCCAGACCTATTAGGGTCCCAGAGAAAGCACTCAATTATCTCCCCACATATGCAATATTTAAGCTTGCCTTTAAATAAATCCCAAACATTTTTAGACTTCTATCTTTGCTTAGAAAATACATGTGGTTTATATTTATATGGAATTGAATACTCTTTGAAAATTCTCTAATACAAATATCTTCTTAGGTGATTTAAGTGAGAACAACTGAAAACATCGTGACTGTCATCCTATCAAAAGAAGTAACACCACCACTTAACATCTTTATTCTAAGAGATCTATTTTTTGCAGTTACTTACTGGAAGTGCTGTTTAAGCCTTATTCTGGTGTCCTATATATTTTCAGAGAATTTGTAATGAGTGGAGTTTTAACAAATCTCCTTTTCCATCAAGAATATTTTCTCTATGTGGTATTTTATGTCATGTTACTTGTGGAATTACATTTTCTTGAGGATCTATGAGTTCAACAGAGGCCTGTGCTTTTGTTATCCTAGATTCAGGCATTTTCAACTGCACACTACTAGATACTACACACTAATGAAGTGCAGTGTGTAGTAGGGCCTTCACAGATACAGTTTCACACAGACAAGGCCAAAAACATGTGGACAATAGCATAGGCAAGACAACCAAAAAAAGACATTACACAATCACTGCCAGTAAGGATGCTGTCCAGATTGGCAATTATACAAGAAAATGTGAGCAAAACTAGACTTAAATCTCTGCTTACATGGAATGTCACAGCAATAAGGAAGGATGTTCAGCTTCTAGGCTGGAAGGAGAGACCTAACTTCAAGTATGCCACTAGCCTGGGGAAGAGGACTCTGGACATTTGAAGAAGATACTTTGAACAAAAAAAGCAACAAAAGTAAAATAGGAACTAAATAAATTAGATCCTGACTTTCACATTACATTGGCCCATGTATTTACAAAAATGAAAAAAGAAATTGAGGAGATAATAAGCTCAGGACTAGCTCAGAAACTGTAGAAGTTTTGAAACCACAAAACTACAGAAGCTTTGAAAATCTGCCACTTTGGATATAGGAAAAATGTGATCGGACATGAAAGATCTATCAGCCTAGATATATGCAGAAATAACTTGCTGTAGGAACACAAGTACAGGAATGTTGCAAGCCAGAAACACTGAAAGGAAAAAATTGCAAGATATCTCTTAAAACTAGATATGTTTTTATTCACTATCAAATTCAGAATGTTACAGTCATAGAAACTTGGGACAATATCTGACCAGAAAGAAAAAAAAAACCCCAGTAAATAGAAAAATCAGAAATAAATAATACACTTAAGAAAAGTCTTACAGTACACTTTGGATTAACTTGCAAACTGAGTGATCAGAAAACCAGATTTGATTACACTGCCATAGCATGAACCTCCATATTGAGTCAGAAACTTACATAACATGCACTTGCTTTGTTGTCAAATGCCTTCTTTGATGAATTATATTACAATCACTGCCATTCCTGAGACAAATTAAAACTATATTTTTTTCATTTCATAGAGAGGTTGGGCATTTCCTGAGACATCTGTATAACCTTAGAATTTAAATCGCAGCTATTGCACACCCACACACCTCTGGTTTATTACACCTTCATTGGTGTGAGAAAACCCCTTGCTTCAGCCAGACTGTGTTCGAATTCCTAAGGCTAGATCACTCATTGACAAAAGCCGGAAGTACTGTCCTAGAATATTACTTCAAGCTTGCCACCATATTTTAGCAGGCAGATCATATATATCTAAGAATATGGTTTTGCATCTTTTGAGATGACAAAAAGCACCTCAAGCATTTACCTATTCACTCTGTTTACCACTTAAAGATTTTGAAACCTAGGTTTCTTTTGGGAGATTTTCATTATAGAATATTTAGAACCTCCCTTTATTCTCTGTTATAAACCAGTGTATGGATTTTGGTCCTGACTCTCAATTAGAACAGTACATACTCCTCTCATTTCAATAAATGGGTATAAGAATAAGTTGCATTACTTCTTATTTGACAGAGGACAATATGAATTAGAGCAATAAGAAACTATAGTCCAGTAAGAAAGTAAGATTCAGGTGAAGGAATCTCAATATTACACATCAACAATCAAAGATGATATAAATTTGTTATTTTAATACAATCTAAAATTAACTATTAAACATTAGTTCAAAATTCAGATAGAACTTTGAAAGATCCAATTGTACTGAAATATGTACATATGGATGTCATTTCAATATAGAGCAAGGTTTTTGTCATGACATACATCCATAATACAATCATTACTGATGTATTACAACCTCAAACAAGATAAAAAGGATTTGACTATTTCGTAAAGTATTTACAGGCAATAGACCAAACCCTGTAGTTCTCCTAAATTAAAGTAGCTTGCTTAAAATCTAGGTAGCAGCATAGACATGGACACTAACTGAGAAACTGACCAAGGAGAATTTTTCTTATAGGTAAAAATTATCTTTTTTAAGGACTTGGAATAATGGGAATACATGCAAATAGCTATTAAATTTGTATTGATTTTCCTACATAAGGCAAAAATATTCTCTGTCAGAGATCTAACTTTGGTGCAAGGATCAATGGATATGACAGATATATCTGGATAACTGGTTTCACACCCTCCTTTCCCTCCTCAGCTATCACTGTCAAGATTTATATCCTTTCAAGTCCATAGCAAGCACTTACATCTTTATCCCCCTCTGGTTCTTAGACTGGACCAGCAACACCAAATAAGACAAGCAAGATATTCAGCATTTGACAGCTGAGCTGAGAGCCAGCCTTGAGGTGAGGAGGGCCCACAGCATTCTACAACCTGGATACCTCAAACTTTCAGTGAATGTTTGTGTTGCAGCAGCCCTCTTGTTAGAGGGTAGAAACGAGCCAATACACAGACTTCTTGTTTATCAGAGCATAAAAAGTTTCCTGGTTTATTCCTCTTTACAGCTTAGCCATCCTCACTCCAACTGTTTACTGGTCTGGCTGAAGCAAGCTCCTCCTGTAGGTTTCCCTTGCTGGTTATTTCCTGCCAAACTATGACTGCATGTATTAGTTTGCAGGCTCTGAATGCAGGCTTTTACCTAGCTAGATTGTGACTGCAGGTTCCAACAACAGGCTGTAACTGCAGACCCAGATTGACCCCACAGCAGTGATTCTCTCTCCACAGGATCCTGATTCTCCATGATCCTCCTATTAATGATCCTCCATGATGTTCCCTTTACTAGCTAACCCACTCAGTTTATCAAGCTTATCTTTACTGGATATAGCTGTGACTCCTCCAGGGCAAGGCTGTATCGGGTAATTAACACAGCTGTTACTTATCAGGGACAAGTTCACCTGTATTCCCTTCTACAAATGTTTGGAATGTTTAGTAACCAAAGGTTCAACACAAAGAAAAAAACACTTGTCATTAAAAACATACACAGACTTCACACTGAGATGATACTCATAGATTATGTATAATATATGTACTTGGTCCCTTTGCTTGGCATACATGTTGGACTCTTCACTAGTTGAGTAAAAACTTGGAAGAAATTTTAAAACACAGACATGATGATGTTTCTTAGACTCTTCCAAGATATTTTCTGAAAAATTTTTACATGCTTTTTTCCCCTACAAAGAGAACACTTACACAACAAGTAGGTTCAGCTGTTATTGTTATATATGGTATATACCAAGTAAACAAAAACTTGCAAAGAAATTTATTCTTGTTGAAAAAACTAATAAGATCTAGGAGCTAGTCATAGAGGCAGAAAGTTTCCTTCATCCTTGTTGAGTTCATTAAAAAAGTGAATAAGGAAATTACCTCTTCTGCCTATGTATGCAATATCAGATTTATCTAGAAACAGCCTGGTTTCATTAGTATCTGTCACAACATTAGCATTATATAAGAAATTGCTTGAAGCCAATATCCCAGGTACAGCAGTCCTAAACCCTGGGAAAGGCCAAATATAACCTATGCAACACAGAGGATCTTTGCATCTTATGAATGATGGTTTACTGATGGAAAATTTTACTGTTCTTTCTTGATTTTATCTATCTAGGACTTTTTCATATAACCCATGGCTAACAATGTATTTTTCTAAGCTAAATTACTGAAGATATAATGATATTCAGAAAGTAAAAAAAAAAAAAAAAAACCACACTGGATTATATTATTGCTCAATATAAATATTTGCCCAGAAGTGTTTCTCTAATCAATATTTAAAGTGAGTCAAAGGAAGTTTAATAGCTAAATCTTACTCTCATTATATGTCAGCATCCTTTATCTGATATCTTCTGAAGCTATAGACCCCTCAGAGGTTGGGAGAAAGCAAACAATTAATTTCACAAAAGTTTCATGAGAAAAAGCTGCTTATTTGAAAAATATGACAAAACTGGATTAACATTTTCATACATTCAGGAGGGCACTAACATAATGCAATAAGTTCTTTAATAATGAAATATGCTTTGATCCTATTATATGTTTCAGAAATAATTATATCCTGTCAAAGCACAAAAGAAAACGAAAATACAATTGGTTTGCAAACAAAAGTCATTGTAAATCATGAGCAATATATAGATATCTATTAGGACAAAGGCTGTACTTTAGGAATTGTGCGTGTATCTGTGTGCATATGTGCTCATGCACATATTGTTGTGGTGCCTACTAGGCACAACTCCTGATCTGCTGTCTGCTATTTCTGCCCATATGCCATTGTGACAGCCCTGTGCTGAAATCCAAATTAAATCTGTATTTGCACTACAATTTTCAGTGTACCAATGAATAAAACATTGCTGTTTTCTTTCTGTTATGAAGAGATCTTCTATTTTGTGAAGTGTTACTCAACCCTCCCATACAAATGTGATATCAAACCTTTTTGCAGCGTAAGTCACTGACGAGCATCAAAGAATGAGATGACATACATTTAAAGTACTAAATAATTTACTTAATGGCATATTTGTCTCTTACAATGTCAGTTCTGACCTGAGAAACCAAAGCAGTAGGTGTTACCCCAGATACTGACCCAAAGAAAAGCATCTGCCCAAAACATCTTACTCTGAAAGCACAGGACCAACAGCAATTCCACTACTGAAGGGACAGTGAGGAATGCTATGGAAAAAATACTATCAATGGAATTGTCAGTAGTCTCTAAATACTAGTTGGATTTTTTAATTACAAATTATACTGTGAATGTGCTATTTTTAGGCTCAAAAAATGAAAGTTGCCTAGGGAAATGAATACCTAATTTCTGCAGGAGCTCTATATCCAAATCAAGTTTTCTAGGTAATTTTGCATACATCAGTTGAATTTCTAGGTAAAAGAGAAATATTTTTAAATATGAGTGTGATTCACATCACTCATTAGTAGATTAAGTGATTTTAATGTGGGGTTTTTTAAATTCTTTAAATTTTTTAAAAATTTTTTAAATCTGCATTACCTCTTCAAAATCTAAATACCATTTTTAAAAATTGTTTAGCACTATAAAGTTCTAGATGATGCTATATTTTCTATATAAATTTTGATCTGCTGTGGCAAAATATCAAAGATGGTACAGAACCTCTCATATCAGCAAAAAAACAAATGAGCATTTTTAGTCTCAATGGCCTTTTGTTGGGAAGCTGGGAAAAATACATTGCCACACAGATACAGTTTCTCCACTGCTTCCTCTGCTATCATACTGGTGCTTTGGATGACTACAAGAGCCGTGACAAGCTTAGCAAAAAAGATGAGACAATCAAGAGTCAGGAAAACAAAATAATTAGAAAAATATTATGCAAACAAAAACTAAATGCAACAAAAGCCATTATGCATCACCGATAGAAATAATTTAATAAATATGTTCTATTCTTAGCATTGATTAATTATAACAAGTGTGGAAAACATTTTAAGAAAAGCTTTCAAGTATCTTAAAATAAATAATCTTAGAGAAGTAAGGTGGTGTAGAAGTGATGCTACTAGGCTGGAAACCTGGAAGGACAGCTGCTGACTGCTATTCATATTTTCACTATGTTAAAACAAATCTCATCTTGTTTCTTAGTGAATGTAGCAGGTTTTATCCGTGTTTTACCAAAACAATCCATTAATTCCCTCTTACCTATAACATGCTTTTAGATGTTCCCATTAAATATGCTTCAAAAACCTGGATTCAATACACTACTAGACTGCAGTGTCCAACATTGTATTACGGCCATCTACTTTACAGCCAACTTTGACCTCACTGTTTCATTTTCCATTGCCTCAATTCTTCCCTGGCAGTGGAGGAAATACTTGTTTTCTCTCTACTTCTTATAGGTGTTGCAAAGATACAGATATAATGGCATCATTCAGCCAGAGCTTTAGCTTTGTTAAAGTGGATCCCTGTTCTGTTTTGGACTCCAGATAAAAGTGAGAAAAATGAATACTGAGCTTAAGTACCACTGAACAAGCATTCCCAACCTCTTCAAGCTAGGCCATCTAAAACCATTTATATCTTCATATCACATATATTAGTTATATTAAACTTTTATTCAACTTGGCTTTTTCTGATATTTTCCAGTCTGACCACAGATTGCAAACACCAAAATAATTTCAGCTGTCTCAATTTAGAATACAAGGCACAAGGAATAAGAAAATACTATTTTTGCAATGTAAGGAAGGATTACATGCCATACACCCATACCAAATGTACTAATAATGCTAAGAACAAAAAAGGGAGAAGAAAAGTAAACTTAAATTTTTAGTACTGTTGTTAAATTTGGTTTCCAGAATCTAAGCACCAACTGACCTCAGTAGTGAAAGTGGTATGTGGGACAAGCCAGAAAGAAATTGCAAGTAGCAGGATAGCAAAAAGGTGTCTGGCCTCAAACTGTTAATTAGCAACTAGCAAAGGTGTACCATATATTCAGGGCTTCAGCATTCCACCTCCAGAGGTTCCTGCTAGTCTGCCTCATTATCATCTGGATGGCAAACAACACTCTTTCCTGGGAGTTCACTGCAACAGTCTTATTGACTAAGTTCCCACAGTGTTAAATCATTCTGTAGCTTTCACTCCATTCTCCCCACCTTCCCACCCCTGAATAATAACAGCTTTGGTGGATTTATGGGGGTGGTGCATAGATGAGAAGCATTTGATAAACACGATAGCATAATACAGTTTCTATTTATGCAATGCCCTTAGCTTCAGAACATTTCACATGCCAAGACAGTATTTAAAAAAACAGAAATAAACTAATCTGACTTTGTTCTTGCTTGTATACTGCTTCTGCTACAACTTACGTATCTCTGACAAACACCCAAATGTGTTCTTTCCTGGATGTAGTGAATTTGAAGTAACAGGGAAAAAAGAACTAGTAAGGCTGTGATTGCTCACTTTCCATCATCTTTCAGGTTGGAGCAAACCAACAATTTCTAAATATACTTCATGTTATTTTTTTCAGTGGCATACATCTGAGACATGCAAATCTATGTAACATAATTTTTTTAAAAGTAAGAATAAAAATTTAATTTCTACTAGAAGTAAAACTGAATTATCTTTCATTGTGAAAGAACCTATCCAGAATCATAGATCCTTACATCACTGGAATAATAAAGGCTTAGGTTTAAGGTTACTCTAGGCTTGGCTCTGATTTTGGACCTGAAAACAACTGGATATTTTTTTGGAATGGGTCAGACTCTAAGAACACACCATAGGTTAAGTTTCCTTAGAGGATGCAGAGTAGACACAACTTGTCCAAATGGGCCCTGAGCTATCCTGAGGGGAAGTGGGCTGACAAGCAAGTCTCAAGAGATGTTCTGAAATTGTAAATCTTACTATTATTATTGTTGTTGTTGTTGTTGTTGTTGTTATTATTATTCAGGGGGAAAAATAGAAAGTGACTGAAACCATTACTTAAGAAAAGATCAAGATAAATGAATGTTAAAAGGGAGGAAAGAAGAAAATGGTGCTGGAACAGCTTTTTGGCAACATGACCAAGCGATAAACTTCAGATGGTAGGGATTTTCAGGTGAAAACATAGTATTTCACATTCAGAAAAAAAAACCAGGCAAAACCACACCAACAAAAACAAAAACAAAAAAACAAACAAACAAAAAAAAACAACAAAAAAACCACAACAAATAGACATACAAAACCCCCCAAACAAAATAACCCACCCCATAATATCTGTCATAATACTCAATCACTATGAATTTTGAAAAATCTACAAGAGGAATTCCTCTTATGCACAGAAAAGTTTCCTTCAGTAAAACCTTAACAAGATTTTACTATTAAATCAAATTGAAAATGGATGATTTTGAATTCAAATCTGCCTTTGAGAAGTGCAGATTTCACAAATTGTTGCATGGGGATGCAGTAGAGCTCAAGGTTTTTACTATCTATTTCATATTAGTGATCATTAAGGTAGCAACCTCACTGATTGGCTTTTAATCTTTCCATGGTTGCACATTGTATGATTTCTACTACCTTAGTTCCAGCAGCAAGTAGATTGACTCCCTCTAGACAAACAGCCCAGCATCTTTTCTCTTTCTTACAATCATTTTTTGGTCTCTTAGGTGTGCTCAGCTGAGGGAGACCAGTGCCTGATGCTGCTCATCCCATGGACCCAGTCCTGCTGAGCTGGGTGTTGGAAGCAGCTGCCAGGACCTGAGCCTGCAACCAGGGCATTTTTCTTTCCTTCTGTAACCAAACAGATATTTTTATTTTCTCCATTTATTTCTGCCTGGATATACCATTAATTCATTACTGAGAGAAAAAATACTCACAGAAAAAATATTCACAGAAAAAGAGGAAGGAAAATTGCTGATTCTCCAAGTTACCAGACACTTGGATTTAACAAGTGAGGGGTAGCACTGCAGGAGAGAATTAAATATATATTCTGAAATGAGTTTAATATGAAATTTGAGCTTTATTCACCACCACCCTCCTTGTATTGTACCCGTTTCATTAGCTGTTAAATTTTAACGAGAATACATATATCTATATTTACACTTTGCTTCTTGGTATTGGTTGTGAGAAGAATATTTTCTTTCCCACCTTCACAGAAAGTTTGAACTTATTCCATAAAAGTTTCCACTGATTTCAGTCCAAATGTTCACAGAGTAAATTGCTATACACAACTAGTGAAAGCTGAACTTTTTACATTAGCTTATGTGTTTAGCTTTAAAAGGAAAACAAAATGAAACAGAGGCATATTCTGTACTTCTTAGTACTAAACATACATTCCTCCAGCATTTACAAAAATTAGATTAAATTCATTCACTGGAAATATTTCAAATACTTTAAGTCATTTAGTTACCAAAGCATATTCACACTCAGTTCTTTATTTTATGAAGTAATATTACTGGGCAGATGGTTCTCAAAACTACAGCTGTACCAGTGATGAAATATTTTCTTAATGAGTATGTCTTTTCCCATTCCTAAAAGTGTTCCCACAGAAACAGGGTCTGTGGATCAGAATCTATGATGCAGTACAGATTTGTCCTGAGACTGATAATAAGATTCAGCAGAAAAGTTCCATAGCTCAAACTGGAGGTTTCAGCTGACCATAATCACAACCTTTAGTAAAAGATAAAATTTACCAGGAGACCATCCAATAATTAAGACATGAAAAAAGGCCATAAGGAAAAGATAAAGTTTCCAGAATTCTATTCTAAGAATAAATACGAAACTGAAATTTTTCTATTACTCTGTGGAACTGAACATAACATCTGACATATAAAAATACATTACATTTTCTTAAATAACATTCTCCTATTTCTCAAATAAACAAACCAGGAAACACAGGAACCCATTTTTAAACAGATTGATATTCATCCTATGTAATCTTTTGTCATCTAAATGTTAAATATTTAGTATAAGTTTCCAAGATCTACTGAGAATGCAACAAGAGAAACATGAGAATACAGTTTGCACACTTTCTGAGGGATATGACTGATGTTGTTACCATTTATCTGTTCTCACCTTCACTCTTAGTCTTCTGGAGAAGTTACATATGAAAAGACTTTTTTTGTTTGTTTTACTTTTTTTGTTCACTTTCTCAATTTAAATTTTGATCAGCTTTTCCTTTGGAGCTGGTGAGATGGGTTGCCCTCTGAAGATGCTTCTCTTACTCAATTATTTGCCTGCACAGCTTAGGTAAAATGTTTAAATTTGGGTAAGCCATGAAGTTATAGCTAATCTGACTCACTGACAGGTGTGGTAGTCTCTTTATTAAGATTTTAAATCATCAAATAGATCAAATTATTAATATGCGATGCTGGGTTAAGTAAATGCCAAGAGAAACAGTTAAGAAACTGTTGTTGTTAAGAAACTGAATATCACAATATTTTTAGAAATCATTTTCAGGAAGTTGAGCTCACAGAATACAGAGAGGTCTGTAGGATGATAAACAGTGGGTTGAGTGTAACTCAACCACTTAGCTAAAGGCCTGCAGTCTGCAAGACGTACAGTTACAAATACAGTAATTGTATAGTCTAATGCCACAAAAGAGGTAACCAGAAGCAAAACCAAAAATTTTCTTCGAAAAGCAATATTTCAGGAAATTATAAATATCTATCTCAGTATAATTTAACTTCTTCATGTAGTGCTTTGTCACTAACGAAATTTTCATACACCACAAAATGGAAGTAAGGAAGACTATCTCAGTGTGCAAAATTTCAGAGAGACCACCCTTGTAACACTTATTCACACTGCAACGAATGTGTGAAGTACAAAACTTAGAAGCAAACTACATAAGTGATGCAAGATCCTAAAAAAACCCAAAAATATGGGACCAAAGGTGCTCCAACTAGCTTATCAAAGGGAAGGTCAAAAGTGTGGGCATTTACAAATGAAAAAAATACATCACAGAAATGGCTTAAAATATACTTCATCAAAATTTTGAGGGACACTATTTCATGCACAGGGAGTGGAAATAAATTCTTCAAGAGCAATCAGGCAAGCCAGAGATGAAAAGTTAAGGAATAGGAAAATCATCATTAGTGTGATGTCCAAATATGAGAATCTAAAACTGCAACCAAGTTGGGTTTTTCTTAAAAGTTAACAGAAAGAACCAAGCAGCTTCAGAGGGCAATTCATCTTATCCTAAACAAAACCCTGAAATTACATGGAATGCATCTGGTCATACCTGCTTCTCTCCTCAGTAGAACAGGGGCAAAAATAACTAGCTCAGGCTGAGGCATCTATGCTTTTTACATCCAAAGTTAGGTGAGATGTACCCCAGCATATATTGCTTTTTGGAGCCAGACTGTCTTCGGGAGTTGCACTGTTATCTCCAGAAAACTGATAATCTATATTTTTCTTTCTCCTGGGGAGGAAACCTTATCCCTTTGCCTGAGAATGAGTGTAGAGGAGAAAGCAAGAGGCAAGTAGCTTAGGGCAGTAGTGCATAATCAGTAGATTTTTTCATTTCAGCTTTCAACTTGAAATTACAGATCTAACTTCCATTTGTGACTGCTATGACTGTACTGAGATTAGCATTTACCATATCACTTTCTACAGCTGGTATCAGTGAAAATATTTATGCACACAGTGAGAGAAGAAAAGTATCTGCCAAAACCTGTGGGTGCCACTAAAAACATTTATTTCAAATCTGTGGTTTTTACAGTGCACAGCACAATGGTATTCTGCTTACAGTTGGAAATACCAGGCACTTTCATAATACAAAAAAAAAGTAAAAATAATTTTTGCCCTGTAGTAGAAACTGTCCATACCCCAAATTAAGCACTATAAATACAACAGAGCATCAGATGCCACCTCAGCAGTGTGAGAGGTCTAAGCTTCCCAATGAAGCCCCCCTGTAACAGACATAGCTGTAAAGTCGTCTTAACTTAAAGCCCTCTTTAGATTTTCAATAAATAAAAAGAATGCACATGAAAATCAAATCAAATACAAACATGCAGAGCTCCCTTAGGCCAAGCTTACAGATAGTAAACAAGTACAGAGCTTCAAACACTGAAGGTAACAATCATTCTTAGGGACTTTATTCACTTGGAGATGTTGGGGTGCTACCAGAGCCAGACAACTGAAAACCAGATGGTTTGTGAACACTGCACCAGGTCTTCTCAATATAAATTTCTGAATGAGCTGCTCCTTCTCACCAATATTTGGCAGACAGTACTTAGGGGGTTTTTATTTGCCACTGCTACAAACCATAGAAAGGTTTTCTGAAGGCGACGGAATGCTGACCTCACTGAAGAAAGACCAGTTTTACCTTAGTTAATGAATAATAGTTGCCATTTTCTGTAATTGTTCCCCCCCTTTACTGTCACAAATGGTCTTACAATAACAATCATAGTGCATAATCTGATGCAAGTGCTCTTAAAGAAATTTCTAGTAAAGGACTGCAGCCTCTGTGGGAGGTAACTGTCAGAATTATCTTAAACCACTACCTGTCTTCCACTACAATAGAAAAGTCCTTTAATCGAAATAATCCTTTTTCAAATGAGCAACTTTTTTTTCCTCTCTGCAATTCACTCATCTTAAAAAAAGCACTATAGCTTTTGTGCATAACTTAATTCATTCTTCAAGACAAGTACAAAATTTGTCACTGACATTTAGCGCCAGCCGTAGGCAATGGATAAAATGAACTAGTTAGCAATTTAACCTGTAAAAAAAACAGAGTGGGATGAACAATTTTCTGCCATCAAAGCAAATGGCTAACATTTAGCAAGATTTTATTTTTATTTTTCAGCCCATCCCATCCTCAAGAAGAAAGAAGTCAGGCTAACATTTTTTCTGGGTCCTAAATCTTCCTCTCAGCCTATTTCTTTAATGGTTTAAAGTAAATGACTATCCAGAGGATAATTAGGCACTGTGCTGTCGCATCGTGTCAGGTCACAGCTGGATTTAGTCAGCATTAACCTTTGGGGAGAATTGGAATATCAGTATCATTTAAAATTAAAGACGTGTAAGCAGGCATTTCTGGAGATGTTAGAAAAGTAATTGTCTGTAAATTGTTTGACCTTGAGATTTAATTGCATGCACAACACACATTCTAGCAAGAACCCTGGACTGTGTTCATTCTCTTTCACCTCCGTACCTCTCACTTTGCAGAACCCATTAAGCTACCTGTGGATTTTTCTGAAAAATATTAAAGATTGTTTTATACCAAGAACAAAAGCTTTTAACCAAGACCTCTTACAAACAAAACTGTTAAATAGCTATAGTATAGACCTCACCTATTTGAATTTCAATCTTTTTATAAACTTAGAAATGTTTATATATACATAGAAAATACTCCGTTAAACAGCTATGCTTAATTTTTATTCCTTTTTTTTTTACTAACAAGTTTGCATATTATGCCTTACTCCCTTTTTCCCTAATGAGACAGCTTATGCTTTCAAAGTCCCTCAAGCTAGGCAAATCTCTCCACTGCTTCCACTGTTAATAATGAAACTTCATAATTATACAAATCCAAGGTGGCCAATCAGCTTCTCGGGCTGAGCCTTTGGGTACCTCATACATTATTTATGTGGCGCTCGGGCCTGTGAACTCACTTTCTTATATTAGAAGCCTAATTAATATTTAATCACATGTAGAGGGGGCACACAAAGCTGTGCTCGTCCCCAAAAGAAGTGCAAGTAAAACTGTACACAGGTGCTTGTTTGCTTGTGTGCATGCGCATGCTGTAGTATGCACACTCAGACACACACACTAATTAGAAACACAGATCAGCAATGATGCAAATCTTTGAAGATGCTAACATATGCCAAAAAAGGACAAGCATAGTTTTGATCCTGACTGCAAAACAGCTTTCTCAGGTGATGCTGAAACCATTTGAGACTCTCCAGGAAGATTTCAGCATATGAAAACTAATGCCAAGGAAAACATTTTAGGTTACTTGGTTCTATGGTTACTTTTTCTTCCTAGAGACCTAGAGACATGCCCTATATATTCCCGGGGACAAGCTCTTGATTCACACTGGTACTGCGTCATCTACTGCAAAGCAGTTGTTACCACAGCCCATGAGAAAAAGTAGTAATACCTGAAAGAACACTCACATTTTGTGTTCATGTCATAATCGCCTCTTCCCTGGCACTGAAATCCTAGATAATCCCAGCTGTTATCTTGCATAGCAAAGCAAGTTCTGGAAAAAACCTTAGTAAGGATGATAGTGATGATGATGATGATGATGGTGATGATGATGATGATGATGATGACGATGATTTAAGGTGTAGAAGATGACATTTGTTACTGGACATTTTATCTAAAAAATTTTCATGTCTCTTGATGCTGAAATATTTTCATCCTTACCTATTATTGTGCTTCTACCCCCAAAATCCTCATTTGCCTGTTGCTTCATTTTTGTCTACACAGACTCTGACAGGTCACACTACATTAGGAAACCTTTTTGATTGGAAGGAAGAGCAATCCACATATAGAACTCTCTGAGTACATGAATCAAAGGAGTAAGAAAAATATCTGCCTTACAATTGTAAATTCCACTTAGCTTAATATAGTTCAATACAAAAAAATGTTACATCACATTTATACTATTATTTAAATCAACATTTCCAAAGAAGCATTGTCTTTTCTGAGGTATTATCCTCTCAAGACCACTGCAATCGCTCCCCACCACTGTCCAAACTTCTTCTTTAAAACTGCTTTGTAAAATTGATTTATATTTTCACTAGCATTGTCTCTCCATAAGCATCAGCAAATGGGACTTATGGCCTTCATTCTCCATCATTTGCTATTAAAGCATTAATGTGTCCTTGAAATTAATTAATCTTATCAATATACAGAATAGCTGTGATAACTAGAGCTGGAAAAACCCAATAAAATTTGGTTTGCTGGACAGAAGAGAATTAGGAACAAGGAGAGAGAACTCTGGGTGAGGAGACAGGTGAGGCCACACATGGAGTGCTGCAGCTCTGGGCTGCTCAGTACAAGAGAGACGTGGAGCTACCAGTCAGAGTGCCTTTGTGTCAGTGAAGGGCCACTAAGGTGATGATGGGACAGGGAATTTCTCCTACAAGGCAAGGCTGAAAGAGCTTGGATTGTTTAGCCTGGAGGAAAGAAGGCTCGGGGAACATGTGAAGTGAGGAAATGGAAAAGAGGGGAATCAATCAGGCTCTTCTCAGTGGTGCCCTATGACAGGACAAGAAGCAATGGACAGACATCCTGAACCGAACCACACACATCCTGAACACCAAGAAACACTCTTTTCACTGTGAGAGTAACCAAGCACTGGCGCAATCCACCCCTTGTGCATTCTCCGTTCTTGGAGATATTCTGTATCTTCCTGGGCAACTGAGTTTATGTGGTCCTGCTTTAGCTGAGGGGTTGGACCCTCAGGGATTCCTTCCAACCTCAATCGCGCACTAAGCCCACAAATTTTGTAGAAACAACAACAACAAAAAAAGAGTAAAATTTCTGCCTAATATTTGGTATTTTCTGGTATGTTTTATTTTTATTTTATAGTTTCCAAAGACATTTATACATTAAAAGATTTAAAGATTAATTTCTGTTCTGCTGGGATATTTCATTTTGAAGAATACACTGTGCAAATTTCCTTTACCATGTTGAATGAAGTGTGCCACACAAATAAAAAGTACTGTAATGGTTAAACAATAAAGAACAAAAATCATTGCAATGACTGTTCAAATGAAGCAATCCTTTCTTCTCCTTCTAGTCTCACTTCTCTCTTAAAATCTGTGTTCCACAGCTTAAATTTGTCATTACATCAACTTACAAAGTAAAGCAGAGTATCAATGCAGCCCCAAAACTAAGCTGGATCTCCATAGTGCAGTTTTGTCTCTACAAACAACTTAAAAGATGCAGAAAACTGTATGACTTCAAATGCCTGACATCAAAATTCTTAAAATCAAACTGTTCTTAAGAAACCATGAACCTTCCAGAGTAAAGTGACAGAAATAAATAACTTGGCCCACCATGTAGTCCATGCATACATGGAACCCATGCAATATATGCACACACAATGTATTGACATCAGTTTGCTAAACACCTCTGGCAATAATCAAAAAAATAGACATTCATATATTAGCTTACTAATGTTTTAAATTAAGTCAAATTCAATTTCATTTTGGCTTATTTTTCTCCTTTCAGGGAAAAAGACCAGTGAGGCATTAAATGCAAGACACAAACCCAGGACTAAGTATCTGGAAAATTTATAGAGTTTTGCAACCATTTTCCAGTGCTACAGTCCCAGAGGTACATGAACTGAGAAGAAATATTTGTTGTAGTTCCAGGGAGAGTTGGAAATGTTATAATTTTATTTAAGATATTTTCATTAAAAAAAAAAAAAAAAAAAATCACTGGCAACCATGTTTATACTATTTCCTTACAATGACAGGTATCCAGAATTTGAAATTAGTATATTTTGTGGGGAATGTTCCTTCATTAGAAAGACCTGGCTGAATCGCAGTAATTTTAGCTTTTTCCTTCATCTTTCTTTTGCACTGTAGTTACTATTTTAATACCAGACCAGGTAAGATTAGGGATATACAGAAAACAGATGACTTTTTTCAAAAGTCATCAAAGAGTGGGTTGTTTTGGCAGTAATGTGAAAATATATTTTCTAATATATTTCCACATTGTGGGTTTTTTGCTAAATGTACCACTACGCCACCAACTTCAAAGCTTAAACTTGATCTAAGACCTGTCTACTAAACAGAACAATAGAGACGAAAAAAAAATTTAAAAATTCATCTTACATTCCAGCTTCAGTACAGGATTGTTCTACTGTATTTTCTAATGGTCTGGGTCAGCCTACCATTAAATTATTCAAATAAAGATGAGGGACCTGATTCTCAGCTGACACATATCAGTATAGTTTCATTGATTTAAATAGGGCTATACAAATTTACATCTCCTGTGAATCATGCCCATCATTTCAATCAGAACGATTAAATGATTACTTTCCTTGTATATTAGCATAAATTGGTAATAACTAATGAGTGCTCATAATTCTCTGCCTTTTTGTAAGCCCTTCTCAAGCATAGGAGCATTTACCTGGTAGAAGGGTGAATACATTAACTGTTAGCACATACACAACTGAATAGTGATGCACAGCACAAACAAAACTATGGGAAAGATATACAGTCCTTCTGAATCTACAATTCACAATGGTCAAAATATTTTAGAAAAATTTCAGCTGAGATTACAAGAACAGATGCTGCCACTTTACACTTGTACCAAATAATAATGCTGCAATAACGAGCTGAAGAGGGTATCAATTTTATATTATAGGTAGACCAATGTGACTTTCTTTGAAAGAAAACATGACTCCAGAAACAGAATATTTGAGAAAAGTATCCTTTTTTAACAAAAATAGAATGAATTAGTAATTGCCATGCTAAAGAAAACATCAGCTATAACATTTAGGTTGGATATTAGGAAAAGCTTTTTCACACAGAGGGCACTTAGGCACTGCAAGGCTCCCCAGGGAAGTGGTCACAGCATTAAGTGTTTGGACAGTGCTTTCAGGCACATGGTGTGACTCTTGGGACTGTCCTGTGCAGGGCCAGAAGTTGCACTTTGATGATCTTTGTGCATCCCTTCCAACTTAGGATATTCTATGATTCTGTGATCATTTATGTAAAAAAGTGAAAAACAATGGAAGCTCATTCTCTAATATGTCTTAAAAGCCTTGATAGTCTTTTCAAATCACCACATATTCGTCAGCTGTGTTAACAAACAGCACCACCCAAGTGTGCTTTTCCCCAGTCACCACTATTTTAGACTTTAGTGTGAAGTCTCAAAGTGAGGGATTGTTCCTCACTTTGCCAAAAGTGGAACAAGAAGACTTTCTGGATTCTTCAGTAGCTTCACAGGATGGCAGAGAGAAGAGTAACAGAAGTATCTGTCACAATTCCAGAACCCTCCTCCTCCTAAAAAAATCCTAGATTTTCTTGAACATCAGTCCAAGGAGAAGGAATTAACTATCCTGATAATCAAAACCCATAACAAATATATTTTTCTCCCCATTTAAAAAGCTTGATATATCAACCACACATGGAGAAAATAAATTTTAAAGTCATTATTTAAGTGTAAGATATTCTTTCTATATAAATAAAAGCAGTAGAGTGGGGGGGGAAATGAGGACAAATGCCCATCCCATAACTCTACTCTGAGAAAATACAATCCGCTAAAGGTGTGCTTTAAAACTTGGAAGTGAAATAACAGATTCAAAAAAATTGCCCATAGAGTTAGGTCATGTAATTACAGTCATTCTTGAATGGGATCTATTAAACCCATATCCAGCTCAGAAAGAAGCATTTCCATAGTTTCCTTAGATTTTGTGTACTTTGACTTTTAAAGGCACAATAATATTGAAGGGATATATCATAAAATAAAAGTAATAAATACACTGAGAAACATTACGTTATATCTGCTCTGCTTACAGCTTGCAAAATATCCAGGGAACCCTAATAAGGAAAATACAGACTTTGGGAAAAAGAAATTATCATGAAACCACTAAAAACTTCTCTGGCCTGGAAAAGGAAATTTAAAGGAAAAAAAAGAAAAAAAGAAGACTCAAAGAGAAAGGAAAGGGCAATTAAAAAAATATATAAGAGAAGAAAAAAATAGGGAGAGAAATATGAAACTAACCTTGCTCACAGTCAAAATGTCATTCAGCATTCTTGCTTTCATTTCTAGAAAGTATCTGTATTAAACCCATTTTTATTAAAAGTGGGGTTTGCTGCCCAGCTTGACTTTACCTTCTGAAGACATACATATATACAGACATACAATCAATTTTTGACTCATGATCAGAATATTTTATTTCAAATCTTCATTTTTTTTTAAATCCAAGACTTGCTTGGAGTTTCTATACAAGTTTAGGAATATCAAGACCTTGAACTTCACTGCAGGTGTTCCCAGTGTTTCAAGAACAAATTCTTAGATATAATACTCAAACATCATGTACCTTTTATATCATATTTTCCAAAGTCTTTCTGATGAAAAATAAATAACCAATACATATAGGAAACTTTGTTGAAAATTAAATTTGTAACATACTTGCATTTATACACTTAGATAAATATATACAGGGGGTGTGTGTCCAAACACATGCCCATCTATGTCTTACACTTGTGTGTATATATATATATACATGTGCATGTATGTATTCACCAAAGTCTTCAAAACTGATCCAGCAATTAAACAGAGGGCTTTAAGCAATTAATGCATAAGTAATATAATTATCAGTAAACTTCATTTCCACCACTCTCCAGCTTTCCTAGTTTCACTGAGATGCATATTCACCATTATACAAAACTTTTACTAATCCAAATTGAAAAGAAAATCCACACATAGAAAATTGTGACTTTTTTTTACCTGACTTTTGTAAGAAAATTGGTGCTCACTTTAAAATCTCAGTTAAGACAATTCCCAGTTGGAACTATTTGTGTAAGATCCTTGCTTCCTCAAATATACAGAGCATAAACTGATTTTAGGTATAGATTCCCCAGTGTTTCTTCATGTATTTGTATCTGCATAGGAACAAAATAGACAATAGGATACCAAAAACACCACTTTAGAGGGCTAGAAGATGGAGATAAAAATTGCAATTTTTTTCACTTTGTTTTCATATGAGTCTCTCACAGTTGAAATATTGGTGATATTTGCTACTGGATACATTTACATAGAAACAATTCTTCTTCTAGTGTACCCTGAAAGTCAATGTGAGGTTTTCTGCTGTCTTCATTGTGGTAAGGATGAGGCCCTATACAGCCAAAACAAAAATTGTTCTTGATGAGCCACAGTTGGTGTACAGGCACTACCTTTTCAAGTTTTACCCTTTTCATTTAGTCTAGGGAAATGCTATAAAGTGTTTCTTCTCTACAACATCTGTCTTAAATAGCAGGAAAGGAAATGAGAACGAAACTGAAGTAGCTGGCACTATATCCCCTATTTCTTCCACCTAACAGTACCATGAACAGTCCTTTTTGCAGTAGAGAAGACTTGTGTGCAAGTCTACATTACAACAGTGGTAAAAACAAAGAAATTGGGCTGACTCAAATTTCAACAGTGTGAAAGAATCCTAACATACATTTGATTCTAATGTCTACCTCTGATATATAACTAAATTTAGTATCTGCTGTCTTCTGTAATCTTAAGTGCGTTGCTATCACCTAGAAAGGCAAAACTTACAACCAAAGTAAGCATTTCTTTGCAAAATATTTTGATTAGGTTAGACCTGGTGAGATTCTCCTACGTGTAGGGGGTATCTTTACAGTTTATAATGAGTGTTTTGATTTACAGAAACTTTAGTCAGTGATTTTAAGTTTAAGAGAAATCATAACAGTAAGTTTTAAAAAACCTCTTCACTACACTGTTTTCACTGGTAAGTTAGAGTACAGAATGTGAAATGAAATACTATTGCAATCAATGTCAAAAGTTTACCATTTTGGATTTCATACACTAAATGTCATTCAAGAGTGTATTCCAGTGTGATACCGAATTGGTAGCCCTTTTCACATTTACAATGTTCCTACTTTGTTGCCAAGCATCTGCATATTAATAAGTAACACCATTTAATGAGAGAAAAAAATTCCAATGCAACACACTTAACTCACTGCCTTTATCCACTGTATCACAGTAAAAAAGTGAACTCTGATGCCAAAGGGAAGTTAGGCCTTTAAACTGCAACTCGAAATTGCAGCTAACATGCTGAAGCAAGGATGTCACAGTTACACATAATTACCATTTCTACAGGAGTCTGTTTCCTGTGGTGACAGTAGCATATTTAAAAGATAGCATTTTCAGTCTTTGATGTCACTTTTCTCATACAAAACTGTTTTTTTCACCAAGAGCCCTATTCAGTAGACCAGCCTTATCCAGTAAAGCACTTAAGGATATGTCTAGATCCCATTTAACTTAGGCACATGATTAGGATTTTTTTTTTCTGAAAAAGGATTGAACTCAAATATGTGTTTCAAATGCTTTGTCATATGGGAACTTAAAATAGAAGCCAAACTCCTAACTGCAATACTAATACTCCTGACTAGCTAGGAATTTTAGTCACAACAAATTTTATCATGTTTTACAGGTTTATTTTTCCAAATAATATTTAGTATCATCTTGTCTTATCACATAGCACATGCTGTAAGCTTATTAGAAGCCAACAAAAAGTTTGAAAAAATATTAAGCTTAATCATATTTGAATCTTTAATACTTTACCAGTGCTCCTCGTGGCTTAAAGACCATAAGCTTTAAATACCACAGAAGCTTTTTTTTCCTACATTTGAACTAAGAATGCTTAGAAAGGTATCTGCTTATAGAACAGGTTGTAAAATGGAAATTCACAGGAGGAAAACCCTTCCTATGTCTCCTGCATTTTTCTCTCCATCTTTTGATTTTTCTTATTCATAATCACTGTAATGAAAAAGGTGTTTTCCTAGATAAATATTACAGAACAAAGAATACAGCATGACTTCCTCTGTTATACTACCAAATATCTTCCCATCAACCTAGCTATAAATAGTGCCCTGATTATATAGCAACTGAAGCTGTCACCTGTTCCCCTTGTACAAAGCACCTCCATGCTACTCAAACCCTGAAGGAACCCTTTTTTGCAACCCTATCATTGAAGACACCCTTTAAAGACTGTCTAATACTTCAGCGTTTTTTGTTAGGCTTTTTCTAATATTATCCTCAATACAACAGTCTGGGGCAATTTTAGTATTTATACATGAGGGGGATCTCACTGGGAAGGTTGTGTCACTGTCATTCCAACAGAAAACTGGGTGTGTCCTGGGGGCCCTTCAGTGATTTCCATGCCTGGGGTAGATCATAGTGGCTGTTGAAGTACGTGTAATGCACTGCCTCTTCTACATAAGCTCATTACATTTTCTCTCTTAGGATAATTTCTTACAGCTACAGCACAGAAATGAAAATTTAGAAATGTTTTTTCCCATTTCTCACTGGGCCTCAGACTTCCTGTGTGGATCCTGAACAAATTGTTTTACTTACTCTACCTCTGCTTTTCACATCTGAGAAGTAGAGATAAAAGCAAAAGGGGCACTTCAAGGCTTAATTCATTAAAATTGGCAAAGAACTTTCAGGTCAATGAATGGAGGCTGCAACAGATTAACATATTAAAAGTTTTAATAATTTATTTGTGATCTACTTCAACTGATGCAATATGCTTCTAGACTAGAAGCAACAGGAAAATTTAACACTGTGTCACTGGTATACATGTCCAGTTTTGTAGACCAGTAACTGTAAATGAAAGATATTGATGTGTTTCTTCTATTTGGGCTGTGTCTCAGGGTACTAACACATAGCTTAGGAATCACCTTCTTTCAACTGGAAGTTAAAATAAAGCCAGATGTAATATAAATACACACTTCATGTTTATACACACATACACAGCACATACACAGAAAATAAAATATGTGCATTGAGATGCTATTCCAAAGGAAGAAAAACATTTTTCCTTTATTGTGTTACAAGGCCATAATTTCTCAAGTTCAGTTATAAATGCTGTAGAAATGCTCTGGAAAAAATGCCTGTAATTAACAAATATATGATTTTATGTAAGATCCTTTGTTTAATATATGTCTTCATATTAATGTACTGTGATTAAAAGAAAATAAAACATTTAGCAGAGGAAGAGAAGACATATTTTTATTTTTTAAAATAATAAAATCTGCTTTATTCCAATAGCATTTTTCCTCTGGATTTTTTCCTTTTAAAAATAAAAATTCCATTTTCCTGTCTGAATTCAAAATGATTGACTGGAGCACAATATTAAGTAATAAATAAAACAGTCCCAGTAGCTGAAAGACTCTTGAATAAAGAGAAAATTATTTTTGGATTTTCCTTCTGATCAGATATGAAATATTCTGAAACGCCACCTCTATAATTTGATAAAAAGCTTGATATCCCCAAATGAAAATAGGATTCAGCACTTTCATTTTTCTGTCTCTAAAGGAACCTCTAGGTAAACTGATTTTAAAAAAATGAAAATCTCAAGCATAAAGGTGGGAGTAATGAAGCAAGTTTAAATATGCGCTGACCTTTGAAATGAACTGCATTCCATGTTGTTTGGCCAAGAAGCTGGCTGTGTTGCTGTCTCCATCAATTTCCACAGCATAAAAGATGTGGGTTTTGGAGCTGCCCTGCTCTCTGGTGGATGTTGATAGGCATCGCCACAAATACACCAGGGCTGATAGTAACAACCATATGTTCATTGCTCTGAAATATTAAAAAGAAATCCACAAGGGGTAAAAATGTAAGCATCTTATTTTTTTGTCGTTGCTTTTCATAGTGAGGATTTACCCAGAGGTGGCTGTATTTTATTTTCCTCTTCTTTGGATAAAAAAATAAAGTCCTAGAATTTTTTTAAAAATTTAGTTTCAATATTAAACTAAAAAGATAAAAGCAAAACAAAACATTATTTTGGGAATATAAGAGGCTTATGCTGTTTGACAGTATCTAAAAGCAAAGTGATATTGTGCCATATGATTTTATTCGTATAAATTCAAAAATTAAAACATAAACTACTTTGCAGCTTTACTTACATGATTATTTTCTTTTTCCACTCCTGTTTTATTATACAAGTTTCACTAGTTTTACCCAGTGATTTGCCAATCTCAAGCTGTTCACTGGACCTGAAGGTCAAATGGCATTCTCTGAAAAATTTCAGTGTTCAATATCAAAATGAAAGACGACCACTTGAATGCCTAGCAATTTTAAGAAAAAAGACTAATCTAAATATCTAAATATCTGAATATCTGGTCTAAGTCCTTTTGTAATATATTCTATGAAATATCAGTTTAAAATGGAGTCTTATGATATGATCATAAATTGCCTGGAAAAATTAATTACAGAAAAGATTACAAAGTCAAGATTATGCATATGAGAAATACTACAGGTATCTTAATTAGGCAATATTAATATGTGGCTGAAAGTTTATTCTGTACATGCTAACTCTTAGGCACTAGATCCTGGCTTTAAAAATATGGCAGTAGCAAATAAAATCATCCTGAGTAATATGCTGGTGTTGCATCTGTGATGAAACAACAAGAAGGATATCTTTTAAGTAGATGTGATACCAGGCATAAACAGTGGTAGAGCTCCAATTTACTTTTCCACCTACATTCCCCTTTGTTTAGGTACCTGTTAAGAGCTGTACAACACCAGAATTTAAAAATTAATTTTGAAATGTATGGGACAATGCTGTTTTGCATGTTATGGGTGGCTGTGTTCATACATATTCTTGTAGTATTTGCAGCACTTACAATTCAAATAGTCTTTTGAAACAGCAGTTAGATATTAATTAAATTTGAATATATATACTTCTGTCTTTCCTCAGACACATCTTTCAGTTGCATTCTTCTTGAAAGTCCAAAAATTAGGACAAAGCACCCAATGACTGAGTTCTTCTCCATACCCAATAGTAGCTCTTTTTTTAACATTAGGTGCAAATTAAGGTGCAACAGATAAAAAGTTAATCTTGTATCTTGCAGTTCACAATAATATAAATACATGATCTTTAAAAAACACCATCATATTGAAAAAATATACTTAAGGTATCTGCACAGTTAGGTCTAAAATTCAGATCTTGAATGAGATCCTACCAGTTAGATACTTCTGAAAAGGTCTAGTAAAGCCTATCCTATGGAATCCCTATTAATTACATTAGAGTGTTTCTGGATGCTGATTACTATCTAAAGCATAGACAACACCTTACAAGGCATTTTTATAGGCAGACATAAGCTATCTAAATTTCTAAAGTTTCTCCTCAAATCTTAATTATGCAGTATGAACACTAGCAATTTTTCACATGGTATTTTTCGGAAATAAGGATTGAGATGGTGGGAACTGCAATTTATTTTTGTTGTCTAGCTAAGCAATCAGATCACAGCTCTATGAAATGAAATCCAGTAATCAGTGGAAAGGAAGCCATGAAGATTATGAAAGATTAAGTTTCAGCTCCCACCTGTAAGAAGATGAAAATTTCATCAAGTGTTATCCAGGACAATGCATGAGGCTAAAGGATATTTGGCTTGGTGTTTCTTCTGCTAATGCCAGTCTACCTTATATGGCTGTTTACTTAAATGGTAATTGAATCAGAACAAAACAAAACAAAAAAGACATTACTGCTCAACCTACTCTAAACATGATTCAGACTGGATTTCAACCAAAGTTTTTCCTACCAATCCTAATGCAGTCTAAAGCCATTTTGATCTCCACAGCCAGGTTAGGGCAATGTAGTTGGCCTGTATTTAGAGTAAGTCAAAAGTTGAGGAGGATATAGAGGAATTTGGGCTGCAGAGAGAATTAAGAAAAAAACCCAACAAATTGATGATGTATATCCACCCTGTATAATTCATGCTCTTCCTTTTTATTCCTGTATAAAACATTTCCAGAACAAAAGATCAAAATCAGTCTACCTAGAACAACCTAGATCACCAGAGCATTCTTTTAGAAAAAGGAAAATACAGTTTCATTCCTCTGCAGAGAGATGTAATGGTAGAAACTCATATTTTTCAGGAGGGGACTGGCACCACTGATATACTGGTAAAAGTGCCATGGAGATATTTCTCTCCTCTGATTCTATATTCCTCAACATTCTCTTTTCTGTTTTTCAAATCAAACTATTTTGCTAGTACTAAATTAGAGATCTGCAGAACTTACTCATTTTTTCAACATGAAAATTTCCATAAAAATACTAATTCAGTAGATACTTGCTTTCCAAAAAAGTATAAATCCATCCTAGAGAGCAGAGTTGGTAAATCCACTCAAACAACTTCAAAGGCAAACTCAGAAATTCGAAGAATATTTCATAGGTACATGGTACATTTTCAATGTACATAGGTACATTTCATAGGTAATAATCTGACAACTTCAAATGACACTGAACTATAACAAGTTTAGTTTCACCTACACCAATTATCTGCTCCCAAAAAGAAAGTCTTTTAAAGTCTTTTACCTTTAAAAGAATTCTATCTACTTCCTTTGTGGAAATTTTTGCATCTCAGTCATAATCACAGAATCACTGCATATTCTGAGTGGGATGAGACCTACAAAGATCATCAAGTCCAACTCTTAAATGAATGGCCCATATGGGGATTGAACCCACAACCTTGGCACTATCAGCACCATGCACTAGGCAATTGAACTAATCTCAAAACTAATGTCAACCTGATATGAAAATTCACACAAACTTGGCCACAAGACAATAAGTTTTTGAAAACTGTAATCACAAGGGCAGGAGAGACATGTAACAGTTAAAAACCGAAATCATGAATGATTCCACCTGCACAAAGTAATCACCAGCCCAAGAGTTTTCCTATATTTCCCCAAAAATGCACTTTTTTTGCTATATTCCAATCCATATTTTGGGAGAACAAAGAGATTGTCTTGCCTATACTCTCCAAAGGCAGTACTAACAGAGGGTAAATTGGAGAAGGATCTGTTTGTCAGCAGAATGAAAGAAAATCCAGAAAGGGATCAATTAAAACTCCTGATTTATGTTAGAGGCCTTGGCTTGACTGATTAGGATGGCTAGAGCTGAGGACTAAGCACCAGAACAGTGGGACTATTGCTTGAAAGCAAAAGAGGTCACAGAAGAACTACCGTGCCATGAACTGAGTGAGAGACAAATAAAGAATTTTCATAGCTGGACTGAGTGGGACCCCAGCTGATAAAAAGTCAGCTGGTTCAAGTGACTCCAAGCACAATTGTTTAAACATAACAAAAAAAGAAGTATCAGGAATGATAGTGAGTCCGGAAAAGTCCAAAATCAGATGACTTGGAAAGGGAAAGATCAGAGAAGGGAAGAACTGAACAAATGCAGGAAATGTGCAATCAGGATTATTGAGATAAAGAGACTTGGGGAAAGAAGAAAGGAGGAGAACAAATAAGTAAAACTCAACCAGGGTGTAAAGAACCAACCAGGAAACTCCATAACCTTCAGACTAGCTGTTCTCTACAGCCTGGAACTAAATCCTCAGCTCCCAATCTCACCATTCCACCGAAACTGGGAAACACAATGGAACCAAGTGTCTTAATTCCACCTTCTGGGCCACGGGGATGATTAAAGTTTTGTTCTCGGAAGAGTGTGAGTTTGTTTCTTCAAAGAGCAACATTTTCTTCTTTGGATATAACGAATGCCAACCCTATTCCATGAGGAAATTAGGAGGCTGCCAAACAATGGCATTTCCACTCAAATCACCCTGCTAAGTGAACTCCCAGCATGACTTAATCATATATAGAATACATTAATAAAATTTTGTTAAATCCAGCATTAAAAAATGCCAAATTGAGACTTCTTGTCTAAACTGTAAATAGAGGGTAAGAAGTAGTTTTAAAGGCTAGGAAGAAGGACAGTTAAAGTCTGGAAGTAGTCAGGATTCATTCAGGATTTATAATAATAAACTCACCTATGGCTGATTGTATACAACACATTTTCTTCAGCATCTGCCTTTATTCAAGTTACACAGTAAATATGATATATTCTAAAGTGGGCTCTTGAGGGCTAGTAAATAGTGACATCCATTATTAATGTTGTACAGGGTGAGATATCCTGCACAGGTCAGTGCTTCAACCTGCCGTTATCTTCTGTTTCTACAACAATGGATTTTTAAGAAAATGCTTTGGTTTCACCAGCAAAGATTAAACTTTACTTATATACACTGGAATACTATTTAATTTCACTAACCTATCAAGAAAGAAGATTCATTATTTTATTAAATTCTACTGGAGGGAGGGCAAGGATGGATTTGAGTTCCTTCTTTTGGTATGAGAGCTACTGTAGTATTATGCAACTGAAATTTTGCAAAATGAATGAAAACCTTAGAATTTTCAAACTGCACATATGCAAGAACAGAATAGGTTTATTTTTAATAGCATGATATATTTAAGAGCAAATAAAAATATAAATTAAACAGAAAATATAATTTAAACACACAATTTGTGTTCCATTAACAGAATCTAATTATAAAAATAAAAATAATTTAAAAATCCAACTCTTCTCTTATTTTGAGTCTAATTTAGCAGTATGAGATACTATCATATAATAACAATGATACATTTCTGCATTAAACAAAGGGGTAGATAGAGGACTGAGACCAGATTTGTAACAGGTTTCTACTCAGTAGATCAGCTAGGACCAATGCTATGGCAGCAGTGTTTCTATCGTTAAGTGCTTGTCACAACAAAGAGCATTTTGAAATAACACTGAATCTTTTCTACAGGGTCAGTAGTGGATGAGCATCATGTTCAAAAATTACTAGTCTTGAGACTGTTCTGGGTTTGTTAGAACAGAAATGTAAGTTCAAATTTTAAATATGGCATAATAAACCCTACAACAAATTAGTAGCTTCCCGATGTTGTTACAAAACGCACACTTATGTCTCTGAATTGTAATTTTGCTAGGTAGGCCCATACACACAAAAAAAGACAGTACTAGTGTTTAGTCACATAAAGAAAAATAATCAGATATAAACCTATATTTCTTAAGGTGATTGAAGCTAAATATAGTTCAATCATATTTAATAGCAAAAACCAATGAATACCACCAGATGCATTTGCAAAAAATGTTGAAAAGACCAACAAAATCTAAAAAGGAAAAAAAAAAAAGAGAGAGAAAGCAGTAAGTGGGGGGTGTTAATTACAAGATTTGGGTTTTTTCTCTTATCATCCTCTACTAAAAAAAAAATCCGCTTTAGTTGCAAGACATTCTATAGATCTTGAAAAAACACTGCAAAACAGCTGAACAACATGCACCACTTTCTGAATTACGAACAGTTTTCTTACAGGCTTGTATCTTATGCTGACCAAGCCCAGTTTTGCTCCAGTTTATGAAACATGACAAGACCACAGATAAAGTTGATCTATGCTGCAGGCTATTTGTGTTGTCTACTCAGATGGTATGTCATAATGCCATGAGCCCAAATACTGCACCTTCTTTGTTTTCTTTCATTTGTTTTACTGAAGTTTTATAAAACCAGAGACAGGCACAAGATTCGAATTTATGGCATTGTTTCTCCCATCTAAGAATAAGCACTAAACCATGAGGGTGTATTCAGAAGAATCTCCTGTGATGTCTGAGACCTGCAGAGACAGCATATGCTATTTATTTTGGGTTTTTTTCACAGAGGAATCTCTGATGTGAAGAGTAGGTAATATTGCACACATCATTTTATTGCATTTTTTTCCGAGCAATTTTTTTTTTTGTTTTAAAACTTACTGGTACTGGCAACCACTATTTAAAGGATTATCCTAAAAACTGTCAGCATTTCAGTATTTTCCAGCTTTATCAAGCACTATTGACTGTACTAGAAACTGAATAGAGTTCAGTTACTGATGATACAGCTTGAAGTTTACCACCTTTTCAGAGGATGTCACTGAGCACTAAGAAATTAGAAAATTCTGTTTAATCTTGAAAACAGGGACATTGGTGATCGAGTGTATTTTGTTCCTTTAGTAGCTTCCATTTTTGTTGGAAAATAAGAAACAGGACAAACACATATCACTCCTCAGCCAGATCAGTCTCAAAATGTTTTATAAACCACATGCACAATAACACAAGAATAATCAATAGAAAATATTAAAAATACAAAAACATAGCTATCTAGGAGTTTGGACAGGTGAAATTTTTTAATAAAAGACTGAAATACTATAAAACAAAGGGGAGAAATTAGTTGTATGTAATCATTGCCTTAATGTGCATTAAGTGGTACTATTCTAGCCATGTGTTCTAACAGTACAAATATGTACAGTTTATAATAAGTGTTGTTACCTTCTAGCAGACTAAATTTAATATTTGAGGGGAAAATGACAAACTTTCAGATATTCAAAACTTTCCTCCAGCCTAAAGTAGAAATACCAATCTTTCAAAAGAAATAAAGATTAAGAACAAGTGCTTTGGTTTTAATTTAATCAAACCAATTGAATTAACTAAAGATAGCTCATAAATATGAGGCAGAGAAATATTACAAAGGGAAAGACAATACATTTGTTTGCTCCTATGGGACAGAGAGATGGAGAGGAAAAGAGACACAAGTAATTTACTGTCTGTGCAGCATGGAAAGGTTATCCTAGGGTGGCAAAAAATATAATGTGCCATAAAACCAATGTCTCTGTTGAGTCCATGGTTTTTAGTGCCCAGCAGAGTTATGAATTTTAGTTCCAGAATTATCTTTTGAACGTATTTTGTATGTTTCCCTTGAGCAGCAAGGCTGAGAGGTCGAAGATGAAGTGGCTGTTCTGGATTAAAGCAAATGTGACATAGCTATGCAAGCTGGAATTCAAAATCCTATAAGATTTGTATAGCTATCCTACCTCAAGGTTCTATTTAATTGCCAAGAGTGGGCACTCCCAGAAACAAAAGTGATGCAAAGCCCCCACTTAAGTAATTTTCAACAGTTAAAATAGTGTGAAATAGCCTTAAGCAAGTCTTAAATGATAGCAGAAAACCATTTAACTATGATGGTGATATGACCAGCATAGAAAATGGAAAGCTTATACCCAATATTGAGAACTTGTCCTCTGCTTTGACAAAATAGAGAGAAAACTCAGAAAAAGTCTTGAGACAATATTTCCCCCAGCATAAATTCAATAACCTCCTCAGCTTGCTCTAAAGGACTTTCAGAATACATATTAACGTCAGGGTCAGGAAAAACGAGGAACAGCTCAAAACTCCTTGTTTAGAAGAACATTTTTTCCAGTGTACACAAAGCCATGACCATTTCCAGCATTTTGAAACAATAGGTTGAAGACTCCAAGATTTCTTTACTGAAGCACCACAAGCAGTGTTTGTACTCAGGAAGCATTCCAAGCTGAAGTTATTCATGGGATCTTTTAGGGCTTTTTAGAGAGTAAATTTCAGCTGCCAAACTGTATGTCAGACACGCTACACTGCAGAGGTTTAACCACTCACTGGATGGTTATGCCACACTTAAAATTGCCCAAATTATGCTATCACTCAATGGATGATATAATAGATAAATTAAGTGTTCTAAATTACATAGGCTGTCACACTCACTTCTGTGTGCTTCTCTGCTAGTCAGTAATAAGGTTGGAAAAACTCCTATGGAAAGGATACAGATATCTGACGATATCAAAGAGGAGAAAGAACAGATCCTCCATGACTATGCTACTTCAAGATAGAAGAAGAAGAAACAAAATTGAAAAAGGTGGGGCCAGACAATTGATGTTACACATTTAATATATAGAAAATGCACTTGAAGGTTTTAAAATAAATATGAAAAATAAAACAGAATAAACAGGAGGCATAGTGGAACTGTAAAGACACATTTCATTAACAGTGGGAAAACACTTAAATGACTGAGTCAAACACTTCAAAAGTTTCTAACGGGCTAGAATGAAACTTTCCAAGACAGTTAGCCATCATATCCAAAAAATATATTTTTATGAATCCCAGCAACCTTAATACCCAGCCAAAGATGAACAACTTAAGCACTTCAAATAAAACCCTTTTTCTGCTAGACCAACAAACCTCTATCTGGCCCTCCAAACAGTGTGAGCTAATCCAAGCCTCTTTCAAGCTTCATTCTTTAATGTCAACTATGCTTAAATGTCAACCTATGTGTAGAATATGTTTCCCTTTCTGCAAAGTCAACAGATTTTCAATCTCCTTTATAGTAAGACTCAATCAACCCAGAACCGGCTATTAACTAGTTAAAAGCTGCAAATTACTAGGTTTTATTTCTTCTCCCTTAAAGTGATTCAGAAATACCTCTTTCATGTTAATGCTTATGGTATTATGATACATGGAACAACAAAAAATTTCTACATTTGAGTTTTGGGTATTCATTGTCACTGCCAAGACACATGCTGGCATGAAATTTTATCAAAAGATAGTCCACCTACATATTTTTGGCCCTTCTGTGAAAAACAACAGATACTTAAAGCAACAGCAAAACAGAAATTCAGGATGACTCATACAACAATACATTCTCCCAGAGTCACCAAACAAAAATCTGGAGCAATTCTTAAAATGTTTATTTCTTTTACTTTTACTTTCTTATTCGACCATCAAGGTTACGAGAATCAGCCATTCCACACTGTTTTATGTATATGCCCCATCCACAGAGACACTGAAGGCCAGGTTGGTCATGGCTATGAGCAACCTAATCCAACTGAAGATGTTCAACCTGCTCATTGCAGATGGGTTGGACAAGATGACCTTCAAAGGTCCTTTACAATCCAAAATACTCTGAGTTTGTAGCTCACAGAAAACAGACTGTGTGATATTGTAAAAACTGTGTTAAACTTCTTAATCTATCAAGAAGCCCTTGCAGCATGCAAAAAGAATGAACTGTCATTTTGAGAACTTTTGAACATATGTAAATCAGAAAGCTTTTTGTTGCTAGTTTTAAAAAAAAAAAGAAAAGGAAAGAAAAATAATTAAATGTGATATAATTAAAAAATCAAAATGTGAATAACAAAACGATGTAAACTCATTCTTCTTTCTACACAGAATGGATGGGAAAATATTTTGTTAAAAAAATAATGTGTTTCTTTTTTTGAAATTATTATATAACAGAATAGGTAGCTCAGTTTTAGGCAGTCTGATTCCCAATATCAAATGGTTTGCCAAGGCTTTCTCCCCATAACAGATTCACCATTATTATGAAGACAAGGGTTTAAGATTACTAATGATGAAAATTATTTGACATGTAAATATTTAGCATCTATTCAATTTACTCTAACAATGTAATCTTTACTATCATTACTAAGAAAATTTCAACCAGATGAATATTCTTTTCTTGTAACAATAAAGAAAAAGGAAAAAAACAATTTTCATTTTCTTCAATGGATTCATTACTACAGATCATTTCCCTGAGAAATATTCCATACAATCACAAAGGATACCAAAATCTGAATCTTGCCTAAGAGTCAAGAAGAGCTGGAAGGGCTTCAAAATCAGCTTTAGCTCAACAGTGATTTCTACAGCCAATTAAACAGTGGAATTGATGGACTCTGAGAATGCCATATGCTGCCCTCTGCTGAAAAGAAGATCATTATGACTTGAGGTCTTACGGCTGGAAGGTCTGACAGACAGGAAAAATAAGTGGAGGATCCTCTGATTTCAGAGCTGTGGATAATTCCTTTAGGGAGAAAGGAAGATTATATGCCCACCTGGGCAAAGAGAAATTCCACAGAACATGTGGTGTATATATATATAAATTATCCTGACAATAACATGAAGTCAGCAAATTGGTTATTAGAAATATAACTATTGAGAATTACATTGATTATATTCATAAAAGTCTTTAAAATGGCTACCTGTTGAGCCATTTAGATCTAACACGTGACATACTTTAAAGACATTATAATGTAATGAGGAGAGTCTTTCTGAGTGATTTTTTTTACCCTGTTCCCTCTGAGGTTTCTGATTGGTGCTTCCATATTTCAAAGTTACTATGAGAAATAGTTAGATTAATAATAAAATATTTGCACTCTGAAATATTTTTAATTTTCACAGACTCTTACATGTTGAAATGGGTGGGAAGGAATAGAGCAACAAAAAAAAAGGAGATCTGGGCACTTCTCTAATGCTTACAGTATAATTTGCTGTATTACCAAAAATATTTAAATTAAAGAGGATTCTGCTACATGACAACCAGGGAAAAATTGTTGATGGATCACCAGCAGTCATATTTGGAATACTGTTGTGTTTGATCATCCGTAGTGATACAGATTTGGTCAGACAAAATATATCTATATTTATGTATCTATGTATCTATATAGATATATAGATATGTATATATGCTCCAGCACCTGGAACATCTCCTCCTTGATGTTGTCTCTACTGTTTCTCTCACTGTTTCACTGTTTTTGCTCCCTCATCCTCTCTCTGTTTAGTATTTTCTGACCTTTCTTAAATATGTTAGTATTTGGGGAGTTGCCAAACACAAGTTTTGTTGGTTTTGCACGGCCTGGTTCTTGGCAGTGGGGGGGGCATAGAGATGGCTTCTGTGAGAAGCTGCTGGAAGCTTCCATCATGTCCCTGATGGCTCTGAGGATGGACATGCTGCTGGTCAAGCCTGGGCCAATTGGAGATGGTGGTCATGCCTCTGTGATAACACATTTAAGAAGAAATCAGAACAAAGTTTGGGGCCCAGTTTTAATTCCAGCCTGGGGTAGGAATGAGAGTTTGTGAGAGGAGAACAACATGCAGGCTCCAGGGTCAGTGGAGAAGCAAGGCAGGAGGTGTTCCAGGCTCTGGAGCCAAGATTCCTCTGCAGGCCACAGGATGACCATGGTGAAACAGCTGTGCCCCTGCAGCCCATGGGGATCCATAGGTGTGCAGAGATTCACCTGCAGCCCATGGAGGAGGTGCCCATTCCAGAGCTGGTGGATGCCTGGAGGAGGCTGTAATCCTGTGGGAGACCCATGGAGAGAGAGGGAAGGCCTGCTCCCAGGCTGGAGCAACCTGCCCTTGAAAGACTGCACCCCACAGAAGAGTGATCCATGCTGCAGCAGTTTGAGGGGTACTGCTGTTCATGGGATGGACTTATGTTGCAGCAGTTTGGGAGGGCTGTTGCTTGTGAGATTAGAGCCACACTGGAGAAGTTCACAGAGAACTGTCTCCTGTAGGAGGGACCCCATGGTGCACCAGGGGAAGCACTCCTATCTGTAAGCAGCAAGAGAAATCACTGACCAAAATCCCCACTCCCTGTCTTCCTGCACTATCAGTGGGAAGGAGGAATTGCTGGGGGAAAAGGTGTTTTCAAGGGCTTATTTTACTTCTCATTATCCTCCTCTGATTTTGTTAGTAATAAATTTACTTAATATCTCAAAGCCGAGCCTGTTTTGCCCTTGGAGTGTTTTCTCCTGGTCCTTATCCAAACTCATGAACCCTTCATTAAATTTTCTCTCCTCTGCCCAGCTGTAGCAGGGGAGGGTGAGTGAGCAGCTTTCATGGGTGCCTGGCTTTTGGCCAGTGTCAAACCATTACACTTGTCTAGATAGCTGAGCTTCAGCCAGCTCTGGGTCCATTGGAGAACTGTGTAGGAATACTTCGTCATTTTTCACTGTACAAATTGTAGCATCTCCATGGGATCTGGATTGCAACCTGTGATGCTCAACAAATTCATAAACTATGTGAAAGCTGGAAGTTTATATAGAGTTTATTCATTTTTGATGGTAATGTAATGGTTGTTTCAAATATCACGATATTGTCTGACTATGGCAATTAAGAAGCAGACAAAAATTCAAATAGCCAGATATAAATTCACAGACCAAATGAAAAATAATTCTGGCTTTGCATACACAGTGACAGGCTTTGAAGTATATACTCTTAAATAGCAAGACCTTTGCAGTTAGATCACTCTCTAGAAATATCAGGAATATGCTTAATAGTAGTAAAAAAAAAAAGCAAAGAAAAATTATTATGATTACTATTGCTTCCACAGAATACATAAATGGCACAGCTCAATCTAAATAGATTGTATAAATCTGGTGGTCCTTCTTACCACAAAAATAATGAAATATAATTTGATAAGATACAGAAAAGGATAAAGAATGGATCAAAGTTGATGCAATTTCTGTACAAAGAATGAACAAAATTCTTTAACTTAGAAAAAAGATAGGGACATGCCAAAGACCATACATTAAAACTGACATTAAAAACATGAAAGAAAAACATGTTTTACTGTCTCTCCCCATAGAAGTAGTAGGAAAAATAACTGAAAATAGCTAATAAAACATTCAAAAAAACCCGAAGAAGATAATCCTTCAAACACATCCATAGAACCAGGGATGCTAAATTTCACTCAAACATTATCAAAATATTCACGGGGAAACAAAATTCTGCCAAGGGCTATGAAAATTAAAGATCTCTAAGAAAAATATCTCCCTAATTCAGGAGATCTCTAAGCTCTGATTCCTAGACCAAGATCTGTATTACTTAGATCAAAAATGTACATATGAAATAGAGAACTTTGACTCAGTGGCTCAAACATAGATATTTCAGATACCTAGGGTATATGAGACCTGGGGCTAGCAGACATGAGACTAGAGGAAATCTGAGTCCTTCTGGAGTGACAGCTGGAGGCTAGCTTAAATGTGGTAGGGCATTTCAAATAGCAATGGACACTACTATTTTGATTATTAAATCCTCCTTTATATGTTGAAAGAAGTAGCTCAGGTTTACAGAGTCTCAAATGTCAGTTAAATGCATTTCCATTTGTAAGAGTTTGGTAGCCAGTAAACACACTTTTTATGTCAAAGCATGCTGTTGGTGCCCTAGTCAAAGAACCTCAGATAATTAATGTTTATTGTCTAAGCCTTGCTTATCAGCAAAGTACAGCAGCTGATTTTGTATAACAACTACATCCAAACTACATCCATTTGCACTGTGTAACACTATACTTATTTTTAAAGTCCTCTTAGCATTTAATACTTTTCCAAAGTTTATGTTAAGAACAGAGAAGTAGTTATTTATCACAGGTGAGCATTTCAACTTCAGCTACTACAGTTAACTTGATAAATTAATACAATGCTATTGGGATTACACATCATACATTCAAAATAGACTTATATCCACCAATCCAGAAGTAATTCTGCCTCCCTATACCTTTGACTAACAACACTTTGGTACTTCATGAACATCCACATCCACTTTTTCCTAGGAAACTCCAGGTTCAATTGACGCTTAGGAGGTATCTGCTCTGATAGAAAACCATGATTGTAAGTAGAATTTTTATTTCATTTGCTGCAGCACCTGGAAATTGTGTAATAAACAACTGCACAATTGAAAAGAAGGTATCGTGATCAAAACAAGTGATAGCTTCCCTGGAAAACTTGGATTGTGTTCCCCTGCTGCATGCCTTAGTAACATCGATAAGGCATTTAAATTGAGCCTTTCTGGGGCATCATTAATTGTGCCCACACATATCCCGTTCAAATTTATTCCTTAAATATCTTTTGCAAAAATGCTGATAACATAGCTGTAAATGTAATCCAGAGGAGTTCTTCTTTCAACATACAGAAGTTAATATACAGCATATAACATTAAGTACTCTGAAAAATTAGGTTAAAAGGTTTATTTTTTTTCCCATTTGTATATCCTGGATAATTTTATATGGATAAAACTACTTTCTTTCCTCCCTCATTTCTCTAGAAGATTATTGAAATAAAATAATTAAGATTATGAAGCCTCAGACATTGAGCAGCATGAAAATGCAGTAATTCAGACTTCAGAGCAAAAATGAGCAACACAGAAGGCAGAGGGTTACATGTCAAATGACATGCCAACAAAGCTGAAATACAGTTGTAACTGAGACCTGTATTTAATATCTACATATTTAATCTCAATTGTACAGATTTCAGTCAGGGAGTAAGCACTAGAATTCACTTAACTGTCAGGGAGCAAAGAGTTCAAGAGTGTCTGGTCATGGAAAAAGTAGTGGATGGACATGAAAAGGTGTCTGGAAAGAGCATTCTGACAAAAAGGCAGAGGATGAGGAGAAGCCCAAGAGTATCTGGGCAAAAACTGGAAAAAAAAAAAGCCACAAGGAGAAATGAGACTAATACTCATCATATTTTAATACTTGTACTGTATCAGAAAGCCTTTACCACACGGAGAGCAGGGAGGAAAATTGCTAAGATGTTGGCAAAATGTGAGACTGGACACGGCAATGAATGAGACTGAAAACTGGCAGAAGAATTTGGAATAAGAACTAGAGTGGCTACATAGGAAATGTGGAATGGCTACGCAGAGCAGAAAAGAGATTTGACTAAGACAGTGGATACACAGGCAAATGAAACTTTTATACTTCTCATCTCTCAGTTTCAGCTTCTCAGCCTAAAGCTACCTTCCAAAAAGTCTTTTTCACCATTATTTTCAACTTTATCCTCCAGTATCCATTCAGTTTTTCTCTCAATCTTTTAAGACTCAGCAGACGTGTTGTTTTCAACCTCAAGCCGATCCAAGCATCAGCAGCCAGGCCAGGGCTCGCAGTGGCCTAGCTGAAAAGAATTGCATTGCAAATCACAGAATGATGCCTCATTGCTATTCTGGCTCAGAACTGCTCTAAGAAAGAAATTTATTCTGAATCAGAGCTAGCTCAGTAGGAATGGCCCAGGTGCTAACTGATGAGGCAACTGCATGTCTGGGGTAGATGCACAAGCTCTTGTTAGATGTAGGAGATGCAAAGGGGAGAAATATATTCAGCTGCCATCTCTAACGATTACAAACTATGAAAGTATATAGCATGCTTAGTGATTATGATAGAGTATTAGAAATTACATTCCAGGAAGTCCCTGATGACTATACATACACTGAGTACATAAACCCCAGTTTTTCAAAAGATAATAAATCTTGAAATAAGGGAATGGGGAAAGAAGAACCAAGTGTGGAAGCTTTGGGTAGAGACTTTTGCAAGCAGTAAACCAAGTCATACTCCTGATGTAGCAGCTAGTCCCATGTCAAAGCACAAGAGCCACAAAGTATTTAAATTAAAAATAGCTTTTTTTTTTTATTTTTCCCCCTTCTTTTTAGTTTCTTTTTAATAAAGGACTGGACCATTTTTGCTCTAATGACCATAACAAACTAGCTGAGGCAGCCATCAGCACGAAAATTTTTGCATCAAATTTTTAAACTTAGGCAGGTTTTAAATAAATGAAAATGGGCCTATAATACTTCTTATCCTATATCCATATCCATCACACCCTTCCTCAGGAAATACTATTCTTTTGCAAAGACCGAAATATTTGTAATTATCATACGATTCTATCTTTTAGAAAGAAAATGTTTTAGAGACATTTGACCACATGATACATAATAACTTTATTCTTAATGCCATCCATTTTTTAACTTCACCTCAATGCCTGTCTGTAATATTGGCATAAGCTACAATGAAGATCCCAGAGATGGCATATTTGTACTGGCAAAATAAGTTTAAAAGTAAGTTAATCATATTCTAAATGTTATTTAGGGTCTACCTTTTGAAAAATGCTTAAACATTCACTACTCACCAAAAGAAAGAACCCAAATATGAGATTATTTTTTTCAAGAAATAAGGAATTCTCTTTTTTTTAATGGTAATTAGCAAAACTGGAAAAAACTTGCATCATAATTGTCTTGGTGGTCAAGAGGTTCCATTGAGAGGTCAAAGTGATTTTTTGCTCTAGTTAAGAAATAAAAGCAGATACTCTGAAATACACTGATGAACTCATGCCTCTACTCAGTTTTACGTGAAATACTTACACATTCGTGCCAGCAGACAGAAAAAATCACTTTCTGTCTATGCAGTTGTCCTAGGGAGACTTTATGATGCTTGTATCCCCAATTGTCTGTTCTGTCTGTTGGATATTGTGTTCTGTACCTTTCAGACTGGTTCTGAGAGCAAAGCAGGGAGAAGGAGAAGTGCTGAGTTTGTTTTGAGAAAGAAGCATTCACTCCTACGCATTCCAGCTCCTGGACTGTGTTTGGCTGAAGCACACACAGACAGTGGGACTGAGATCTCCTGTGCTTTTAGTTAGTTTAGCTAGCTGAGGCAGAAAAGCTCCCTGGACTGTTTTTGTTTGTTTTTTTTTTTTTCTTTTTCTTGGGACTTTTTAAACCTGTCCTGAACTGAAAAACCCAGAAGGACACTGGGATCTCACACCTGCGGCCCACTGGGCCCAGGATGGCATTTTCTAGCAGTGCTGGAGGGACTGATAAGAGACAGAGAGAGCCGAGCTACACCCACAGCAAGAACTTTCTCAATTTGCCATCTCAGAACAAGATGGTTCAACAACTTCAGAACAAGAGGTTTTATTGCTTCATATTATTCATTTTTGTGCTTATGGGCACTTTTTTTGTTAAATAAATAGTTTTGCCACTTTCCTCTAAGGAGATTTTCCCCCGTACCGATCCAGAGAGGGGCCATTTGGTTTTGCTTCCCCAGAGGAACCTCATTCGGAGGTTTCCTCCCAGATTTGCCCTAAACCAGGACAGTAGTAAAAGTACTCATAGAGAGTAGGAAAAGTAATTTTGTCTTTCCTGACACAAAGGAAGAAAGTGCACTAAGATCTCCCACATCTGAGCTGAACATTCTAGCATGTAAACTCTCACACAAAATGGATAGGGCAACACAGCTATCATTTGCATCATCAGTCCAGTCCTTCCCTTCTTTTTAATTTTTTCTAATTTTTCTGAAGGCTGTTGTTTGGGTATGTCCATCCTAAACTGTTATTGTTTTAAGTAAACCAAAAGCAGAGACCTAGACTACCTTTAAGTAAATGAAAAATGTAGTAGGTCTCTGATTTTATAAAAGAAAGCTTCTCCCAGAATTAGTAGCCTAAAAAAGACTTAGCATCAAGGAAGACTGCAACAACGTATGATTTAGTGTCACTAGAGGTGACAACAGAGATGTAAACTACAAATACCTAAAAGCTTACAATACAAGCTGTCAAGCAAAGAACTCCCTGCAGGTTTAGACCATCTGGATAGCTCCAAACTTTTCTTAATCTCAGTCAAAAAAGAACATGAACATGGATGTATAAACAGTGGAATCTCAAACAGGAATGGAGACACTACGTAGCGTCAGCTACTTAGGTATTCAAATAACACATCTGATTTCTGCATCCACAAATCAAAAATAACATCAGTAAGTAGCTAAGTATTCACAATATAACCATCAAAGTACTCAAAAACATGACCTAAAGTGAGAGAATCAAGAAATTTCACCTTCTTAGTATAATGGATAGCTATATTATAGTCTATAAATATATACACAGGAAGACAAAATTCATTTCAATCTCACAGACAGAAGCATAACAAGACCCAGGGGCTACAAATTGAAGACAGACAAACTCAGAATTAACATCTTAATTACCAGTGATGAGTACCTCATTGAAAATTGTGACAGACACTCCCATCCTTGAAGAACGCTTTTTAAAAAGAAAGGTAGAGAGGTTTTTTATCTTTAGAGAGACATGACCTAGTTCAAATGGGAAGAAACTAAGACAGCCATGAGGTCTCTGTTGTACAGTATGCCAGCCTAGATGATCACAGTACTCCCTTCTGGCTTTTTAATCCATGAAACTGTGTACATTTCCATTTCAATGAAACTGCATCTTTCAATGAGCATTTTTTAAAGGAACAGCTTTCCAGTGAGCTCTAGTTATGCCTTGAAGGCATAGCACTCTTTTGGTGGAGGCTTGTGAAAAACTTCTGGATAGCACAATATGGTGTTACTCTGAATGGAGGAAGCATTCAGTCCTTTCTGAAGCAGAGCTGGGACCAAGTACAGAATACAGCAGAATCTGCTTAGTTTAACATATTAATTTGAAAATTAACTCTTTGCAGCATCACACTGAATCAGCTTAAGCCCTCAGTTCCACTATCATTTGATGAATTTGACAATCGTTTGGCATAACCTAATTTTTTTGGTTTTTCACGTACTTTCTCTTAAATCAGCATAGAATGGGGCGGGGCAGGGAGGGAGGTTCTAATGTGAAAGTGTTACACTGGAATGTGTTTGGATTGGGACTTCTGATTTTATTTCTTCAAAAAGGAATTCTATTTTTGTGCATCAAACTACATGGAAACCTGAACCAGAAAAACATAAATGGATAACATTGGGAATTTCACACAGAATATTTTTATTGCACCAATACAAATCACTACAGCAGACACAGCCTTCAGACACCCTCTGGTTATGGCAATCTAACCAGTTCATTATTTTCCATCAGAGTTAAACCATCACTTTATAATATTAGATAATTTTTTTTTTCCAAATTCACCTCACTATAGGATTTTTGAGTTTTGAAGTGACTTATTTTGACAGTTAGCAATAAATTTAAACTAATCTGTTTTCAGTATGGGGCACAGAATGTTACTTATTCGTATCTATTGCATTTTCTTACAGCAATTTCCATTTCATTAATATGTTCTTGTGATTTTTATTATCTCATTTCAGATGTGTAACCACATCAAGGAATCAGACAAAAAAAAAAAAAAATGAAGATAATCCTGACTGCTGACACAGAGAAGTAGAACTATAGATCCTTTACATGAAATTAATTTTTTCTGCAGGTAATACAACAAAGTGCAGAAACCTTCTAGTTCAATGACATAATAGCAGCTTAAATGCAGTTACCCAATAAATATAGTGTATAAAGACTTAAAATGGAAGCATATCTTAAAGATAGAAAGGATAATCAGAATAGTTTACTACCTTCTGAAAAGATCTCATTATTTTGTGAGTCAATCTCTGACTGCTATTTGTATGTGTGCATGCACTATAATCACATTTAACCTTGAGAAAATCCTGCATCTGTTATATGCTTTCAGCAGGGAGTACTTGCACTAGTAAGTCTTAAAATCAGATCTGACTTTATACTTCCTGTGATGCTAACACCTCGTGCAATTATTTGTCTGCTTTTAGATTAGTGTTTGTGAACAACTTCTTATGCTAGCTATTAGTTGTTATCTTTTTGTTAATATTTTTCATCATCATGTCTGTAGGAGGTCACTGTGTATAAAGGGCAAATCATATAGAAAAATATGTAGTCATGAATAAAGAGTTTGAAAATAATGCTATTTCTTTTTCACTTTTTCATCCGCAATGTTACCTCTCATGGTCTGACCTCAACTGTGTAACAATACCTGATGAGAGCATAAGAATAGCAACAACCACATGTTTCTCCATAATTGCTGTTTGTCAGCCATTTCTTCAGCATTAACAACGCTCCAGACAACTCAAGGTCAACTGTATCTCATGCTAAGGAAAAACACCCTTCCTGTCAAAAGAAACGGGCAAGCCAATCAAATCCATTGCCAGCTTCCAGATGAGTGCTTGATTCTGGCTCAGTTTTGTACCCACAACTAAGAAAAGCAAAGCCATTGAGTAAATTCTGCCAGCATAAAATGGCAATCAAAGCAACTGAAAATATTGCCAATATTGTTTTCCTCTTTATACTCAACTCTGGTTTTGCACAGTGTTTTAATTCGGAGAGTTAAACTAGTTCCCCGAGATGACCTTCTTTATAGATCTGACCTTAAAAGGGTTCTAGAGGATGTTGATATGAAGACAATTCTCTAACAATTTTTAGTGTATATTAAAAAGTATAAAATTACATATCACCAATTTTTCACCTTCAGTCTTACTAAATTTACCATTGAAACTGATAAGAAATATTAACCTAAAAATAAAATAAATATGGTGCCACTGATTTGATTAAGACCCGTACACAAGGGCACACAAGGGCTGAAGAATTTAGCCAAGTACTGTTTTAGAACAATTGCATGCAAAAGAAACAGAAATAGGATGAAATCAATTTAGAGAGAGCTTTGCAAGGAAAGCAGCCATATATCACCAATTACAAAAATAATGTATCTTGGGGATGTAATAGGAATTAGTGTTTGCCATTTTCAACAAGTGCTACATAAAACTGTATGAAAGGAAGCATTCTATAGTTTGATTTCTCTTACACTAAAATCAATGAGATTTTATTCATTCTCCATAATTTGACATTTCTAACAACAAAAAAAATAGTTTTCAATTTTTTGTAGGAAAATTAAAACAAAGGCATGGAAAAGTTATCAGCTCGGGTTAGAAAGCATAAAAGAATATTGCTTTATTCAAAGATGCAAATGCCATTCTAAAAAAACTTTAGATTCTTTTTCATTAGAAAATTACTTTCAAATTTAATACTGGACTATTCAGGCTTTCTGTGGAGTACTAGAGGATAAGATTCATGTATTACAATCTTTTGATGGAAGATTTTTAAAGAAAGATTTAGAAGGATCTAATGCCATGAAGCATTTGGCAAGAACATCAGTTGACCTTATGCACCAATTGTTTCATGTCTTTTGGCATTGAAACTGTTTTTTCTTCAGCTCCACAATATGACCCCTGTTTCACTGCCAAAGCAGACCTTGACATTAAGAATAGAAATTCTGGTGGGAGCATATTTTAGGGCACCAAAAATGGCAGATTCAACACCATCAGTCTCATGAGAACATTGCAGTATGCCGATAGAATTTCCCCCAAAAATTGCTCAATATCAACACACGGTTGCTCATAAAAATTGTGCCATCTACTTTTCTGTTGCAATGACATTCAGATTGATAAATTCTAAAACTTGCAAAAACATATCTGGGTTTTTTCCTGTCTAAAGAGCTATTGGTAAGAAAGATGAATGTCTCAACAGGCAGGCATCAACTAATGACACCATGCTAAACACACTATTATAAGTAACTGATGAAGTTTTACAGAGATTAAGTGATAAGTTTACAAGATCTGCTCAGACCAAGTTCCAGGTTTAGAATTATGATGTGCATTAACCAAATTTGTTTGGACTCCATACAACAGGGTTTAAGTCTTGTCATTATAATAATTCAGTGTATAACTAAATGCCAGATTAACTCTTAGCTCAGTCTCTTCCATGTATTTAAAAAACAAAAAAGACATTATGATGACAGAAAATCTATGTGTAAAGGTATCATTATACCTAAATCATGCATGACAATAAATGTGTAACATATAAAATATGTTTGTTGAATCTTCCTGGTTTTTAGTTATTGTAAAGGGACAGTCTACCTACAGATCCCAATGTTTAGAGCTATTTCACTTACTGTGTAATCACTGAAGGTCTCAGGGTTATGTGTAAGTGAATACAAAACACAGAATAGGAAGGATCAAAAAGATGACAACACAAACTGAAGAAAAAAGATTTAGAGACAGCAAAGACTAAAACAACATTACCTCTAAAATTTCTTGCTTGTATTAAATTTAATGATTTGAAATTTTGTATACCTACACAAAACACTCTTCTTTTTGGGTCTCAAGCTCACTGCCAACATGTTTAATTTTAATGTGTATGTAGCTCCAATGAAGTCACAATGAGGTATTTGGTATGTGGGCGTCTTTAGTATGTAACCTCTCTAAAGGGATCATCATTTCACATCTTTATATAAACATCTCCTAGAGCAGTGATTTAGTGTGGGACAATCAGGCAATTATAAGCTTAATTTAATAGTTAACAAACTAAACAGCAAGAGTACTATGTTTACATTGTACAATACTGTTAACCATGTATAAAAATATAATATCTTCTCTAAAGCACAATTATTAGGTTTTTAAAACACTTTCTAAAGCAGGAAAAAATACTATCCAAGAAATTTGTTTGTTAGATTTCTGTTGAAATTACATTAGAAAATTTCTTCAGAAACACTTAATGTAATGCAGCTATTCCAGAATAAGAGGAGGTACTTGCTCAGCAGGGTGCAGATACTGCAAAGGGAATACAGATTTCTCTACATTATCTTTTCCAGAATTATTTAGAAGCACATAATACAACTACCTGGCAGTGTACATACTCTATTCAATATTTTGAATGGCAAGAATACAAAAGTTTTGCAACTCCAAAAGAGTGATGAAGTCATGTGATGCAGGGGGGGTGTATTGCACCACTAAGTGATAATAAGTCCTTTTTCCTAAAATTTCCTTTTTAATTTGTTAAGCACAGTAAGAATGTTCCAGAATTCTCTTGTTTGCCCCTTCACAATTACAGTAATATTCACAGTACACCTAAAAGTATAGGATTAGATCTTTCTTCTTCAAATGTTTTGCCTTTAGAAATTTATTCTATGGCTAGGCTGAAGCCATATGAGAAACATGTAAACCATCACTAAAAGCATTTTGGTGTTCTTAATGTTGTCTATGTCAGCTGGGCATCAACAAAGAAGTCAACAATTAATTAAGTACTCATGCTTTTATTCATGACTAAAAGCTACACTGACTTATAGCAATGATTAAATAATCATGATTTTATGAAAAATATGCATTGGAACTAAACTGCACACTTAATTTTTTCTGAAATAAATCTGACCAGAAGTATGAAGCAGACTTATTGTTTCTACAGGAGTCTTTTTAAAGTGGGTATGAAGAACTTAATTCTCCTCTCAGCAATGCTTAGCTAAGATGGTAAGTAAAGAACAAGCACACCTTGGAATTCATTGCATCAAACTTTCAGTATGCATGACACTGGAGCTTTTCCTCTGCTTATTTACTCCAAAGGAAACCATTAGAAGACGTTTCTTCTATAAGCTAATACAGCATTACTTCACTAGAAAACACAAGTCACAATGCCCATTATTGCCAGTGTTTGTTATCCAAGATTATTAGGAATATATGATTAGAAATAGTGAGTTAAATGGAATAAATATTAACTTTAGCTGAATTTATAGGATCACAGAATGTCTGATGTTGAAACAAACTTCTGGAGGTAATCTGGTCCAACCCCCCAGCTTAAGCAGGGCCACCTATACTTCCACTGCAGTCATGCAACCATTCCACCACATCTCAATAATCCCAACAAGATAATATCCCTGCAACTGCATACAAATCTCTAATGTTCCTCATATTTATTCTCCACACTAGTGTACAGACCATCATAGAGGCACACCAGCAGGCTGACTTCTCAGAAAGAGACTAGGTTGTTGGTTTTTTTCCATAATGGCACTTTTCCATAAGGCAATTCCTTTGTTACACGCAAATGTTTGAAATGCCCCCACTTCAGCCTTGTTTTGTTGATTTTGTGCTCCCTTTCATTCTCATAACCCCAAGATTTTTGCTGCTAACCCTGACCATCACTCTCTCACACGGCTAGTGGTAACTGTTCCCCTTGTTGACCTGGGTATTTGAAAACCCTTATTATCATGTCAGACATTCTGCTGACAAAGACACCATTGGCCTGCTTCTGGGGATGGATTCCAATCTCTTTGAAGCAAGTGTTGATCCTCAAGCAGGGTCCCTTGGTCATAGAAACTCAACCTGAGTTGCCACCAACACCTCCATAACCAAACCCTGATGTGCAGTATCCTTAGAGCTCTCCCTTTCCTTGCAAGATTGAGAACAAGGGCTGGGCCCCCACATCAGTGACTGTATTGTCCAGAGCTCTGCTGTCAGTTTGGGTACTCTCCAGGTTGCCACCAGCAGTATCACTGGTACCTACATGGAAGAACTTCAGGGGGCAACAGTCACAGGTCTGGACAAGATTTGGCAACACAGTCCCGGATCCAGATCTCAGGCAAGAAAAAAATTTCTCTAAGTGACAGGTTGGCTTGGCAAACAGTTGCCTCCAGCCCCCACTCCATGGATGCTCCTACTTCTATCAGTCCCCATTTCCTCCTATCAGTCTTGCATATTCAGGGTCAGCTGGCCCAGATGCTTTGCTGTACAGCAAAGTACATCTGGAAGGTACAGGAAAGCACATCTGGATCCTCCTCAGCTTTGAAGAATCTCTTTTTACTTCTGCCAAAGCCTGTTTTCTCTTGCTGGGTATCCAGTGTGCAACCACATTCCTAACTCCAGAACTAACAGTTCCAACTTTCCAGATACTGATTAGTTAATCTCCTATACAAGGCACAAACCCCTGCATTTTTCTTTCAGAGAAAATACATCCCAGATTATGCACATGGAATATATTTAATTTTTGAACATTATTGATTAAGAGGGTGTTAAAAGGACACTTCCTGTATTATATTGGTACTCTGAGTTACATGATTTATTATTTCTCTGAAAGGGTTTTGGTTACTAGACAAGAATTTATTATGAAGGTGTAAAAATAACTGAAATAAACAAAATACTTTAAGTATATTCAATTTTGCAAACTTAGTTTTGTATAGTGAGTATTCCAAAGAATTAATGTTTGATATATGAGCCAATTAGACAAAAAGAACCATTCAATTTACTTTATAACAAATACATTTTATTCAAAATGCCCTTGAAAGCAACTATACACATCCTGAGTGTATAGTGTTCCCTCCTATGTACTCTCTAATCCTTGCCAATGAAATTAATCTTTATTGATTTCCTAACTCACTAACAAAAATGTCAAAATAGAAGAGATAAATGAAAATAGTACTGACCTCAGTTCCTCAGTTTTGTACTTTTTGTCCCTCTTTACAGATACAAGACAACTTCATTCATGAAGTCACTTTTTGTACCTTTTTTTTTCAGATGTTCCAGTCTGTCTAACACAGGATTTAAGAACATCAGGGTCTCACTACAGTTTTTAGTATTACCTGCTGAGGCTTACCTTTTGTTAGCTTAATACTGCATTTTAATACTGCACAGACCAGTGTGGAACTATCCTGCAAATTTTAGGTTCACCTCCATCACATATAACCTGGACCCAGGTCACTTGGCCTGACTGAACCCCATGATATTCCTATAGGCCCACTCCTCAAGCTTGTCCAGGTCCCTCTGGATGGCATCCCATCCTTCAGGCATGTCAGCAGTAGCACACAGCTTGGTGTCAGCTGCAGACTTGGTGAGGGTGTACCCCATTTCATTGTCTGTGTCACTGATGAAGACATTTAATAGCACTGGCCCCAGTACAGATCACCGAGGGACACCACTTGTCACCAATGTCCATCAGGATGTGGAGTCATTGACCATTTTGCATTATTCTTGTATTTTGTCATGTCCAAATGTTGGGACTCAAACTCTTTAATTTGCTCCCAACTCTTTTTTTAATTGCACGGTTGAAGGGACAAAACCCCAAAAAATCCTCAACTAAAAATGAAATAATCTCCACTTCATTCTTATTTTCCTTAAATTCTTCTAAGAAAATCTGTTATTTCCTTCATTTGCACTATTTTGTTTGCTCACAAATCTGTGAAATTTAGAGACAAAATATTCAAGGAAGTTTATAAGATCTTTCAATATACCCTCTTCAGAATACACCCTCTCTTTTGTAACTTTTTAGCAATTATAGATTAGGTCTGGGTTTTTTGGTTTTCTTTAATAAAGAGTATTCTCCACTGATCAAGAAACTCATGAGATTACTTTAGATTTTACTTGTAGGTCATACAGCTATTAATTAGATAAGAAAAAGAAGAAGCATCTTGTAAAATATTTTTTAATTACTTCATTTTTATTAGAATTATTTATTTGTGCAAAATTAGCTTAGAGGGCCAATGTTTGATGATATAGAAAGATGTGCAGATAACAATAGGAAAAATATGTGCCATTATACTACGAATTTCAATGCTGTCTTTGAAAATTCTAATTTTTGGTCACCTAAATGCACACACACACAAACAAACAAACAAACAAAAAGGTAAAAAAAGAACAATTAAATGACTGAGCATAAGTGAAAAAAGCCTTAATTACTTATCTATTATGTAATTAGGATGACATTGAAGGGGATCAGAGCTCTCTAGAGAACAATAATGTAGCCAACTGTACACAAACACATACACATACCTACAAATATTTATACTTACCCTATACTCCTGCATATACACACATTTGGAAAAAAATAGACTCTGCTACTTTTCCACAAGACCATAGCAGTAAGTCTAGGTTAGCCCCAGAAGCACTACAACAAAAAACTTTCAAGTTGCTCTTTAAATTGTTTCTCTTTCATGAACTACATTTTTGCCAACATTGTATCAAATACAGAAACTTTGTACTTAAAGTACTTACCTAATTTCACAGCAAAACAGATAAGCACCCTCAAGAAGAAGCCGCGGGAACTTCTACATACAGTCTAAAGTCTGTTCCAGTTGTTATGGTATTAAGACAACTTAGAATTTAGCAAGCTATGCTTTATAGAATCACAGAATCACAGGATGAGTGAGGTTGGAAGGTATTACAGTGCGTCATCTGCTCCAGCCTGCCCGCCCAAGCAGGGTCATCCTAGAGTACATGGTACAGCATTCTGTCCAGACAGTTCTTGAATATCTCCAGTGAGGGAAACTTCACAACATCTCTGAGCGATCTGTTCCAGTGCTCAGTCACCTGCACAGTAGAGAAATTCTTCCTCATATTCAGATGGGATTCCCTTGTGCATCAGTTTCTGCCCATTGGTTGGTTATCCACTGGCCAGCAAGTCCTTCTCTGCAAAGCTGCTTTCCAGCAGGTCAGCCCCCAGCCTGTGCAGGTGCCAGGGCTATTCTTCCCCAGGCACAGGACTCTGCATTACTTTTCTACAGATTACCTTCTCTGGATTTGCATAACCATGTCACGCATATGTGCTACTGAGATTCAAGAATGAAATCTCAAAATGGACTTGAATATTTTCCTTCAGTACACAACTTGTATACTTTTTCTTCTCTATGCTGTTCCTTTTGATTAAAAAAAAATATAGACTTTGACAGACTAAATTTGGTTATTTATTTCTAAGCGCTGAAGCATTTGAAACAGGTAATATGCCAATACACATTAAAAGATTTATTTATTTTACTTTCCAGTATATTTAATTTTCAAGCCCACCACAAGAATCCAGGATGGAAGAGCTAGAAAAAAAAGGCACTTGAAGATCAAAAAGAATAATTGTGGCAAGTATACAACCTTAAGATTTCTTAAGTCATACCATCAAAAATCTTTTTTAAAAATAACTGGAAAAGTTAAAAGGCATACAATGGCAATATCAGGAAGCTTAGACTTCAATACATAAAAAAGAATCTCCATTACACTCAGTTTTTCAAAAGCAGTGAAAAAGCAGTCAGTCAACTCAACGATTCCCAAAAATAAAACATCTATCAGTCACTTTCATTGATAAAATTGGTAAGAAGCTTCAGTCACACAACTGACACAATCAGAAAAAAGATATTGCAAGAAAAGTCACAGAAATTTTTAATGTAAGAGTGCTTTTTTTCTTGGAAAATTAATTTCAACATGTATCATATAAAATACTCCCCCAAAATACACTGTAAATGCCTGTGATGCTGTAAAGGAATATTTCTTTAAGTGCTCTTTAGGTGAAGAATCCTAGAAAACTGAGAATCCAGAACATGAACAGGTCCTTAATGTAGAGTTTTATTACTCCATAAAATCTGCACATGCATGCATCAGTGAATCCAATCTTAAATAAACACATTTTTTCTGCCTATTTTTTCAGGGCTACATTGTAGGCAGTGCCTGTATATTTACCTATATAATTACAATACTCCCTAACTCTGAACCATTAACCACAATGTAAAACACAGCAATACAAAATAATGCTCAGCACAAAATCTTTGGATCTGTTAACATGTATTTCCGTGTGCATGGAGTCTCATTCTCTTTGATGGATCATGACTGGTACGTGAATTTCCATTCTAGATGACTGCTTAATTTCTCAGCAAGGTTATCAGATTGGGGCATTTAAATTCAGCCAAAGCAGCAGATGTTTTGTGTTAGTTCAGTGGCTATTCATGAGCACATATAACAGGTACCAGAGGAGCAGTTATCAAAGAGGATTCTATTAAAGTACTACTACCAACTGTCAACTTTTTACTATTTATCACTTCATGTTTGTAGATATATTCCAATATTTTTTCTTTTCCTAGATTAAGAAAATTGATGACACAGAGAAAACATAAAATTACATCATTTTAGCTAAAATTTCTAAAGATTTTTAAAGCAATAAGAAAGAAACTTGATGCTTTTTAAAAGCTCAGAAAATGTCTACCTGCCAATAATTACTGAGGTTTTTTTGCTATTGGTTATGAAATAATTGAGGGAAAGGAATGGATTATTTGGGGCTAGAAAAGTGAATAATCCAAATGCAAAATAATAAAATAATCACTTGAAAAAATAAAAGAGTGAATACTGTAGACCATAAAATAATAGAGATATGAAGAGCAGAGGACAGTAGGGAAATAGGAATGCAGGGCATGTGGTTCAGTTTTCTAGGGTAAGAGTAGAAAGAAACATCAGTAATAGCTTTCCATCAGAAGCTCTTACTCCTAAAAGCCTGGCACCTGACCTGATTCTTCAGGATATGGATCAGGTTTCTATGAATAAGAAATAATGAGTATATTTAAATTAGTTTAAATGAAAGAAACACCATATCTTTACTAAGACACCAAGCTTGGCAGCATTTTTTGTAGACTCTAAGAGAACAAAAAGCTCCTTGAACCAAAGACTATTGTTCCTTTTTACATGGTTTCCTGAAAAAAATGAGCTGCTTTGCTCAGCTCCTCTTGATCACTTCCAGTAACCAATTCCATCTAAGTCCAATACATGGGAAAAGGTCTCAAAGATTTAACATTCCTACAAACTTTGTGAAAGCAGACAGCTGTATGGGGTGTCTGCTAGCTAAAAGAAAATGCAACATGAATGCAACTTTTACTTAGTAGTGCAAAACTCACTTCTCAGTAAAGGCTCCCTTTTCAAATTGATTCTCTCTTGTTTAATACAGGGTAAGTTTATATTGCAGCCTGAGTATTACTCAATTAAAACACCAACTCAAAAATCCAAACCCCTAGGCAATATGGATTAATTTAGTCTTACAGGACCATTTCTTAAACCAAAATTCTCTAATTCAAAACATAAAGCCAACCAATATGCTGCTCATTCCACTTTCTCCCTGTCTTTGGCATGCAGCCCACCACTCTTTCTTCTTCTCCCTTGCACTAAGAATCTGGCATTTCTGCCTGCAGTGTGGCTCAGCACCCACTGTCTCCCCCAATCATCCCTCTCAGACTATTGAACAACCTGATAGTTAAAACGTGCTACATGAAAACACAGATGTGATCACACTTAGGGATTTCTGCAGATCTCAGTGCTGCCCATCTGCACTGAGAGCGTACCAAGTACCTCGCCCAAAACGTATCAGACACCTCCAAAGATGAAGGCAGCATTTCCGTGCCACCCTTTTTATCACTAAATTTTAACAGACATTGAGAAGAAGCAAGAGTCCAGTGGTCACACCCGGTAGCTAAATGCAAGAACCTAAATTTAAGGGGAAATTAAGCTCATAGTAACATATATGTGCTGAGTTTAAGGGATGTGCTGCTTTAGGCAACTGTAAAAGCACTGATTTCCTGTGCCATTTTCTAGAATTTATGTACCAAACTTCCACAAATCTCATCTTAATAACCAAGACAGGCAATGTAGTTCTTAGGGCTCTTGATCATCAAGAATCATGCACATAAACAATGTCCAAAAATGGTATGGAATTGAAGTATCTTATACATCCTCTACTTTTTCTAACATTATGCCAAAAAATGTCGCAAATAACTAGCGAAATGTGCAATGTGTAAGAAAATGTGTATTTTGCTGCTATGTCACACTGCTTTCTTTGCAATCGGAACCTCATCTATTCTTTGGATCAGATTTTAGGTATAACAGTTGCTTTAAGAACATTTGAATGGGATCAGATCAAAAGTCCAACTGGCTCAGTATCCAATATAGGTTGAAAGCAGCAGTTGGAGAACACTGTTAGTAACAAGACATGGATCATATCACTTCTGTTATTACTGTAACTCAACGATGCAGAATTTAGATGGGAAAAAAAATCTCGTATCAGACTGTTCTATGACACTGAGCCGCCCTTGACAATTTACTTGGCTTAATTAACAATCCTCACAGTTGAGCTGGAATAAGAGAAAGTTCATAAACAGTGTTAAGAGTGGTAAAATAAAGTACTGCTATGTCTTGTCAACTAATAGTATTTTTAGAAGCATTAACACTTTGAATCTTGAGTTTTAAAAATCTACTATACAAAATGAATATGGAGAGAGATTGCAATTTGTATTTGCAACAGTGTACTGGGAAGATATCCTAAATATTTGTTCAGATCAAGGTGTGTCCTGAAGCAGAAGTAGACTGCAGTATTGCATCACCACAAAGCTGCGTTCAATTTAGCTGCTGTGTAAAGATGTACAATACATCAGCTCAGAAAAAACAATATGCTAGTTCTGTGATATTATTTTTGAGATCCTAGTCAGTGTACTTGCACTTCAAATATAACACAACCAGCCGGACTGACCTTCAGTTTAGGGCCAGGAAAAATCTTGTGGGTTAATTATCATACTGTTTATTTATAATGGATAGGTGGCTTTTGTGTATCTGTGATTATCTCATATATCTAGCTGATTTCCTGCTTATAATAGCTTGCTCTAAGAAGTATTAAGATACAGTATTGATTTCAAAAAGATTAAACCACTGTGCTAATATACAAGAGATTATTCAATTAGTAAAGATTACTGGCAACGTTTACCTAAAAATGCTCCCTGCTCTACAGTGAATATCTAAAGTATACCTTAGCTAAATACATAAAATCAAAATACTCAGAAGCAGTCAAAAATGTGAATTCTAAAATTTCAGGAACAAGAAACAATTTCCAGAAAATAAAGGTTCTGAAAACCTGATCTTGAAGTATCTCAAACTGCTGTTACTAAATAATCAGCTATTATTTTTTAAAAAACTCTAAAATAAATCTATTATGAATTAAATTGCCAGATTTTCACTGTAAGTTCTCCAACACATTCTGTTCCATAAACCTGGCAAGTTTTTGCTGTCCAGCTGCTTTACTGAGAATTTTAAAGGTGTTCTCTACTGGTAAATACACAAAAAGTTGAATGACAGTCAAACAGCGACATGCATTCTCTTTTTCAAGTTTCTTGGTGAGTATCCTGTTGGCTTTCTTTTTAATTGTTTCTGCACAGTTTATATCATACCTTCCATTAAAAAATTAAAATTCACCTTAAATAGGCTCTAGACGAGGTCAAAATTATTTTCATCATTTCAACCAACAATAATGTCTCTGGTGTTCATTATGCCAAACAAACAAACAACAAAAAAGTTGTCTTTTTTCCTTTTATTAGTGTAGGAAGAATTTATTCTCAAGTATCTGTCTATTCAAATGTCTGCCTCAGGGAGCAGCTGTCCATCACACTGAAAAAAACCTGTAAATTTTCACCTCTACTGAAAATGGTCAGTTCTTAGGGTTTGTTTGGCTTTCTTATTAAAAGCCATATTTGTTCATGCACCAGGACAAGGCACTATGCAAGAACTTTTCCCAACAAAGTGCAAGGACCAGCCATATGTGCTCAGAGTGGTAAGGGCTGCTTATAATTCATCCCTTGGTGAAACACAAATACCATTCATTCAATGCACCTCTGAAAACCTGTTTTTTCCCAAAGATATTGTGATAAGAAAGGTCCACTGATTCAGTTCTTCCTCTAAGATGGGCTTTCACTATCTCCTGGAATGTTCTGCTTGAATTTGTACTCAGTGTTGAAATGGGAGAGGTTATTTTTCTAATTTAGTCCACAAAGGATAGCCATATACTGAAAACCACATCAGTCTGAGCATGGGATAAATTACAATATCTTTGGAGTGTTGTTTTACTGGATAAGGTTGACTAAAAGCATCTAGCTCTAAACATAATTACATCACAATTTTACAGCTTTTATCAACCTACTTGAAATTATTAGGTCTAATCTGTTATATGACACCATTGCATAATATTCATTTTTCATTTTCCTTATTTTGGTAAGCATTGTTAAATCTATTAGAATATGCAACATGCAATTAGGTATGATTCATTACTTATGCCCAGTAGTTAATTTGAGATGCATTTTCCAATATAGTTTTCATGACAATGTATTTTCATTTCTCTAGTTTTAGCTTGCTGTGAGACAGCTGTCAATTTATTCTCATTGCTCTCTACTTTCATTGCTCCAAGCTTAAACTTCACATCAGACTGACAAGGAAAGTTTAATGTACTTCTAAGTCTACAAGCATACCTGGCAAATTAAAACACAAAACTCTTCAGGAAACCTAAGAAATCTCTAAAAATATATGTATCATTCCTTTCCGCTTCTGTGTGTGGGTTTACTAAAAACAGTGGAGACAGAATAAAATATAAGAGATTTTACAAAGTGGAAAACTACTTCAGATAGACAAACTTCCTCTTCTCTCTTTCCAGAAAAAAATTTCCCTCAAGATTTCAGATCTAGCCATCAAACATCACTCTCACCCTTCTCTCTTGTATAACCTTTCCCTGCCAAAAGAATAATACAACTCCTATTCACATCCTATGGACATCCACGGACATCTGGAGACAGGATCATCACAATAACATTATTTGCAGTTATCATACAGACTGAGGCCTTTGAAGGTTAGATACCAGATAGAGGAACAAAACTCTTCTGTTTTTTATCCATGACTGACAGACACTGCAGACTGTTCCTTTGTACAGTCATGTTAAAGTTTGTTATTATGAACTCTTCAGCCAGAATGCCTGATTCAGCTATATTTAAGTTGTTGCTGTCAAAACAAAGATTACATCATTTTACACCCATGTTTTACAAATTAGGTAGCCAGGATATCTGCAAAATGAAGGGTAAGCTCATTTATTTTGGCAAAGACTTTGATATCAACTGATAAAAATAGTATCTGTACACAGTGTTCTTAGTGTACTAGCTAACAGCTCATATTTGGACTACATGTTCTGACTTCTAGGTACATTTTTAAAAGCATTTGTTTTTACTGGTTCCTGTTATGTTTCAGAATGTCTTTAAAGAGAAAGGTCATCCTTTCTTCACTACTCACTTTTTCCAAGGGAAAAAAAAAACCAACCAAACACAACCCCCACAAATTTGATAGGAAATAGTTTTATAAATGTATTTTTAGTATAGTAGCTAAAAAATAGTTTTATGACACAGTTCAGACAGCCTTATCCCACACACTGAAATAAGTACCATGGTCAATGAAATCTAAATGGGTGAGGAAAAGCTTCAGGGCTATATGATGGTGTTTCTACCAAGCTCTAAGACGCAGAGTAATGGGGAATCATATTAAAGGTGTGCAAAACACGAAAACATGACCTAAAATAAATAAAAAGCAAAATAAAACTAAAGAACAAAATTTGAATTTGAAGGCGTCAATGCAGAGCTCCTTTTAATAATCAGTATTTTGACAAATTTCTCTTGCAAATCTTGAAACAGAGTTATAAAAAGATATTTTATGTAAAAGATGTTTTACAGGCAGCATATTAAATGACCCTTCTGCAAAGTGTTTATCATTTTAAAAATCAGCTCTTTCCCCACCTCCTTTAAGAATCTCACTACAGAGATGCTCAGCAGAACTCCTTTATGATAACCATTAGAAACACTTTATGATGACCATTAGAAACACTCCATACTTGCTCATACCAACCTGGTTTTATACATTTGCTCAAGTTCTAGAATATCTAGGAGCCTCCAGTGTCTTTACACGATCCTAAAAGTCACTGGTGTGCTTTAATGACATACTAAGAGACAAAACCTGCATGAAAATTCATACTGTCCAAGGAGATTTGAACTTTAGATTCTGTAAAAAGTAGGAAGGTTTCCATTTCTATTACACTGCTGAGGAATGGAGATGCAAGAATGAAGTGCGTTCCTGAAATCATGCAGATGAACTATGTAGAATGAGAAACTGAATATGAGCCATCACCTTTGAATCATTTTTGCTAATTATATCTCTGTTTCCTAAGCTAATAAAGAAGGACCTGAAATATGCAGAGCACTTTCTTCCTTCCACTATATAAATATTATTGTAATATTCAGAGGGGAAAAAAATTAACATATTTTTAAATACAAAATCTTTGAAGTTATGCTAAGCATCCAATTGTCATCTGAATTTTTTTTTCGTCAGGTTACATTGAGGCAAAGAGCACAAAGCACTGAGAAACGGAAAAGGGAATATTTCTGAGATTGCACAAGAATGGACAAAATAGAGTGGTGTTGGAAATCACAGTTGAAGCTTATTGGAGATACACTCTCTTGAATGATTTCTGTAATTCTCAAATTACACTGGTCAAAGCTAGCTATTTTGGTTTTTATACACATCTTTGAAAATATGGTTTGCACTGAGTGCCTTTGCCTTCACATGCACACAAAACATTGATCTGCTTTCTAAACTTACAGCCTCTGGACAAGTCAGGAGAAAGAGCTTTGCTGACTAGCAAAGTGGGAGCCCAGACTTTTGTCCCAACACTAGACAGTGCGAGGTGGAGAGTGATAGTTGGACTCCGAGAACTGCACCACTTTCAAATTAACTGCCTTCATTCAAATAATGTCAACTAAAAATCCATGCAGTGGTGCTAAACCAAATATTCTGGTTTAAAAAATTCGGCCTCAAAAAGCTTGTGATGTGGTTTAGCCAGAACTTCCTGCTAAGCTTCTGATTGGACTGCACAGTTGTACCTTCCACTTCCCCAAGTACATCTCTGTATTTGATACTACCAACACAGTACACCAAAATGCTGATAGACAGCTGCATCACAACCACTCTCAGCTAAAGCTATTCCTTCTGGAAAACAACCTCCAAACCCTCAGTCCATAGCTGGACTGACAATCCTTCTTCTGGACCAACAGAGTCTGTATTATCACTGTGTACTACATATCAGAAAGAATTTATGTACCTGAGAGACTAAAAGCTTTCTGAATAATTATATTGGACCTAAGGTCTCTCTGACAAAGTATTATATTGGAGGAGCAAAGATAGTAAACAGAGGGCACTGAACAGAAATATTTTGAGGATACATTCTGCTCTGATGTAGGTGACCCCTTTATTTCTCAGTTTTCTTGTGCCCTAACCTGTCAACTTCACAGAATCCAGATGAAATTCTATTGCAAAGAAGTTGTTAAGAGTTGAAAAGCCTGTGTTACTAGGGATTAGAAGTGTGGCAGTTAAAATTATTAACTTCACACACTTTTTGCATTCCTACTATTAGAAAGAGTCTAAACCCCCTTTATTTTGTCCTCTCTACAAGCACAGAAAAAATCCTTCTTGCAATCTAAATACTGCAAGAGACAAGAAATGGGACACTATAAGAAAACAATCAAGAAAAAGTAGTGTGATATGAAGATTTCAAGGACTGTTGCAAATACATGTAGAAACAAAACAAGAATTTTAAGGAGGGATGCTTTGGGAATAGCAAAAGCCTCATGAGTTTCAAAAAGGACATGGGAAAAAGCTTAAAAAGAAAGGCTGGAAAATAAGCACAAAAGAAATGAAAACTCCAGTTTAATAAGGATATGAAGTAGTTCCTGGGATGAGAGTCAGTACAGAAAATATGTATAAATGATAACAGAGAAGAAAAGCCACTTGGTGGCCGTGAGATGCTTTTGTACAGTATTAAGTATTCAAACTACTATTTTTTCTGGCCTATGACAGATAGAGATAAGAACTGCAAAGTTTTACAGATTTGCATTTTACAGAAGATTGAGTATTTGAACTCATTGAGTATATTATGTAATTTCCAGCTTGACTTTGCAAAAAAAAAGCCCAAACTGGTTTATACTATGAATATTTATTGCTATTCTATTTTGCATAGTGTATACATAGGTTTATATATAGATTGGAATTCTTAGTAATGAGTCAATTATATGGAATTTTACAGACTAGAATGCATATGTTCTACTTGTGAAATATTTCCTAGAAAGCATTAGTGAATATAAATAATTTGAGATTTCTATCAGATCTTTTGACTATTGTCATTCTATTGGCATATATGCTTCAGTGGCGAAACAGATAAATTTGGAATGAAAAATATTATCAATAATCCTCTTTCCACTCTCAGTATATATTTCCTTTGGTCAACTTTCTTTTTTGTCAATCAAGTTAAAACAATGACTCAAAATGAAGACATCTTGGCATATGTATCTATTATTCCTTCTATAATGTAGTACTCCCACTGGCTTTCATGGGAATTATGCATATGAAAAGACTGCATTATTAGCCTAGATTAAGAAAAGACATTTAGAAATGCTTAACTCATCATACCACTTCAGAACATAATATTTATAATGGTACTTAAGCCTGGAGCAATATAAACAAAAGTACAAAATACAACTCCTGGAAATATATTATGGATGGATTTTTCTTAGCTTTTTTCAATAAAACTGAACTGACTTAAAACTATTTTTCCTGCTTTTTGATATATGAACAAATAAAGAAATATGAATCAGATCACTCCAAAAGACTTGCAATATTCCTAAGCCTGAAAAGTCACATGTCAGTAAGAGGATGGTAAAAGGGTTACCTTGCACATATATGAACTAGATGTCTGTGTAACCATGCAAAGGTCCTTAAAATTTTTCTTGGTATCCCTGTCTTTTTTAACACAATAAACCTGATCCTCTGGAAGCATAGCCAGTCATCTTTTGCTCTTCAGACGCATGATTTCCATTTTGACTTCATAAGTGTTGTTCTCCCATGCCATGACAACTCAAGGATAGTATGAACTATCTTCCTCTGACACAGGAAAGATATTGGGCCCTTCCTTTCTCCAAGCTAAAATTGAACGGACCTCCACTTTACTCTAACACATTGGGTAGACAACACTTGGCCCTTTCCTGGATGAATAGCTCAGATGTAGAGTCAATCTTCTAGGCTACTTAAAATGGGATAACTTTCTAAATGTTTCCCTTTTTTTTAATCTAAAACAATACCGCTGCACAGTTAACCCTGGATTGTAATTTTTGATCGTTAGTAACACCCTTGCCACTTTTGTAAAAAAGTATTCTCACCTACCTTGAATAGTGCCTCAATTGTCCAATCTGACTGGAAAAGTTCAGATTTTAACTTCTAGCTACCCATCTACTTTATAGCATGGGTAGTATTATAAAATTTTTACTCTGCAATAGTATTTCTACAACTTTTAACAATCCTCTGAGGACTGAAGACTTTAGATATTCTTTACAGTTTGATAGCTCATATCTGGACATCACTAATCAGGTCAGTCACAGGTACTTATCTTGTGGGATAAGGATATTGGAAACAATATCCATGTAAACTCGTGATAGAAGCACAAATCCTTGAACTAAAAACCTGCTCAAACACGTGCTGCACCTATTCCAACTGTACTGTAGATACCCTAGACTGAATCCTGAGTTAACAGATATCTTTGTACCCACCATGTGCAAGTCATTGTGTTAAATTTTTATTAGGGAAACTAGATTTTCTTTAGAAGTGACAAACCATATTTCATTAAGTGAAAATATAGAACTTATATGGCATTTGAAATCACATCTACATTCAGAACACTGCATTTCAAGAAAGTAGAAATAATGAGAGTCCAGAGCACAATAACAAGAATTAAAGAAATACAAGAAAAATATTAGGTTTTTTTCTATAAGAAAGAAAACAAAAGACAGGTATTGTATAAAAGAATAACACAGTGGAAACATGACTGAGAATCTCAAAATTGTAAGAGTCTGGGGCAAAGAGGAAAATAAAAATCCCTGTAACTACTAACTAACAAAAGCTAATGGGTTCAACTAATTTTTTTTAGCAGGTTAAGTTTAAGATCAAAAAGCACAAAAACATTCTAATGGGAAGACTAGTGAAATACTGGAATAGATAATTTACTTAGGTAAGTAATCATAACAAATCTTTAGGCAGATAAGCAAGTGCTCACTTAAAAAGGCAACTTTTATTGATTGTGGCTTTGGAAGAAGAGTTAGGGGGCAGGTATATCACCCTTTGGGACTAAGTTTCAATTGTATGATTCCATGCTGAAGTGATGGAAGAAATGTAGCCGTGTATGACCCACTTGCTGTGGGATCTTGACTTGGAAGGAAAGTCTTTTTCTGGAAAAGACCAAATCATGTTCTTCATGTATACAATCACTTGGATTCTGATACGATCTATGAATCACCTAGCTACATTGATCCAATCTGCAGCTTCTTTATTCAACAGTTTGATGATAACAACTTTCGGGACTGGACTTTATATAACCACTATCTGATCCAGCCATAGGATATAGGATTTTGTTTGCTAAGAGGAATTACTTAGTAACATGTCCCAGAGCCTTGAGGCCAGACAACACTAGCAACAGCTGCTAATAACACTGAATTCCAGATGTAGACTCTGCTGCAAAATTTAAAGGAATTAGTTTTTCAATATTTTGCCTTAAAAATCTAGATGTATTCCAAATTCTTATTCTCATATCTCTACTTTACTATTAAGTGGGGATCTTTAGTGTTTTGTTTGTTTGTTTTTAATTTAAGCCTAAAACTTTTTACTGGCAGATCAACTTTAAAATCCCAATCCTGTACAAAGGCCATAAATCTTTGGAGACGTAACACTAAGTAAAGAACCTTCTCTAGTCAGTTATTTTGTTTCCAATAAAAATGTCTGATTCATGGGAGAACACAGGACAAATGTATAGCTCCCAGTCCGGTTAGCAACTAAGTATGGAAAAACTCTAATTTCTCAGTTTCATTTCAATATTCTTGCTTATTATTCTGTAATAAGCAGCATGTAGAAGTAGAAAAGTTACATAGTCATACTTATTCCCTACATTTAAATCACTTGATCTAACACCAGATAAATGATCCAAGGAAAAAAGAACAAACCTGCATCACAGTTCATCTTTTGGACGGCGAGAACTAAACTATTAGAAAATAAAGTTATTAAAATGTGTAAAGATCATGACAGCTGAAAGAGGTACAACAGCAATATAGAGAGTATCAGGTGTTCTCAAACTTTCTACACATAACAAAGTAGCTCCCATTCAAAACATCGTAAATTGACAAAGTTGCGAACGTCAGTGCTTCAAACGAAATCCTTTAAAATACCTCTCACCTATACATGATTGCTCTCTGATAGTGTGTACATTACTGCCCTTTTTCACAACCACTACAAAGAGGCACCAAACGCAGCTCCGCCTCCGCCCTCCGATCAGTAAAGTTGCCAAAAACACGGTCCCGGAGTGAAAGGAGCTCCCGGGTTGCCCCTTCGGGCTATCCGCGGCGTACTCACCATGGCGGGCTAGTTTTGAAGACTTTCTTCCCCTCCCCCTGCACCTACGCACAATGAGGGAGAATGGAGAGCAGTTTCAGCATTAAATTTGAACTTCCCTGCTTTTGTTAGCATGAGTCACCACCTTAACATTATCTCAGCTGTAGACTTTTATCTGTGAATATCTAAGCCCTGTCTTGTGGAAAACTAATTACTGAGCCACTGAGAGGCTTCATAATGTCCTGCATTTAAGTCCTGAACATCATACATAATGCATAGGAAGCAGTCGCTGCACTCTGATTACAGAACACTGTCATTAAGAGAGCAAATTAAAGATGTGAATAATTCACTGGCTGAGCTTATTGTCAGTGCTGCATTGTGAAATTAGAATTTCTAATAAGTACTGCAATTTTTTTAACCCAATTAACACGGAGAACATCTTGAGTCTGATTAGTACAATAAAAATTATTACCTTATTCTTTTGCTTCACAACAGCCAAATTAAATACTGTACTTAATTATGCAGCATTCATCGCTTCTGTGCTAGAAATAATAATAATAAAAAATTCTCACTATCGCTTTAATAAGACTTCCAATATTTAGAGTGCAACTGAAAAATAGAGCATATGAATCTCCTGCACAATTTCTTATCACAAAGTTACTGGCTTTTTTTTCTTACAGTCTTTGAAAATGGGGTTTAATATCAGCAGCCGACCATGATGTCACTGCTGAAGTCTTCTCTGGAAACAAAAAGGTATTCAAAAAAATCCCACAAAACGACCCTTCTGAACAAGCTCTGAATATATATTGTGAATTAACTTTCTCTGGGTTGATGTGAAGGCAGAAAAAAAAAAAAACCACATTACCACTCACTGCCTTGAAATCAAATACACAAATATACAAACATACAAACATAGAAATGTGTATGTGTGTATACACACATACACACACACACACATACACACACACACATATATATAGGTTGTTTCAGAAAAGATGCTTAGGAAATATACTAGGAAAAAACTGAGCTGGATCAGCTCTCTTACCTCAGTTTCCTCTTGGCACGGGATAGATAACATCCTTTCATCCCAGAAAGGAGAAAAGTCCGATTCAACATCCAGTGTGTTGATTTTTCCCCACACGAAGCCTGCTGCCATGTCAAATAAAGAAAATGATCACTGAGGATGCAGCTTTTGTCTCCAAATATTTGAATACTGCCTTTTAGTGACAAGGACCCTCGGAACCTTCGCACATCTGGCAGCAGACACCACTGGCTGCAGCTGCTGCAATGGGATTTTTCCTCAGCCCTATTTCATTTCCAGCTCCTTTTTCTTCCCCATCCTGAGGAAGTTTAATCACCAAGCATGGCTGGGGAAGAAAAAAAGAAGGAAAAAAAAAAAGGAAAGGTGGCTTTGCAATCACAAGCTCTCTAGGTTTTGTCCTAGAGACAGGGACTGCAGCAACCACCTTGCATCTTTGTCTAGTTATTTTAGCATTTGCGTGCAAGAGGGGAGGAAAAAAAAAAAAGACTGAAAATTATTCAGGCATAATGCAATAGACATAAAGAGACAAAAAGACAAGGAGAGAAAGAGAGGGGAAGAGAAAGAGGGAGAGTGAGGGAGGGAGAGGAAACAGACTAAGAGAGGGAGAGGGGGCTGTCAGTGCAGATAAATCTGCATATGGAAATCAGGGTTATCCTGGGTACAGTTTTATTTAACCATGATGTACTGTTTTTTTAATTAGACAGGAATTTAAAGAAGGAAATGAGAGATTCTTACAGACACAGGAGCAAACGAAGCATTTTAAATCACAGCAAAGCTTTCAGAGCAAGCTGCAGCAGCAACAGCAAAACTTTTTATAGCAACTTTCTTACTAGAGGGAAGTTTCGTTCACTGCTGCTATTTTGACCCAAAATCCAGGCAAAACTGGAAAAGCATTCATTTTGAAATTAAATCAAACCACGGCAATCCAAAATAATACGCTTTAAAAAAAAAGATCCAGAAGCCACTAGGTCCACAGTATGCACTTTAAGCTAAGTTATGCCAGGCATAGGTTTTAGGACTTTTGCCCTGGCCCCCATTCTGTGGTGATTGTCACATCCAATGGAGATGCTGCAGTAAATGCTAGGAGTGATACTTAACTTGAATTTCAAGTGCACTAAATGCCACTTCCCAAGCTTGATGAGAATTGTGTGTGTTTGGGGGATACGAGCATTACCTGACAGACATAGGAAGGTTGGCTCTGGATCTGCAAGGCATCAGAAAAGACAAGGAGAACCCCATGCCCATCTCTGTGAGGGAGCATGGGGATGAGTGAACTGAGAAGGCTGAGAAGAAGGGAAATGAGGTTCAGGTAAAGCCCAGACAAGAAATACCAGAGAAAGGTAGGGGACAGTTGCAGTACAAGGGAACTTACAGGAAAGATGGGGCAAGACTATTTATAACATCATGTAGTGACAGGACAAGGGGGAATGGGTTCAACTTGAAAGAGAGTAAGTTTAGATTAGGTATTAGGAAAAAAATCATTACTGTGAGGGTAGTGAGGCACTGGAACAGGTTGAACAGCGATGTTTTGGATGCCCCATCCCTGGAGGGGTTCTAGCCCAGGCTGGATGAGGCTTTGAACACCCTGGTGTAGTTGAAGTCACCACAGGAGGGTTGGAAGTAGATGATCTTTAACGTCCCTTCCAACCCAAGCCATTCTACCATTCCATGATTCTGTGAGCACAAGGGAGGCAGCTGAACAGCAGTGGCAAGATGGTGCCGCTCAAGCGCGAGGGGGCCAGAAACCACTTGTGGTGGTTGGCCCACCAAGGGACGCTCAGCTAAGCAGGGAAACCCGGCCGCCTGCCAGCCCTGGGAAGAGAGGCGGGCGGCGCTTCGCTCCGGGGTGGGCGGGGCGGGGCGGGAAAGGGAAGGGGAAAGGGAAAGGGAAGGGGAGAGAGCGGGCGGGAACGGGGTTGGCACGGCCGTGCCGGGAGGGGGCGGGGCGGGAGGAGGAAGCGCGGCCGGGGAGGAGCGGCCGGCGGCCAATGGGCGCCTTGGCGCCTGCGCAGTGCGCGGGTGGCGGCGGCGCGCGGGCCGTACGGAAAGGGCCCGGGCGCGGAAGCGGAGCGGCGGCCTGGGCGGCCCGCAGGTACCGCGCAGGTACCGCCGGAGTCCCTCTGCGGCCGGCCCGCGGCTGGCCCGGCGGGGAAGCGCCCCCGGGCAGAGGGCGGCGGCGCGGGGCCGAGGCGTTACACGTGCGGGTCGTGTTCGTGGGCGCGCCCCGGCGGCTCCCGCCGCTTTACAGCTCCTGCCCGCGGACTGCAGCCGCCTGGAAGGTTCTGCTTGGAGGACGAGGAGGTTGAGGTGCTTTAAGTCCCTAAGTGTTTCCGTTGCATCAGGGATGTGGTAGACAAGTACGGAACTGATGGGAGTTAGGGCCGGGAAGAGCTGCCGTCTTATGTAACTGTTCCCCAGGGTTTTCTGTGGCGTGGGGCGGTTTTGGTACCCGAACTGAACAGGCTTTCCTTGGGAGCTCTTGTGATTGAGAGCATTCCCTTCAGCTGCCTCACCAGCTGTGCCAACGTATGTACATAGGGTTCTGCTGTAAACTGGACCACAGAAGTCATTCTTTCCCTACTTGCACAGCCGCCTGCTCCGTGGGAATGTGAATGGATGTGAGAAAGTAGAACAGAAACTGTTTTCTGTTCTTTTGTTTTCCCTTGAGCTTTTTTTTTGTAGTTAAGCTTCTATTACCAACCTCTAGCCATGGTGTATACTAGTTCTTGCAAGGACCTTCAAAATCCGCCAAAGAAGATTTGAAAACTTTAATTCATAGAGTTTTAGTTATATTATTTGCATATTTTTATAGGACTCCTGTTGTCTAGTTCTGCTCTTTCAGTATATTGTATCTAATATGAATACACTAATATTAACTGTACAGTGAACTTCTTTTAGACATGGCAATCCTTCTTTGGTTTTTTTTCTCTTTTTTCAGATTCCTAGGTGTTAGATTTTTTTTTAATATTGGGAGCCTGTAATACATGATGTACTTCCATAGCATAGCTACTATGGTTATAAAATGGAGTGTTACTGGAAGTAGCTTTGTAGTGCATTCCTGCCCGGTGTTATAACTTACTGCTAGTCGGACCTTATCACTAATTAATTTAGAGAGCTAAACCAGAAGAAAGTATACCTGTTTGGGGTTTTTTTAAGTCACTGATATGTCTTCCCTAACAGACTGTTCAATGATGATGTGGTTGCACAAAGTGGCAGAACTGCGTGGCAGGACATGTGACCATGACTGCCCTTCTTGGTGGTGTCTTTCAGCTTTTACTTCAGTGTTACAGTTTGTCAGATCTGTGTGCTCACTTGAGCTGAAGGATGATGTGGAGTTGTAACAATGAGAAATTTATTTGAAGAAATGCTATGAGTGTTTTTGTATTTATTTATTTTTTTGGGCCAGGTGAAAACAATGGAGGATGACTTTGGGGCTTCCTCCACATCCCCATTTCTCACTGAAAGCTTGGAGCTGGCGATGGAAGTGGAGAATGAGAACTCAAGGCCGTCTTGCTTTTCTTGTGCTTTTGACAGCCAAAATGGAGGGAGAAGGTTCTCTGCAGAGTCTTATTTAGCAAGTGGGTCTCTTAAGAGGTATGGGATTTTTTTGAATTACAAATATGAAAGCCTTCTAAGATGTTCTTTCCACTCATATTTGGTGCTTTTGAATGCTGACAGGTTTCCAAATCAGTTTGTTCTTCAGCCTTCTGATCCTGAAATCAACTTGGTGATACTAAAGTGGGAAGGGCTGCTGTGTTGATAAACAGCTTTGAATGGTGCTCTAGATGCAGTTCTTAGCTTTCTGAACTTACTTTTAAGATACTGTAATGGACATTTACAAGCCTGTTAGGATAATTTAAAACTGGCCTGTTGGGCAGTAGCATCCGAGATCACTTAAATTTCTGAGGAGGCTTCAGCACTGCTTTTCCCAGTCATGTGCTCTATTAAATGCTGGCCATTTTTCTCTCTTTTGCACCCTGCCTGGCTTCCCCGGATTGCTGGGGCTGGCCCAGTAGCTTTAAGATCATCTTTCTCAAAGCTTCACCTTTGCATGCATTCTGGTTTAAGGTTCTGAGGTCATAGGCATAGCAAATAAGTATTTTCTGTGAGATTTTAAAACATCACTTTGGTTTAGTTGTTATCTGCCTTATTCTCTGTCATTCAGCTAAGTTTTCTGCGCTATTTGCTCATCTTACAGGGATTGTCTTGTTTTTCTTGCAGAAGCCTGATCTTTCTGTCTGTCTGTCCTCTTGCCAGGCTTGGTATATTGTGTTGTTACTTTTTTTCCACTGTTTTCCCTAAAGGCTTAAGGGGAGTTCCACTGTACCTCCCCCTTTCTCTGCCTTATTTATCATATATTTTAGTTGCATCAGAGCACATTCATTCAAATTTACGTCAAGCAGATGATTGAGGGATCCTGTATCTGCATGAATATATCAGTAGTGGATCAGTCTACCTGGATTGCAAAGTCCTAGAAAAGCCTCCACGTAAGGGAGTCTTCTGTCTTCGTTGCTTGGAACTGGAGTAGCTGGATTTAATTGCTAGAGGCTTCAAAACAGTCCAATGTTCATGAGGTTACCAAATGAACTAAGGTGTTACAGGAGGCTGAGCCAATTATTCAGCAGATTCTTTTTGCCTCTAAGAATGAAATTGGAAATAGTGCATAGTTCAAGCAGAATATGAATTTGATGTGCAATATAATGGAAACTAAGTGCTTGCCCAGTATATATTTTTATTTTTTAAAATAAAAATATCTTTTGCATATTAGAGAATTGAGCTTCATCTGTGTGGAATTATTTTATGAAAGGCAGTGGGAAAATTCTGAAATAATTAACTGTGCTGTCATACAGTTTGCTGTGATTTTTTTAATTCATGTTAATGAAACATTTTTTATTTGCACAGCTATAATGTTTTAACAATACAGGTGTCTAATTTTCTCCACTTTGAGTAGAATGGTAGTTCTGGTGTTATTTAATTTTTCTTTAGCAAGGGCAAAGTGTTATTATGCTCTAGTGTTAGCTTAAGTTATAATGACAAGGTCTCATTTTGACCCTCATCTGTTCATCTGCCTAAAAGTGTGCTTTTAGCAGTGTGTTCAGCATGTATATTATTAAATGTAAGTGAATAAGTGTATTCACTAGCATTAGTTACTAGGTATGTGCTAGTACAAGTATCTTGAGACAGATCCCAAGCATACAGAGCAGTGTGTTATCTTACCTAGCAACCTCTTCTCTTCACAGTCTGTATGTTATGTCTCAGCCCCTTTGTAAATATGAAAATACTTCAAGTGGCTAACTTGTTAATATTTGTTTTCAAAATATACTGTGACTATATCCTGTTTTTATGCTTTTGAAGCTAGGAGTTGTCATATTTCTATAGGTCATATTGCTCAAAAAGGTACAAATGTCTTTGAGACGTGTCATGTACATATTGCTGATAAATTCAGAAAGTATTGGTGGTACATATACTAGCTGTAAATATTGTACTCCATAGGTTTATTACTGGAAAATGTATGAATATTGTTGGCTCTATTTTGCAGGGTTTTGCTGAGACTAGATCCTTCTCCAAATGACTATGAAGAAAATACAGTGGAATTGTTTGGCTTTCAGTGGGTTACTGAAATGGCATTAGTTGAATCCTGTGGATTTCTCTTTGGATTACTTAGGTACGATAATATTGTATTTTATAATTAATCCACATCTGTAATTATACCTACTGTAAGGGTGTAACAAACTTTTCTCATTTTCAAAAGTAACGTCATAAAAGACTGTGGGCTGTGCAGTGCACCTAGAAAAGATTAATGCTGTCTGTTTAATGCTCCAGTAAGTGATGGATAAGACATGGATGGCATTGCAGGAAGAAGTACATTGTGTCACGGATTCTTAATATTATGTGACTTAATAATAAGTTTCTAAGTAGTGTGATGCATATCTTAGGCATCACCAGATAAAAAAAAATTAAGTATAGTTATTGCAACAGAGTGTTGGGGTTAATTTAGAAGGCTCTAGCTTCAGAATTATATGAATAGACTATGTAAGATTTCCTTGAATGAGATTATGCTACCCATATAATTAAAGTTGTCTTTTGAAGATTTTTAGTCCTTTTTTGTGCATAAAGGAAAGTGGAGGTTAAAAATCAAATACTATAAATGCTGGATGCAGTGCTTTCTTCAATTGTTTGGATTAGGATAGCTTCAGCAATCTCTTCAGATTCAGTTACTCAGTGTTTGACTAATTCAATGTAGATGCTTAATCTGGTCAATGCAAATATACAGATCACTGATAATCCTCTTTGCTACTGATAATCCTGAGGATGTACAGCACATACTGAGAGTGGATGGGAGAGGAGCTTTTGTATGATTTCACAAATATGTGATGTATTCCATCATTCCTTTCTTTACAGTGGATTCTTCCATCCCTTTAGGGTATGACCAAGGGCATGATGTGCAACATGATTGATAGGGTCTGGCTTATTGGAACATGGTTACATAGATGACTGGAAGTGTATTAAAACCACTATTGTTTAGCTTTGCTTGTTTGATGCAAGCTTTGACCTCACTATGTTTTTTTAAAAAACCCCAAAGTGATAAAGAGGGAGATAGAAGTTCAATGAAGTTAAAAGTTTCAGTGTTTAGTCTGATTTTTTAACTGTTCATTAGTATAAAGTCACTGGGCAGTGACACAAGAATGTTGAATTAAATGGCTGTTTTTAAAGTTTGGGGTTTTTTTCCTGTAGTGTAAATTGCCCTGTAATTGTAATAGAGATGAACATAAGGCATAATGTATTTTATTGTGGTTTTTAAGTTATTCAAGCTGTTATTCAAGTTATTCATGCTTTAAAACCTACTGACCTGGTAGGAATAATGGATTTCAGCTAACTCTTGACCAAGTGGTTGGTTGCTAAGTTGTCTTTTGGTCTGACAAGTTTATCTGCAAAGGGAGATGTCTCTGCAAAGACATTCAGTTCATTTGTTCAGTCATAAAATGGAACAGTTTCATTTATAGACCAGTTGACAACTGAAAGCTGAAAAACTCCTTTTTCCACTGTGGAAATTGAATATGTTAAGTACAAGTTAGAATAGTTTTTTGAGGATAGGGTAGCTGTAAATAGTTAAATATATGAAGTACATGGTTAATATCTGTGTTTAAATACGTGCTTACAGAAAGCTAGTCTCTTTTAATGTCTGAGATTATACTTAATATTATAATTAAAATTTATTTTAAAATTTTAATATTATAATAAATAGTAGTATGCTGCAGGACTGCAAGTTAAAAGAGTAATTGCATAGTAAAAATTCTTATTTATGGGTTTTCACGTGATAGAAGTGTAAGTCCAAGTGAATGAGGTTATGTAACCATTTAAGTGGGTATATTAAGATAATGTATCTTTGATTAACAAACAGAAGTACCAATTTAACTGTCAGAATGTGTATTTGCAAATCAAATGATTTAATGGTTAACAGCCATGAGGTTCAATCCTTGAGGTACAAATGCAAATTGAAATTAAAATGATTTATTTAAATAATGGTATTTTTATGGTTTTTGTGTCCAGTTTGTGCTTTAATTTTATCAGCCCACTGTATTCTGTCTTTTTCAATTCACTGGAGAGTCATTTTCTTTTCTGTGTGGATCCTTGCTGGTACCCTCCTTCTCTAAACTCCAGTCTCTACAGCCCTGTTTCATAAAGCCCTCCTGCTCCAGACTTCCTTCCTTTTTACATGGTTGAAATCCTTGAAAAATCCAGGTAGAAATTCAACTTTGATTTCAAAAAAACCAAAAAACTGTGCAACCCACCTAAATGATGGAAGGGTAGCTGACATGGATTTATCCAAGAAAGCAAGGAAGAGCTAAGGGACATAATTTTGCTGTGTTTACACTTTAACATGCAAGTTGCAACCTGTAATTTTATGTCTTTTAGATGCTTCCTAGTTTCCAGGGTGGTTTTTTTTTATAATAACATTTAATTTGTGTTAGATCCAAGTAGCCTATTTTAGAATCCTTCAGTAGTTACTGCTTTGACTGTATAAGAAATGAGGCAGAGAGCTCCCTCCTCAATTTATGCAGCATTTTCTTTCAAAAGTCTGTCTGACACAGTTGTGCTTTTCATATATTCAGTTTAGTACTGCTTTATCTCTGTGGAAATTCTACTGGAAGACCACTTGCAAAAAAAGTTGTTACTGAATATGGCTGAATATTTACCTGTGTTACAGCTTTTTTTAAAATATTCATTTGCAGTGGCACTTAGCTTCTTTAAAAATAGTCTCTTTCCTCTCCAAAACTGAACTGAGTTTTAGCTTTTCTAAAGACATCTCCATTTTCTCTACTGTATTTGTTGCTGTTTATGCTTTGTGCTGGAGTTAAGGAGCTGACCACCCTAAGCAGGAGAAACCGCTGACAGGATGTACTAATGCACATTCACAAGTGGATTAATTTAATGTGTACTGAGTGTATGCCATGAGGGCTAAGTTTTAGGTTTATTCTGTGGTCAAATATGGAGTTATGCATGTAGAAAGACCACTTGCAGGGAATGGCTTTTGGCATTCTTTGTATTGTTTTTTGCCTTCCCCAATATTTAGCCAGTTGTTGTGGGTTCTTTTTTGATACTGTGCTTAGTGATTTATAAACATACAAAAATTCTGTTCAGTGTTATCGCTTCACACTTGGATATGTCCATTGCCTTCCACTAAAGCTCTTTTCTAAGTTTCATTTCCATAAGCTTTTTCAGAACTACAAAGCAAGAAACACCTCTTACCTTTCTCTGTTCTATTTTGGGCTTACTAAAGTGGAGTCAAACAACTTTTACCTATATAAATATTATGAATCTTTGTATTCCTTTAATTAGGCAACAGATATACAGACTGGAAAACCTAGTACAAATGGGTTCATCTGATTTTGGTAAGTTTTATAAATTTAATTTGACATTGCAATAGGCAACTGACTGCTTTTCATTAAAGAAGTAAATTTTCACAGATCACGCTTGTGCTTTGGCACTTGACCAAGGGATTTTGGAGTGTGCCTCAGAACAGCATATAAGCAGCATAAAACTGCAGTAAGGTTAGAAATATAGGCAACCAATGAGGTAAGTTAGTAGGAAAATAGATATGCGAAATGTTGGGAGTCACTTTGGAAACAGATTTGCCTGTATGGTAGATGCACAGGGCAATCCTTACTGACCTTAGTGGGGCATTTTGCATTAATTTGACTTGAGTTAAGGTGTCACCCCTAGAGCAGAATTTGGCAAAACTATTAACTTTTAATTAAAACCAGAAAATTTCATCAAACATCCCAACAATTATTTTAGTTACAAAGGTAGTGGCTTGGAATTTTTTTCACTGTTCCATTGGCTTTAAATGAGTTAGTTATATTTGCTTAGTTTAGAGTTACTTACAAACTTAATTTATCTTTGCAGTAGGATCGATGAAACAGGATCACTACAAAATGCTTTGTTTCAATTAAATACTGAGGCATGAGAAGCAGCATGTTTCTGAAGGATTATTGCAGCCTTGGGCTTATTGTAAGTTGAAGGCTGAATTACTTAGCAAGTTGAGAAGTTCAGTAATTACTCAGAAATAAACTGTCTATAGTATCTTCTCATTATAGATAATGTGCTAGTTTTCAATGAGTGAATATTTTTACACATTACTATTATTTTTTTATATGGTCATGCTCTGCCATTTAAATCATTGATGTGAATTTATAGTCAAGCTTCTTTATGCAGTCAGCCTTACCCCAAAAATCTAATTTTTTTGATGTAAATGGAAATATCCCATTTTAAATTACATTTGAACTTTTATACTGTAGCTGAACATCAAGAAACTGTTCTGTAGTTCTTTTTTTTTTTTTTTCACTTAAATTTAAGCACCTGCTTGGTTGTCTTCTCTTCTTTATATCCTGTTCTTTCACTTGTCAATTAAGCTAGTAAAATGAAGAACTTGAATTTTGTGCTTTGCATCAGGGTTTCTTTGTGAATCAGAGCAAGTCACTGATTCAGCTGTGACTCTGTTCCCCCTTTATGGAAGTGGGCTAGAAGGGTGTCATGAGGATTGAAGTATTTAAAATGGTCAGGCAGGGTGATGTTAGTTATCAGTGTCTTAAATAAATGTGTTATCACCACTGTTTAAAACCCAGTTAAGAGTTTTGGCTCAGTAAATCTGTTGTACTGTGTGTTTATATATAGATGTCAATACTGTACATTAAATTTGTTTCCCACCAATCTTGAGCTTTGGAGACTTTGTACTGAGGACTGTGTAATGTAGAAGTCACGTAAACATACTGTAATATAATATTTTGCCTTAACAGAACTTCTGAGAATTTAGGATACAGTATTTGTTATTGCTACAAATCAGCAGTAATATCTATAAATAATTACTTTAAGAGGATCAATTCACTCTGTTCTAAACTTGTGGTTCATTACCATGGCAGATGCTGTGGCTTCTGGTGTGGTGCAGGTAGGCTGTAGACTGGAATATTCTGGTGCTTGTACCAGTTGACTTGCTTTGCCCACTGAGTGTTTTTGCTCAAAAGATGTTGAGATAGGCTTGTATGCACAAAGCTTTACTTTTGGGGTCTGTAAAAAGTGACATATATGTACTTCCACGTTAACTGGAGGAGATGGGGGAAAACAAAAGGGAGAATGAGAGCAAGATTAAAAAATGGGAAGACTCCCTAGTGGTCAGCTGGGGAGAAGAGCAAGGAAAACTGTCTTTCCCTGGCTGTGCAGTTGTACTGTCACCCTAGGACAGCAGTCCAGTGTGGTAGATGACCAAGAGATTTTGCCATGCATCTCCTCTAGCATGATGCACTTTTGTTTGGCCCTGCTCAAGGTCCTCACTTGATGCTTGCGTTGAAGATGTTCTGAATAATCAACACATGTTGTAATCAGGTACATGTGTTGCAGGCTGACCGCTTGCTAAGCTTTTGTGTGTATATATATTATTGGGCAGTAGTTATTTGGTATTTAAATGACTCTCTTTTGTTTGTTATGCGCTAAGTTTCACCTTTCTCTAATGTAAGCTGAAAGCTACAAGGCAAAGTGTAGGAATAAATAAGGAGTGATTCTCACACAGTGGCAGTAAGTTCCAGTGAATCTCTGCTCTAATGAGGGTGTTTAAACTTGCAGGTGCAGGGTGAAGATGGTAACACCATGAGAACAGCTTCAGAGAACAAAGGAAAGGATACAGGATATCCTTTATCCTATAGCATATAGGCAGAGTCACTACCTGAAAGGATATAGAGCTGCAAGTGAAAGGCAGGGTTGTGAATGGATGGCGTCTTAGCATTATGCAGCTGAAAGTTCTGTGCAACAGTGATGCTTCCAAGGAAAAGTTACTAAGTGTATTTACAAAGAAGTTCACCTGGTTAAGTCTATCAAGAGAAAAGGGTGCTGATAAATTGTTTTACTCATGTCTTTACTGAAGGTGTCTTGGAAGCAGTCAAGGAAGCAGAGCAGTAGGGCTGAATGATTTCTTCTAGCACTGAGTGCTTACCCTCACCTTTCCTGAGGGTCTTTTCTGTCTGTATCTGGATATGTGCACGAGATGGTAAGATAAAGAATGGATCCCTCTGGCAAGATGACGTTTAGAAGTATGTGTTTACTATCAGTCACCTCCAACTTGTCCTCAGAAGATGTCTTGTGGTCTGGTTTAATTACTGTGGAGAATGCAAATGTTAAAGAAGTCATGGTGTCGTCACATCTGCTTTAAACTATTTATCTCTTTTACTTCAGGTCAAGCTGCACACTTGCACTCTGAGGCAGAGAGCATCAGGCATCAATGTCTTAAGTTTTTGCATTATGTGAAAGTTTTCATCTTCAGGTGAGATTTACCCACATTTTACTAAATTGGACACTGAGCTTTGTGTAGCTGCTACTTACCTGTTTTCTGATTGTGTGTCTTTTTCTGTACATTCAGGTATCTGGAACCCCCTAAGGTGGAAAATGATGGAATGCTGCATCCTTATGAAGAACTAGAAGCTCAGCTACCGTCAGTGTTGGTGGAAGAGCTTCATGCTTTGACTGTGCATGTTGGTCACCTTTGTGAACTTCCTAGTAATGTTCTAGCAGCATTTACTATTCAAAATCAGGCAAAGGTTGGTGTCTTTTTATGATTTGAATTTTTAATGGGGCATTATGTATTCAACCTGAAAAATTTTGGCTTAATATAAATTCATCTTTTTGGTTTGGTTTGGTTTTTTTTTTTCTTTATTAAGCACCATCCTGTACTTGGTAAACACAACTAATGAGATCTGGGTTTTCTGTTGTTGTTTTATTTATCTATTTTCATTCTATAGCTTTAGAATTCTTCGTATAGTATACAAATGATAATACCAATTAAAGGTAGGTAAGTAGGCTTGAATTAGCATAGCTTGTTTAAAAAATTCCATGGTGTTTGTCTGTAGTAATGTTTAAAATTTCTGAGCATCCCAGTAGTAGGGGCATTTCTTTAAAAATACATTCTGAAATCTGCCTCAGAATGGGAAAAGATCTTTTATACAAAGAAAAGTGCAGATGTGGAGGAGGCACAGCAGCATTAAATACTAGTGAAGTATACACCATTAGGATTTGTGCATACACATAGCTAATGCTTTCAAATCTTTTATAAAGACAGAAGAGGAATTTCAGGCTTATGTTGTGTAAACTAGTATCTGGAGAGAAATGATCCACTGAGAAGTAGCATTTTGAGTCTTTGTTTAGCTTGTCAGTGGTTGAGCTACTGATAAAAACAGTAATTTCAAGTAAACTTTAAGGAAGAGAACACTAAAATTTTGGAGTTATTTTAAGAGCTCACTTTGGCAGTTTTTGTGCTACGTAATACTTCTGTGTAAAGAAAAGGTTAATTAAGGGTGTTGTAATTTGTCAAGCTTGAATCAAAACTTCATAAATAGCCTCTTACAGACAGAATTGTAATGAAACTTTGTTTTTCTTTTCTTGAATTAAATGGCATGTTTGTCTGTTACATTGTATTTGATCATAGATATTCGTAATGTTCATTGCAGACCATCTTAGAATGTCAAGTCCAACCATTACTCCAACACCTCCATATTCTCCACTAAACCATGTCCCCAAATGCCACATCCACATGTTTTTGAACACTTCCAGGAATAGTTATTCTACTACTTAACCTGGGCAGCTTGTTCCAAAGCCTGACCACCCTGTCTTAGTACAGTATGCAGAATTCACTAAAGAAATGTTAAATATAAGTAAATATATGTTCTAATCACAGGTCTTTCCTCCATCATGGCACTTACTACATCTCCATTTGGATATTAACTGGCTAGTATTAGAAGTTCTTCATGTACTAGGTGAAAAACTGAAGAGTAAGTATGCAGGCTTTTTTCTTAAACTTATTCTTTTACATATAACTTACCTAATTTTCCCATTTTGATTTGTCAAGAATCAAAAATACTTTTGGTAGTTTTTAAGCATAGCTGTATTTAATGGGGTAAACTCAGATATGGTAAACTTAGGTTCTTGGTGAATCATTGTGTGGCTCGAATTAAATAAAATTGTATTAGGAATTTTTTTCTGTCAAAACTAAGATCACAGAGTTCATACTCAACTGATGCAACATACCAAATATTTTATAACAATGCATTTCTTGACATCACAAATAAAAATGCATTTACAGATATCCAGAATGTGTAACAATGAATGGCAATTCAATAAAAACAATGTAGGAAAAGTTTCCAGGGGTGGATCAGAACAAGGATCCTTGGAGGAGAAAATTTGTATTTTTAATCATGTGCAACACTAAGAAAATATTGGGCAAAAGAAGGAGCCTCAATCAGGGGAGCTTATAGAAGTACAGAAAGAAAAGGGCAAGGCAATATCTTTAAAAAAAAAATTATAAGGCTTTAAAAGGGCAAAAAGTAAGTTGATAAGAGTAAGCTGTTCATAGAAGTTAGATTAAAAAGGTCATAGAATGCAATTGAAAAACTCAATTTCAGAGTAGTTCAGTTTGCTGAAGAATTGTTAAAATACAGAAGAGAACTTTATTTGCTTTGTGAGACTTATATCTCTTTTCCATGTCCATTCTACCAAAATAAAGCACAAAAGTGCTTTCTATTATCAGTGTATCACTACAACCATACCTTCCCTCACACCACCTGATTATAGTTGTTAATACAAATTCCATATAGGAATTGCAACAGTTGAAATATTGTTGCGGTATAGAAAGAATGTGCTATATGTTTACCCCAGTAACTGATGCTGAATCTGAACTCTTGGATTCACTTTTGCCTGCTCCAAGTGCTGTCACAACACAGCCTTGCTCCCATTAACACATTTTCTCTGTTTCTGGATTACTGTATAGTGTGTGGGTTGGCTTTTTGTTCCGTAATTCTAAGTTTCCTTTATGATCCATTGTGGGATAGCCTGTTTGCCTTTTTTAGAGCATTTTGGGGAAAGGATAGTGAAACTGTTGGCGGCAATTGATTTTCCAGAATTCAATATTTATTTCTAGATAATGTTCTGAGTAATAATGCTGTAATATCTTTGTAAGAGAAAGCTCGTGATTTTTAACAACAAGAATACAAGATAATTTATGTAGAAATATGACTGTCTTGACTAGTAAATTTTATATGCTTAGAATTTCTTAGGCTTTTATCTCCTTCTGTAAAGTGTTCTGAGTGGAAACTTCATATTGCTGAGACCAGTGGCAGGATAGTGGGTTCAGGGCTTCACCTTACATTTCCAGGAATAAAATACAGGCTCATTCTCTACATATTGTCTGCTCCACTGATGTCAAGGGAGATGCACTGTGGAAAAGCTTGTGGGATAAGATCTTACAGCCTCTTAACTTCACCATTTTATCTGTTAATGCTTACAAATGCTCAAGCTGGAACATGATCATGCCAGCTTTTTACATCAACACATCCAAAGGAAAGTGTTAGACCTCTCCAGAATTGTTTGTCATCAACTTGCATATCTGCAAAACATGTCATGATTCCAGAACATGCGCACTGGCATGTGACAAAGAGGAACTTGCAGATAAATAAATCTTTATTCCTCTGCAAAATCTGTGCCAATAAAAGGCTGTAAAGTGCCAAGCTTTTTTTACTGTCAACCTGAATAATACCAGATTTCAGTGCAATGATGAAGGGATTAGCTTGAATTTAGGATGAGCTTTCTCACATGAATTTATAAATTAAAATTACATACAGGTCAACAAGCCCATTCTAAAACATATATATATAATAGGAGAGAAATCCTGTCTGTTTTATATTGCTAGAATCAAACATGGAACTAAATAATTTTACTGTTCTTTTGTGTTTTAGGACAAGTTGTATATGCTAACCATTTCATTAATTTAACCGGAGAGAATCTAACCAGTGTCAGTTTATTTGAGAAACACTGTGGAAATCTCATATCTGATTTAATAAGCTTGGCCATCAACAAGTATACAAAGGTAACTCTTTTTATTTATACAGGCCATGGGCAGTTAGATGCTGCTACTGGGAACCATATGAATTTGGTATTGCACCAGTGCATAGATGACTTCTTAGTGCCTAGTTTTAAATGTTATGTATGGCTTTGTATTTCCATGTTTTAAAGAGTGTTATTTGTTAGGAGCTCAAATTGTGTTATATTTATTCATGACCATCTGGCAGTTGAATGAGAGAGTAATATTGAAATGCACTGTGTACAGAGCAGAAGTGAGTGCCACATTTTCTAAGTTCAGTGTTCCAGGTTTAATGCCAAACATGGCACAGTCTAAAAGGTTTAGATAGATGCAAAAAAAAAGTCTTTTCAATCTCTCTCAACAAGAACAAAAGAGGATAACACTAATCCTGGCAGTAAGCTAACTGGACATTTAGAGAATGTCATATTACAATTTATTTTTGCAGTGTGCCTATTTCCGCCACATCATTTTTCTCTTACAGCACTTCTGCATTTGTCATGGGAAAACTTTTCCATGTCTTTTCCTTTTTCTTTCCTTCTATAGCTGCAGTATTTTTCTCACTTGTTTTGAGCACACCAATGCTTGAAAGTCATAATAGTTCCATATAGCAGCCAGGAAAAGAGCTGTGTAATGTTTGTGTCATTGTGAAACCTGCTTTAGATGGACATGTGTGATTCATGAAGGCAAGACTGAACTCTGAGAATAAGCAGCAGTGACCACTGTTATATATAATATAGCATAGTATAATTTGTTTTCCCAGTAGAAAACATAAGAAATATAGTTCCTCTTCTTTATGTTACTTTTGAGGATGGGGGAAATGGCTGTACTAGCATTTGATAACTGTTCTTTTAAAATACCTTCCTGTAGAAAACTGTTACCTTTTAAAATCAGTTTTGATCTATTCAATTATGATATAGTACTGCAACCTTCTCCCCTGACAAAAGGCAAATAGGTGAGAATAATCTTTTATAAAAGAAAATTCAAATAGTATCTATCTGTTGAACATAGTGCTTGATGGTAGACTTGGAAATATCAGATGATAAAACAACAGATTCGATGTACTTTCACAGATAAAACAACAGATTTGACGTACTTTCACAGAGCCACATTACAAAGAGAGAAGATTGTTTTGCCACTGCTTTTTCTTAAGCTTTCTCTAGGTGTGGGCCACACCACTTGAATTAGTTCTATTTGAGATTAATTTCTGAAGTGAAGTTTACACTTCAGCTGGTGACTCCTATAGTACGCAATCATTGCTGTCATCCTGTAATGGAAATAGCATTCCTCAAAGTTGTTGAAAATGCAACTAATACCCCTAGTAGGTGACACCATCAGCTCACCACTAAAATATGTCCTTGGGCTTTTGGCTGAGAACATTCATGAGTGCAGCTCTTAACATTTTTGGATATCCTTGGGAAGAGGGACATAAACTCTAGTGTTCCAGACTCATATTTTCAGATTGGTTTCTTGGGCAGCTCTGATATCAAGATACTTGACTTGGATCATGTACTGAATCCAGTGTGCTCTGAGACATTTGGCAGAGAAATATATATCCGTGGATATCTTTCTTCTGTCTTCAGCAGCCACACCTCTGGCACCAGAGTTGTATTGTCCCAACAGCACCACAATTTGGGCTTTTAAACATTCTTACCAAGATACTGAACTGAGGATGTTGTGAGAGGAAATCCAGAGTATCTCTGAAGAAAGCGGTATCTTAGCTATCCTTAGTCTAAGCAATGTCTGTATGGTGTCTTTCTTTGATACTACTACCCAGACTCTATCCTGAATGGATATGCATATTTCCTGCAGAAGACATCCTACAATCCTGTAGAACAGCACAGTAATAGATGTAAACAGTAGATGAAGAAACCTTGCTGCAGCAACTGGTAGTCCATGTAGAAAGCATGAAACTCAATTTCTAAGATGTTTCTGTGCCTAATACTTCTATAAAACCCTCCAGTGTTACAGTGCATCTGTAATAAGTATAACAGATCCAATGGATCTGTTTTGCTCTTTGGTGATGAGTAATAACCAGAGTTATTTTTGAGGCACTTCAGTTTTGGAAAGTTAGTAGTTAAATAATGAATTTTTTCAAGAGATTTTAGTGGTCACACTGTTTATTCTCAAGGTAATATTTACATAAAATTAGTTCAGGTTGTTGAGAAATTCCTGTAACAGATCTTTAAAAGTACAAGGAGAGAGAGAGAGGCAAATACGTGAAATACTGCAAGTATATGTGGAAAGTGAAAAAAGTATTATTTAACATAGATCAGGTCTACCATGACAATTTCATACGATAAACAGTATTCTTGAGAAAGAGGAAAAACATGTTGTGTCACATTTATATATAAATGTAAGTTCGTATTTATAACTAAAATTATTTAAATTGGAGCTGTATGAAACTGTAGTTGTAAACATATTATTCTAAAAGTGGATAATAAATAAGAAGTTTGCATCCTAAAGAATATTATTCAGATTTGAAATTAATGGTGATATACTTGTTGTTCTAATTGTGAAAGTGTGGGTTTTTAGTCATTCACTCCCACTTCTGTAATGTCTCACACAGCCACTACTGTCACTGGCATTGCATGTTTTGATTTAACTTTTAATTTACACTGTTAAGTTTCCAAATTCAGAAATTATTTTAAGTGCCAGTGTGATTTGAGAATAGTTGTGCATGAATGGATCAGAAAAAATATGAGGATATAAAAATTCAGGCTCCACCTCATCAGATGTACATGTCTAGGAGTTAGCTGGCTGAACTAGTCACCCGAGGTACTTTTTATTGTCATGGAAGGATAACAGTTCTGCAGATTCATTAATCTCTCTAGGTACCTCTTCCCCTCTGTTTGCATTGGAGAGGTGTAGGTTGATTATTCGAACTTCCCATTGTTTAGGGATGAAATAAATATAAGCTGCTTTGTCTTCCCTCTTTTCTTTCTACATTTCTGCCATTGTGTCCTTGCTGAAGGTAGAAGGTGCTGAATTGTGCTATTTAAGCAAAGCTTTTCTCACAATTTTTGCCACTTCTGAATACAGTTCAGTGGATTAATGTGTCTGAGGATAGAATAAGTAAAATTTTGTCTATAGTGTGATTATTTCAAATACAGGTCTGGTAGATCTTAAAAACATTAAAGTATACAGAGTTTTTTATGTATTTAGCACTTCCTTTTGCTATTTTGTTTTGTTTCACAATTCAGAGAATGTAAAATTGAAAGATGAATCACAAGAAGACTATTTTGCATTTGAAATGCATCAGTCTGAGTGAATTTTGTTAAATATGGAATAGTAATCAAATAACGTACATGACTTGAAATATGCTGTTTTCTGCATATTAAAAGAATGCCTTGCAGTAAATTTACCGAAAAGCAGATTTTGTGAAATGTTGTGGGAACATTAACATCCTCATGCCAACAACAACATATTCTACTAGCGTTATGCCTAGTCATTAAGGATTTTTCAGTTAAAAATAACAATAATAGCTGGTAAATAATTTGAAATCTTTTTCTTCTCGAGAACATCAAGAAAATGTAATCAATCATTTTCTTTTCCCTGCTATCAGACAATGAATTAGTATTTATTGTAACTTCATTTAGGACATGGAATGCCATTTTTATGTGATTAAATAATGTCTGAGAGTGGATCAGAAGAAACTAGGAAAGAGCACAACCTATAACTTATGTAGAATTAGGAAAGATTCTATGTTGTATTAGAGAGATACTTTGGATGTTAATGAAATAATGCACCTTTGAATGTGTGATTGTAACTATATTATTTACCTGACTAAAAAACCCTCAAACCAAACAGCCAAGACAAGAGGAAATATTGATATATAAAACACCATTTCAAAAATTAACACTTCTATGGATAATTTTATTCTATATTCTCTTTCAGGTGCGACCTTCTGAGGCTCTTACCAGTAGCCATTATCCCTGTACCTGCATTAAAGAACTATGGGTTCTACTTATTCAGTTGCTGGACCACAGAAATAAAGGGTCTAATACAGAGGTAAAGGATGAATACCATTACATGTGCAGTACAGTCATCAAATGTTTCCATATGGCCATGAATGCACAGATCTGATGGTAGAACTGAACCTCATATTTGCTCCAGGACTAACATGGTAACTGTGATGCTTTGGGCCACTGTCCTGAATGTGCTTGAAGTCCTGACTCTAGGTTTGCAGTGTACTGTTGGGTTATGGCCTAGGGCATTGATAAGGAGTGCTCCTAGTGCTAAAGAAAGCAAAGGAAAGGAATACACTGTGAAAGTTCCGTTCTTTTTACGGAAGAGCAAAACACAGAAACCCATGTTTACTTATTTTTTTAAAAAAATTATTTTCAGTTTCTGTGATATGTTGTGCAATGAATCAGGCATTAGAAACATGGGTACAGTCAGAACAATGATCCAGCTAGCTCATGTTTCTTTGTTACCTACCTATGCAAGAACAACCTGTGTATAGTTTTGAATCCTAGAGTTGCTGACTTCTCTAGATGCCCCCTTATACTTCTGTTGGAAATCAGCAAATCACTACCTGTTCTCCTTCGTTATACTTCCTTATGTGCCTCTTCCATTTGTTTGGGTTTTTTTTCTGATATATCCTACCTTCTGCCTTTTCTAGGCTGAAGAGTCTTACTTCTTACAGTAATTTTTTTTCTCAGGTGTCATTCTTTACCTCTGATTGTCTTTGTCACCCTTCTCTGAACCTTTTTCTATATGATCACGTCCTATTTTGAATAACAACATGCCAGGATTACATTCAGTATTCCAATTATATGTTAGAAGGCCATATGATTTTATACATTGCATAATGATGTCTTCTATTTTATTCTTTTCATTTGCTGATATTTTCTAGCATTTTAATTTTTCTTTCTTTGCTGGTTAAATTGAACTGATGTTTCTCTGAATAATAAGAAGTGACAAAACTCTCTGAAAGTTTTCTGAAATAGTCTTTATAAGACTGAAGTGGCCATCTGTGCCATGAGTACAGTTCACTTAGTACAGAATGAGGTACTTCAGAGTAGAGGGTTTGCGCTGATGGCTGTTTACTTGCTAATGGCAACAGATATAAAGGTGGACAGCACAAGTGAAACTGTGTTACTGTTAAGCATTTGCACTGGCAAGAGCACTTTGTAGCTAAGTTAGGGTCAGGACCCAACTAAGGTGGGTGAAATACACGTTAAGAAGTCCCAGAGAGCTTCCTTAAAACTAGGAATGATAGGCACAGGCTGTAAGAAGTAGTAATATTGTGATATAGGCAAGGGTCTGAATCAATGAGATTTAATCAGTTTGTCAGTGCTGGAACAGACTGTGACAAAACAGAGAATTGGAAGCTCAGTTTGATGTCTTCCAGATTGATTCTCTATCATCTACTGTATTCCTTTTGGTTAGGGTAGTCTGGCACTAGAAGTTTTTCAAAAATATGTTATAACAATTCTTCACTGAAGAACTCTCACCTTTCTCTTGTGCGTGTTGGGGCGCCATCCTGGCTGCATGTCATCAATCCATCAGCTTATAATTTTGCCTTGTGAAGTATTGCACTGGATTCCCCTGGTTACTCAGGCTTGTCCTTTCACATTGCTTTCTACTGACATTTGAGAGAGGACTTTCTAAGGTAGCCTTGAGTTTTCTGTGGTAATACTGACCACTGCTTTTTGTTATTTTCTTTAAATGATTGTCATCTTGCTTGTTCTCCATAAAAGCAAATTAATCAATAGGACAGTGTTGTAGAGATAATTGTTAACATAGCTTTTGTTATTGAAGATAGTTCAAATTACCTTTTGCATTTTCTACAGTGTTTTTGGAGCTTGGTAAACACAACCCTAAGGAACATCTTTGAACGGCCAAGTACTTCTGAAAGTGTGTCTGGGTTTGAAACAGTCCCATGTAAAGACCCATTGAGTTTTAGCTGGTGGATTATGAGTCATCTTGCACCACTGTACCAGTTTGACCGTAATGGAAATCTAGATGAAAAGGTGGGTATGCTTTTTTATAAATACCTAAGAGTTATTATAATTGATTTTGATATCTTTGCTTATTTTTGTTGTCAGAAAACAATTTGTTTTGTAATACAGGAGTTTTCATACTCCTTAAAAGAAGTTGATTTTAGGTTGGAGATGTTAAGATGTGCTTTGTATAAGTTGGTAAATGTTCTAGGAGCCCCAGACATATTCACGTTACATACCAGCTACTCAGTAGAGTACTGAGTGTCTGATGATCAAGGAAACTTGAAATATCCCAACTAGTTAGTAATGCATATACTTAATGACGTAGCATATGCTTTAAGATTGTCTGCCTGCAGCATAAATGCTTCACTGGGTTTGATGTTTTAGGAATTGAGCACATGAGTTTGTGCTTTATGAAGTATAAACCTCAAACACTGACTGTGTAATTATTAATGCCACTTATTTTTCTAAAGTGATAGCTCTGCTCTGGATAAATTTCACTCTGTCTAATTGCATTGCCTTTGCATCACAGCCATAACATCATAACATGCATATATATTTGTGTATACAGCTTAATTTTTATGTTGATGTGCTACCAATTGACACTGTCTAATAACTTGAATTCAAGTTTCAGTTTAGGAAACTTGCACTTGGTAAGGCAATTCATCCATTTTGAGATGTATAAAAGCTGACAATTCTTCTTAATTGTCTATAGAGGAAGTTTATTAGAAACCAGTGAGATGTCTGAAGACCCAGAAACTGAGGGGTTTGGGGTGTTTTTGGTGTTGCGTGTTTTGCCTGTTTTTTTCCTCCCCAACATTGTTTTTTGCACTAGGGAGACTGATTAGGCCATCTTCTGTCATTTGTGCTTCTGTTCTTTTATTCTCTTATTGTTCTTTTCTTCCTGGTTTTTTTTTTGGGTTTTTTTTTTTTTGGGTGTCTCTTTTTAGGTTGAGGGGTGTTGGTGGTCTCTTTGTTTGCTTGCTTTTGGGATTTTTTAGTGTGGTGGCTTTTTAAACATTTCAGCTGCACTGCCCATATATCCTAATTTTCCAAGCATAAACTCTGTATGGCATCTTCCACAAACTGGGCTTAATTGCCCTTTATTGTGAATTGGCTTTTATTATTTGTAATTTAACAGTGTGTATTAAAATTGGAAAGGCTGTACCCTCTTTCTGTTAAAATTGGTACTGTGATTTCCATTCTTAATTTAGGATGAAAGGTTAAAACCTGGAAACATGTTTGTGAACTGCAAATCTGTAAGAAGGGAAGAATGATCATATAGGTTGAGCAATTTTGGTAACTTAAAATCCTCCTATTTGTCTTTAGATCTTTAAAAGCATTAAGTCTATAAATAGAAAATGAAAGAAAAGTGTTGAAATTCTGGAAATGCTTACAATCCTAAGTAAAATTAAGACTTTCCAAAAAAATTAAGAGTTACTTGGATTTTCTAATCTGCAAATTTGTAAAAAAAATTTTAAATGTAGCGATGGTGTGGTAATTCAGTGCTTGAATACTTTGTTGAAAAACTCATGACCATGTCTGTTCGCTAGAGGACCTTGCCCCTGTGGGATGCTTATGCTTCTTCTGTTTGCAAGTTGACAAATCCTTTATGAAGCCGTGGCAGGCTGCTTGTTATCATGTGGCAGAATGAAGCAACTTCTTGCACATTTATACAGTGTAAAGTTGCAGACCAGGTCTTGTTGTTACACTGAAGGTTGTCTCAAACTTCCCTTGGTTTTGCTCCCTTACTACGTGGTGGGGGAAAGGGACATAGTCCAGAGCGTATTATAGAGGGACATTAGAAGATAGAATAACTACACTTTCTGCTTCTTAGAGGAATTTAGAAAGTGAGAAAAGGTTATTCCCAGGTTAAATACAGAAATTGTTGCGTTTATACTGGGTTTCTTATATTTAATGCTCTAATCCAAATACAGTGATACTGATAGCTTTTATCATTGGGGCTTTTTTCCTGTATCTCACTCTGATAGATAGTATATATTTAGCCTCATGAGAGATTATTTTTTCCCCAGGCACTATATAAGCCAAAAAATATGTAGAATGGAAAAAGGGATTCCTGTTGTTCTTATTTTAAAATAGGAATCTGAGACACAGTGATAGGAAGTGACTTGCCCAAGATTAAATAATAATCTTTCCTTAGATCCCACCTGGGAGAAGAGAATTTCCAAGTCTTGATTTGCAAATCATGAGACCATCCTGTGTATGCTTGTCTTGATGTTTCCAGAAGTCTTTATGTTCAAACTGTTAGCTGTGCTTTGTATTTCTGAGTGTTACTGTGAGTTTGTCCAGGGATCCCTCTTCTCCTACAAGAAAATCTTATCAGTAACATCAGGGCCTTTTCACCCACCAGAGTAATATAATCTGTCATAGACAGTTGATGGTAACCATCCCTTTAGGTCCTGTTGCCCTCCTTGAATTGCAACTTCAAAATATTTTTTGAACATTATAAGGTAAAACAGTCTGTGATATGAATTTGTGAAGTCAGTAGAATTGCATGAAGACTCTGTAGTCCTGTTTGTTGATTAAACATATGATGCAATGGCTTTGTGACACATGCTTTCTTTTAATTAACTGTGATCTGAGGTGGGAGGTTGATGTGTCATAATGATAGTTATTCATGTGCTCTGTAGAAAAAATTGCCTCTAAGCCTATGTCATCTGTGGAAGATTTTCAATTTTTTAATGTGATCTGCATGGCTGTAAGGTTGTTATGAAAGCATTTAAAATTCTAAATAGGTTTCAGACTTGCTTCTTTTTATTTTTTCCCCTTTAGCACATAAAATGCAATTTCAAATATGCAATGATTCATATATATTGAATATATATTTCACATACATGAAACCACATTTTTAAACTAGAACATTTTGGACAGTTTTCTTAGAGACTGTTCTGAGGGATGTACAGTACGTGTCTCTTTCCATATTCCCCTGTTCAGGTCCCACTTCACTCTTCTGAAAAGCAGGATTTGTATATTTAAAACTCAAATGGGACCTGATGAGAAAATTTGCTACTTCTGAACATTGCAGGGGTCAATTTTAATATCCTGTGGGCTAAGGAAATATAGGCAGAGTTACTTGGGGCTAAGAATTCTTGTCTTTGAATAGAATAATCTGAAATGACTACATGGCAAGATATGCAAACATGGACTTCCAGCTAAGAAGCCTAATATGGCTTTTCCAGGTACTCAGCTGTTAGTCCTTGCAGAAGTTTCTTCCTGCAAACTCAGCTCAAGTTTTTGATTTTAGCAGCACTTCTACACACTGTGAGGTCTCCAGGTTCTGATGATTTTTAGGACTCTCTGGGGGTGGAGGGAGGATGTTTTAAGATGTGGGTTTTGGAGTCAAAGATGTAGGCTCTACATATGCTTTGACAGGGACAGATTGTAAACAATGGTAAACAGGTGCTGTGCCATATTGCCAGTGCAGTAGGGAATACTGTTTGGATATAAATCTATTGGGATTTGAATGAAGCAAGTCTTTTAAAATATAGATACAATTGTAACTACAAAGAGTGCAGCAGGTGGTTGGAGTCCTTCTTTCCTGAGTTTGGTCTGAACTTGGGTGCACTTTTGTAATAAATCCCAGTTGGTGTCAGTAGTTTGCCCTAGATTTACTCCAAGATCTTGTAAGGTGATCTGCATACTGCAGACGAGCTAGAACTTTGGCAATAAATACCCGTTGTATAAAACATGTGTCCTTGGTCTATTGTACTGCTAGAAACATGTTCTAAGCAGGCTGATCCAAACATTCAGTGCTCTCAGACATTTAGCATACCTCTAATAGCTACTCATTGCTGCCAAAACTCACCTCTTACTTGAAATCTGCTGCAGGATGTTGCCAGTTTGTTGGTGTTCACATAACATCAGGTTCTAAAATAGTCAAAAATTGAATGTAAATATTGGCCAGATCTGTCTGGAAATCCTGGTGGTTCACTTCCTGGATTTACCCATTATTAAAGTTCTGCCTTTACTCCTTGTCTGTCTGTTGATGCAATGTCCTCTCCTGACATGGTGCTAGCTCTGGCTTCAGGATACAGAGCGTTTCGCTTAAATCCTATTCACCACCCTAGGCATGATATGTCTTCTGCTGTTCTGGCACAATTTTTGGTGCCCCTCTCCTGTGACCTAAGTCAGACCCTATTATTTTTCAGTCTTTCTTCCTCTCCTAAAGCTCTATGTTGATTCACTGTTCTGGCTCGGAGTCCCACAAACAGAAGTACCAGAGCAACTGAGCAGTGGCATGCTATAGCTGTGAGGGCAGAAGGAGGAGCTTTCTTTGTCAGGATGAGGAAGAAGCAGTGAGAATTTCTTAACTGATATGGGTCAAGTTCCTATATCATGAAATCACAGCTTTAGTGTAACTTTCTGTAGATCTGTCCTTTCATTTATATTTGTTCCATAAATAATGTGGTCTGCATGTGTAACTTGCTACCATTGTCTGTCTTTCAGTATTCTCTTTTCCTTGTGGTGCAAAAATGTAAAGCCACTAAGTAGTCAAATAGTGTTGGATGAGTATTAGTGCATCTTTTAAAATAATTAATTTTTTAAATTACCTTGGTACTTTCTGGAGTTCTGTGTGACACTGTCACCAAACCACACCATTAACCAGTTTAATCAGTAGCAGAGGAGGATGGAGCACAATGGTGTTGCTGCTGGAAAGTAGTTATATTTCAATTACCAAAGCATAAAATGCTCTTTATTGTTAAGTTCTGTGCTGATGTTTAAAGGACAGCTATCTGCAGAATAAAGGCTTAACAGTTGCAGTAGTGGAGGGAACAAGTGAGGCAGGACAACGATGGAAGTACTATGTTCACACATCTACTTAGCTACATTCAGCTATATACATATATACATAGCTGAATATAAGAGATAATTGTTGAATCTCCTAGAGATGTAAATATGTTGGCCTGGTTGCCCTTTTTTTTTTTTCTCTGAGGAAATGGTCTTAGTTGCAAAGCCTTCTACCCTTTTCTTTCCCACTTTGCATAAATAGATGGAAAAGAAAAAAGTGAGAAAATGTGAGATTGTACCTCTTCTTCCTTCTTAGCCCTTACAGTGTCCTTTTTACAGAATATTAAAGAAAGAAACTGTAAGGCATACTGCTTGGAGTAATAAAAAACACCTGAATGTTTTGCGTCTCCATTAAAAGTGAAGGTTGGGATTGCAAATGAGTCACTTAAAGTGGTTCAAGTTGCATACTTTTTATTTTTGGCTTTTTATTTGCCTTCTGACGGCTGATTTTTAGGACAGATATCAATTACATTCATATAACAAAAAGCTCTTTTTGGTGATGACTGCAGTATTCTGTCATGAAATTAAATATTTCTGGAAATATTTTGCCTGCTTGCTTTCATGTTATTACATACTGCTTCCTTTAAGGGATACAAATGCTATTTCATGTTGAAAATTATTTTTCAGAAACAGAAGGAATCCAATTGGAAATTTGTGGAAGAACTCCTTAAAAAATCCACTGATGCTCAAGTAAGTGTAAAAAGGAAAGAATAATGAACAAGGAAAGTGTCACAGCTGCTTTCAGGAAAAGACAGTGCATGAAACAAAGTCCAACTAACAAGTGTATTTTTGGAGTTGTAGTGTTTTTATCACTGGTAAATGAACAACCTTGATGTAGCTGAACTATGACAGTGTACAGTTCCCTCCTTGTTAGCAGTTCCACTTGCTTTAAAGTGCTTGTGCTTGATGCTAAATTGTCAGATAAAGAAAAAAGATAATTATCCTGGAAGGGTAGTATATGGCTTTTCAGACAAGATGTATTCAGAATAAGAACTGGATGCTTAGAAAATGTAAACCAGATACTGAATGTAAGGATATAAAGTTGAGGAGACATGATGAAGGAGATAGTCAGTTGCATTGAAAATTCAGCTATATCCTCATCACAGCAGGAAGGTGACTTGCCTTGCTGAGCAATTTGTCTTACAGGCTTGAATCAAACTCTTACTGATAAGGTTCTAGTTTCTGAGCACTCATTTCATACCTTATCATTTTTCTTTTTGCAGAACTGTTAATGCAATGCTTCATGGCCCAGAGGTCAGAATTGACCTCCTTTTAATATGCTTTTAAATATGCTGTTCATCAAGTTTTTTAAATAAGTTACATTGTAGCTCTGTAAATTTGTTCTGAAGTTGCATGGTACAAACTGCAAATGTTGTATTGGCAACGCCTGTAAAAATAATTTATTTATGTATGTTTAAGACAAGAATACACATGTATTTTTCATTTGGTCTATGAAATTTATTTTTTCATTTTGTATACGAAATTAAGAAAAATCCTGCAAAGTTCTGTTGTTGAAAGCAGAAGGGGAATCAGTTATTTCAGTTCTTTTAATTATTATAACTGTCCTGCTCATAGACCAGCAACAACTGTAGTTAAAGCTGGAATATGGAACAATACTTGTTACAACTTTTTTGACAAGAAAGTATTTGTGGCTGTGAGGAGAGTTGAAATGATAGTATGATTTTTCAGGTGTTTAATACTCTAAACATGAACTCTAATGCTTGGCTATGTAGTCTTTCAGCTTAAAAGATTAAGTATTTTTGAATGATTATACAGTATATGACTGAAAATACAAACTGCATACACATTAAAACCACAGGTGATGACATTACTTATTGGATGCTTATCATTCTATGAGAGAAATTGGAGAGATTTAGATAAGATGCATAAAAACTGAGTAGCTTATTAGCCAGCTTCCTGTTTGCATCTTCTGTATGGCAGCAACCTGAGACACAGTAAGAAGGCATTTGTAGTTAATATTCTTTTCTTTAAAGTAATCCTTTTTTCTTCTGTTTATTATTTTGAATAAAGATTACTTTGAAGCAGAACATACATAAAATACACAGTTTTTGGTGCTTCTGTTAAAAAAGTATTGAACTGTAGACAGTTTAGAAAGGCAGCTAAGTAGCCAAGTTCAGAAGACTTGCATATTGAGTCAGTCATGGCACAGTAATATGAAGCAAATATGTGTTTTAATTTCCAAAGGCAACCACTGTTGGAATTAAAACAAACCCTCATTTGCCAAAGACGTGGTTGTAACTATTACCAACCATCTAAGGAGCCATCTAGTTTATTTCCTTTTTTTATTTGTTCATTATTTTTTCTTGCATTATGGAGTTAGCTGCCCGAGGGAAGTGTTCCTTGGGGATCATTAATTCCTATATGTGCATGCACTAGTGAATGTAGCACTTTATTAAAACACGCATCCTGCTCCCTATCCCTGCACAGCAGCCTTCTTGACAGTGTCTAGGAAGGAGAATTCTTTTGCCAGTAGACTTGTCCATCTCCTCTGTTGATCTGTCAGCTTCAAGCGGCCACTTCTTATCCTTTTGCATCTCTTAAGTATTTTTGAGTCCAGAAAATGCAGTAATGAGAAGCACAATGAGATATCAAGAAGTCAGTAATGAAATGGAACACGGAAAAGTGGGGAAAAAGCAAAAGTGGTAACAGTACTCTTTGAATGAACAGCAGGACAGAATTGCTGATACTGCCTATTAACACTTGGCATGACTTTGTTAATTAATCCTATCTGAGCCATCCTTTTCAGTATATATAGCCTGTTATCTACTAAAGATGCACAGCCATAGCTATGCAAAATAAATTAAAAGAAATAATAGTGCTGAATCACCCGTTTGCTAGAGAGGGCAGGAGTTGGTAGTGAAAAACTTCATTTTTAGGTATATGGGAACTTAAAAACTAATCGTATTTAGTGCTGCGTTCATCAACCTCAATCTTCTTGTGCATGTTACTCCCTTATTTCCCTATAGCTTGTAGACTGTACATGCTCAGAAGAATGGCAATTTACTCTGAATGGGGGGAAATGAAGAAGAAATCAAGTATGTGTAGTTTTGTGTGTTCAAAAGCATCTGAAAAAGGTGCAGAACATACATTTGTAAGGTAAATTGATAATCCCTCTCCTACCAATGACTGTTAATTTCTCTTCATGTGAGCTTCAAATTCTACACTGTGAAAAGATAATTCAATAGGCACTGTTGCAGCCATTGAGGGTAACAGCATCATGAAGTGGCAGAAGCTGGAGTTAGCTTTAACATCCTTAAGTATTGGGATACAAAAATGCCTAGCCAGTGTTAAATCTGCAGCATTTTGGTAGTTTCAGTAATACTGTTGCATTTAGTGGCCCATATACAGGCAGTAGAGAGAGTAAGGCAAGATAATCCAGGATATGCTGAATTTTGGGTGTGATGAAGACCTCCAGGTGAAGGTGATAGAAGGATGCCACAATGCCCTGTTCCAGATAGAAACTCCTTTAAGATTCAGTCAGCCTGCTGCTGGGCAAGGAAAAGATGTGATGGTGCCATCCATCTTACGGGATCAATAGTGATTGATCGGGAGTGATTGAGTGATTTACGGGAAGCAAAAGCAACCTGTGAGAAGATACGAGCAATCATATATACCTGGGCAAGTGTAGTGTGCTTCTTCACTGGATATATCCTTTCAGCTTCAAGCAGTTGACCGACAGTTGAGTTCTTCAGCCACAAATCACTCTCTTTTTAAATTCTAGATGGATAAGAGTTGAAGAAAATTGCTCAAGTGAAAAAACTCCCAGTTCTATCACAAAAAAGGGCAGTTTTAGGGAAACTAGTTGTATGAGGTGTTTCCCGCCTTTTTTGTAATTTGGAATTTTCTTCCAAAAGAAGACAAAAAGCTGGTTTACAATTCTTTTTGTACTACAAAATGAAAATTTTTGTAGTGGTAATATTATCATAACTGTATTTGTCTACGAGGCAACATCAAACTGACTAAATTTATGGGTTGTCATTATAAGAGGAATTTGTGTTTATGAAGTTTTATTGTGAGAATGAAAAGCTTTTTAGTTCACAAGAACTAATAGCAGTCTGTCTTATTAGACTTCTCATTTTGGAAAAGAAATGCTTTGTGCTGTTTCATTTCTGCCTCAATTTTGTTATACTTTTGCTGTATTTTTTGTTTAATTCTACCTTAAGAGAGATAGAGAAGTATTTCTTGAGTTTCTAGGAAAACCAATTTTGTTACTACAGTAGGAGGTCATAAGAGAAAAATGTTATGTTTAGATAGTACTATCATTTTGATAGTATCAGGTGTTCCTCCCTTCTGTGATAAATTAAAAGCTGACTACCTCAAGAGTTCTGATAGTATTTCCAGCAGTGCAAGAGACCATTTTAAGCAAAAGAGCAATGAGAGAATCCATTAATCCCAGGGATATTTGAAGTCTGGATAACTCTTTCATATTAAATTTGAGATAAAGCCTTCAGTGCTATCTTGGTTTTGGAAACTGTTCTAAAACTATTGTTGGACAGATAAATAATGGTTCAAATTGAAGCTGCTCAACTGCTGTGTTTATTGTTGAATTAATTTAACTGAAGCAGTCATTGTTTGTTGAATTAGATCCTAAACATAACCCTAGACTCAAAATACAACTTTAAACATGCATTGCCTTTCTGAATGATTTGTGTTTTGGTTTTTTTGTTTTGGTTTTGTTTGGTTTTTCTGCATCCTTGTGACTAGGTAGATCCCTCTAGAGAAATATAGGGATGTTCAGCTGCTAGCTTTTTTGTTTTACAACAAGACTCCTGCTTTTATTTATTTAAAAAAAAAAAAACTGTTCTGTCCCTTGTTTTTGGTGCAAGAATGTTATTTTTTGGGGAGTCTATTGAATTAATAGTTACATCATGTATAAAAAAATACTTGAGTATACCTTTCATTTGTAGGCATTTTTATTATATTTAAATTAATATTATGAATATTTTTAATGAGTTTTTACTGGAAAGTTACTTTCCTATTTCATTGGGTTTTGTATCTTACACATAATGTCTTGAATATATAATTTTCTATGACATCTGAAAATTGTCATAGAATTGTCTTTTCAATTTTCAAGTTGTTTCAGATGTGTACCACTTTAGAAACCATATACCCTGCATTAATTGTTCATGAGAAGAGAAGGCAGATGTGGTTAGACATTATTATAGGTGATTGTATAATTGTTTGGGATGTTGTGATAAAGTGTAGCAAGTCAAGTTTTCCATATGAATGTATAGCCATGTAGAGACACGTTAATGAGACTCATTTGTGTGGCATTGAAAACAGGAAAAAAAACCCACTCCAAGACATAGCAAGTCATAAGAAGTAGTAATGTGAGTAAGGCATCATGGAATAGAATGGTTTGATTTGGAAAAGACCTTAAAGTTTGTCTACTTCCCACACCCCTACCATGGGGTAGACGTGTTAGACTCACACATGTAGAAGTCTACTCTTAAGACAACTGCACATAAGTTGGTCCATTAAACCACTTTTGCAGACAGTGGAGAGAATAAAGCCCTTATAGGAATTATCATCCTAAAGTAGATTCCTAAAATAGGCTGGGTTAAACATATTATTTTAGCCAGAGCATGGAGCTCTTTGTGTCCTACCTCCCATGTAAGTTCAGTTTTGTTACCAAAAGCTGGATGAGAAGAATTGCACTTTCATTATCCCCCAATTTCAACCTGAATGCTTCACTGTGTTCAGATTGTTTGGTATTTCCCGTTTTCTTTCCTATGAACCTTTTTAGAAGTCTGTTCCAACCTAGATGACTCTGAGATTCCATGATTCTGGGATCAACCAGCACTGGCTGGTTTGCAGGGTGCAATTGTCAGCATTTATGTTTGAGTTCATTGCTTGTATTAGCAGATGCATTAACCCAACAGTATATAATTAAAAATATTTTTTATATTAGAAAATTACTTTAAATAGTCTGGTAGTATTGGTTTTATGTATCCTATAATTAATTTCTTACTTCCTTTTCAAGACTGGTGTGTTAGAGGAACACTTACGAATGCATCTTCAGTGCTGTTTGACTTTGTGTAGTTTCTGGGATTTGAACCTATCTATTGTCACCATACTCTGGGATTATTACAGCAAGAATCTGGTAAGTAGATGAATATATAAAAATGTAAAATTTTATGTAGACAATCCTTGATTTTTACCGATTAATTCTGATTTTTCTGTAGCCAAGCTTGATTGCTATACTTCTGTAAGACTACCTAGTCAATGGCAGTACCCTTAAATTTGCTATGTTTAATGAAATCATGTTTAAATTTATTATGGTCTATTATGTTATGAAATGATAAAATATGATAATATATTTAAAGTCTTATTTTTCATCAGGAATACTCAGTTTAAGATCTTGTAAAGATACTTTGCACACAGTTACAATGCCTTTTTGTTGTTTTAGCTGTGGTAGGAACGTATCCTTTTGTTCCTGTGAATGAGTGCATCTCACTGCTTTTGTAATACTGGCAGTCATTATTATTTATAAAATTTTCTGTTTTCATCTATTCTTTTAGAACAGCTGCTTTACTGTTCCTTGGCTTGGTCTGAAGGATCTGGCAAATGTTAGTAAGACTTCTTTGTCAATGCTTGAGTTGGTGAAACGCTGCTGCTGTGAACAACAGATCCCTTCTCTGTACAACTGCAGCAACAGTTACTTCATTTTCCTCAGCATTTTGGCACAGATTATGAAAGAAGAAAGCAATGGTGTGCATCCTTGGAAACAAATTAAAGGACGGTATGGGTGCTATTTAGTTTGTCTTATTTTGTAACAAGTGTAGTGGGTCAGGGGCGCTTCCAGCCATGTGTGAGGCAGAAGGCACTCTGCTCATGACAAAGTAAAGGGGGTGAGGGATCCAGGGTGACTCATAATTTGAAGAAAGCAGTTGTTCCCTGAAGTTTCTGTTGCCAGTTGCGGCTGTAACTGGGTCCAAGAATCACCTTGGCATCCATAGCATGGGATGATTTACCTCGTCCCACTGGCCAGGAATTTGGTAGACTGGCAACCAGTGCAGTGGTACAGCCCAGTTGCCAGACAGATAATGTGATTTAAAGCACAGAAATTGTGTTTGAGCTGCATGTAAGCCATGTGTTGTTCAAGAACATGCAGACTGACACTTGCTGGATCTGCATTTTCATTTAAATATTTTATTTCTTTTCAATGGTTTTCAAAATTTCTCATAATATTTTGTGAGGATTTTAATTTTTCACTTAATTTTGAAATATACTAATTAAGTACAGTTAGTCATGATATAAAAAATCATAAAATATATATGCTCTAAATGAAACTCTATGTTTTAGATGCTTACTGAATCTGAAACTTTTCTTTTAGTAATGAGATAGCACTTGTAATCATTAGTATGGACTTGTTACATTTTTCATTAGATAGAGAAAACAGAAATAGGTTTGGTTTAGAGTTTTGAGTTTTTTAAAAAGATTTTATTAAGTATTAATATAATTAATTAGAACTTTATCAAGCATTAGTAAGATCTTCATGTACGCAAGTAATAAACATTAAAAAATGCCCGTGTGTATACACATCTTACAAAGATGTGGTGTTTTTCTTCCAGAAAGAAGGGTTACCTTGGCTATCAGAAAAGAACAGTATGCCTAATGTCTATGTACACTTGAGAAGTTGTTATAGTCACTAAAGTTTGGGTTTATAAGTCACTGCAATCATATAGAAACAAATATGTTGTTGGATTCTATATCAGTGTCTTGCTTTTTTAAAAAAAATTAATTAGCCTACTCTGTTCTTACTGAAATGAAATTGTACTTACATTTTTGTGGTCTTACAACTTGTTACTTTCCCTAATTTAGGAGGGGGAATAATAACACACAACACACAGTGCATCAGTCTGCTCAACCAGTTTTCTTCATTTCTACCTTGAAAAAATCAATTACACAAGTAGCAAAATTTAACAGCCTACAGCTATGATTTTGGAATGAACTCTGTTTTCAGCAGCTAACCAAGCATTAATTGACGCATGAAAAACATAAATGCCTGTCAGTAGTAATTTACTACTAAACAACATTAATTGGATTTGCTGTAATTTTGGTGGGTAGATTGATAACCTCAACACCACTTCCAACTATTTTCCGTGTGACAGAATAGGAAAACAGCACTTATGGATGTTTAACTACCGTAGGTGGAACTTATTTTAAATTAAAGGTGAAGGATATACCCAAAATTTTAAACACAAAAATCAAAAAGTTATGCCATTTTCATCTTACTCCTCTGTTGTAGGAATGATGATTTTTAAATAAAAGTCCAGATCCAAGCAAAGGTCCTAGAAAAGATCTCTTTCTTTGTATAAGCTTTTTCCTTTTTGTCAACAACTTTAAAGTTTCAAAGTCACAGTGCTTGTCACCATCAGCTGTGTATGACTTGAGCATTGTCCTGTAAGCAATGAAGATAAAGTTTCTTAACATCTTCCTGCTTGGAGAGAGCTTTCTTGTCCAAATGCCTCAGTTTCTCTGTTTTCCTTCAAACCTGCCCATACCATAGGTGAGCAGTACAAGTTGATACAGACTTTGGCAAAGCACTGTGGAGAAAGGGAATTTTCCATCAGAAATCTTCATTTTACTGCAGTGATGGTTTGGTAGGTGAGACTTTGATCACTGCAGCTGCAGCACTATAACATAATATCAGAAACCAGTAGCTGATTTCCATGTGGAAATGAAGAAGTTTCCAAGGAAGAAGTCTGTGTACAGGAATGGTTTGCTGTTGCAAGGAGATGCCACTTGACAGCTTCCTTTCCTAGGAGCCCTCATGGGCTAAACTTGATTGATTTGAAGGCACAGTATGGAAGACATTCATCACAGACAGAGTAGAGAGTCTACTCATAACCTTGTGCTTGGCTTGGTACTAGAGGTTAGATAAGGGGGAAGGGTTAGGCTGCACCTCTAGTTGGAAACAGTGTGTGCTTTAAATCAAAAGCAGAAACTGAAAGAGCATGTTTGTTCTAGTAGCCATAAGAGTAATGAGAGAAAAAGAGTATTTAAAATTTAAGGATTACTGGAAACAGATAACCATAAACTAAAAGCATGAAAATACAATTTTAGTCACTCAAGAAGATAGAAAGTTGCATACTTTAAGAAATTTTCTCTTTCCTGGGTTTTTTGTTTGTTTTTCTAATGTAGAATTTATTCCAAGTTCCATCGGAAAAGAATGCAGGAGCTGACAGAAGTGGGGCTGCAGAACTTTTTTAACCTGTTCCTCATGCTGGCAATGGTTGTGGAGACAGAAGATATAGTGAATCGGGTGTTGGATCTTTTGGATTTCCTGACTCCATCCTCCATCACCTTGTCTCGGAGAGCTCTCATCTGGAGAGGTCACTTTGCTTTCCTTTTAATTTATGTTGAGAAGAATATGGACATTAGTGCCCTGGCCGAGAAAATCTCAAATGCTTTCCGTGAAAAGGCAAAGGAGTTTTTAGTAACCAAAAATGACTACACACAGAGACAAAATCTCTGGACTCTGCTATCAACCTACATTGATGGTGTCCAGGAAGTGTTTGAGACCAGCTGCTACTTGAGCCTTTCTGAGGAAAAGTTGCTAAATGATGGCTTTACTATGCTGCTGCCTGCATGTCGAGGAGCTGAGCTGAGCATGGTCCTGAATTTTCTTCAGGTTGTTCTAGCCAGACTTCGGTAAGTTATTTAGTTCAGTTGTGGATATAGACTACCATTTTGTTTTAGGATTAAACTGCATTTCCTATTAATTTTTTACTGAAATTGAGTAAATGGAAAGAGAAATCTCTGAAGGGCTGTGAATGATATGTTAAATTCCAAAATCCACCAATACTTCAGTGCATATAGAATCTTTGAAATGTTTCCTTACTATTTCAGGAGATTAGGTTTGACATCCTGACGTTTTGTTATAAATTAATGTCTCTTTAGAAAGTCATCCAGTTGCTTCTATTTCAGACAATATCATCTTTTCTTTGGTACAGGAAACTTGGAAATTGTCTGTGTTAATTACATTAACTGGGGGAGGTGTTGTTGTTTTGTTTCTTCATTGAATGTATTCTGTTTTTCAGACTTTCCATTCTGTATTTTTTCTCTTTTACCAAGGTTGCATTCAAATACTAGAGTTAGGGAGATTTAAACACTTGTCTGGGGTAGATACTTTCCTATCTTCTTTCAATAGGAAAGAAGGAAATCATATTTTACCACTTTCAAGCAGTTTTGCTTTGATGTAGTAGTTCATTTTTCAACATCCACAGTGCCCTTCAATAAGCATATTTTTTTGTCTACTGATGCCTTTGAGAAGCAGTCCTCCAGTTTGAAGCCCAAACCGCTTTTTTTTTCATAAGATATTAAGAGGCAGCTATTGATCTGCCATTACTTCAAATGTGCAAGACTGAAATATGTGTAAAGAGCTGTGGAAGAGTGCATAATAGGAATACTGAGGCCCATATGCAAGATCTCTCTTTAACTAGGTTCTTTGTTATTGTCTAGTAGTTTGACTGCAGCTGTCAATAGCTTATAGATCCAAAGACAACTGTTTTTCAGGCAGTCTTTTGAAAAAAGATGAAGCACAAAACTAAGTTTAGTTGATTTATTATTTATTATTTCAGTTCAACTGAATGTATTTCCTGGAATAAATTTGAGACTTCAAATATACTTTGACATTTTCTCTATTAGCTAATACACAGCATTTGTTATGTTGTTTTTAAAGATGAAATAGGGATAAATTTGAGACTGGTGAAAAAATTGCCTATTTTATAACTTGGCATTATTTTTAAGCTTTCCAGGACTGGGGGTTATGTGGCCCTCTTGTAGCACAGAGAAGAGGGCATTGAAGTTCAATCTAGACTTCTCAGGTCATCACAGACAAGGTACAAGACAGTATTAGTACGTTTTTTTACAAAAAAGTAGTTTTGCTGAAATATTTGAATTACTGACATGCTCAAATAGTAATTGGTATAAGAGAGATTTTTAGAGCCTTGCTTTTAACAGTTCTTTATTTCGGTTTCTGTATTTATACATTTGGTTACTGTTACCGGCCTATTTATCCCATCTACAGAGGAGCTAAATTCCTTAACACTTATAAAACACTCTGATCTCCATGCCGTATGGAACAGGAAAATGTTAGTGATTTTTCTGCTTGGACAGACTCACTAAAAATAATCAGTCCTCTGTTGCCATGCAAATAAAACAACACTAAAGCCTTTTTTTTTTGGTCAGAAGATGTGGATGACTTTGTGCTAACCAGATGCTAAAGTGTTACTGAAGTGACCAAACTGATTAGGCCTGGTCTGTTTTCAAATTCAGAAAAGGATGAAATTCTTTTTTTTTTTTTAATCCAGATTGATATAAGATAGTAGGCCTTTCATAAATGTAATTTTTCTGTACACTTTACTCTTAATAATTTTATAACTGTATGACAGGGAATTTAGAGGTAGGAAGGAAGTGAGATCACTGATTAAAAAGACAAGCAGCTCCCTCAAGGCTGTTAGGAAATAATAACTTCATGTGTAGCTTTCTGCTAACCCCAGATGATGGCTCACAGGAGCATTTCTTACTGCTGATTAAGTAGCATTGTGAAAATACTGACTTGGTTGTGTTAACTAAGTGCCTCAATATTTAAAGCTTAAAATGTCAAATAGTTTTAGCAGTCCCCTTTAACATATCTTGTTGGATTGCTGGAATCTCATTCCAGGTTTCCCAGTTGTTTTTATTTGAGGATACTGTAAAAATTCTAGTCTTTCATTGTCAGAGTGTGGTGTAGCCAAAAGCTCTTCTTTAATTATAGCTATTCATGCTGCTGTGGTTAAGGGTCTGTCAGCATTTCCATTATAAACCCTTATTTTCAAGGGTTTGTAACATAGCAGTGAAAACTTGCTCTGGGCTAAAAGTTGGCAAACAAGGATTTGAAAGTGCACTTGTTTTCTTTTTTTCTTTTTTCTTAAAAGATGTCTGAAAAGAGACCCCCACCTTCACTGTTTTTACACTGCAGTGTTTTAAAATAACCCTTTCCAGATTTTTCTTGTATTTTTCTTATCTGCTAGAAAAGTATTGGTAGCTTTTGATTGTTGTATTTACCTACGGTTAAACTATTTTAAATAAGGTTTCCTAAACCACTTTTTTATTGGTTGTTGCCATTATGATTATTTTGGGATCCATATATTTAAATAGAACTATGTCTTGGCAGGAGAACTCATTTTTATCAGTTTTTGATATACATGGTGAGTGGGTAATTGGAATCAAGATGCTACTTGCTGGCACTTGCAAGTCTTTGATCTTCATAGTAAGATTCACTGTGAAGTGTAAGATTGTATTTTAATACTGACTCCTTTTAAAAAGCATGTAAAATAAAGAGTAAATAATCAAGAAACTCCCCTAAATCAAAACATGAAGTGCTTCCTTCCTATGTATACTTATTCTGCTTCTAGCTTAGACATAAGTTTTTTTCAGGGTTTTTTTTTCTTTCTGTTTTTAAACAATGGTTTAAAATCCTGATTGTTTTGTGTTTTTTTTCCTTTTTTTATGGAAAGGTAAATGCAGGATGTTTCCTCGTGTGTGCTTTCATTTGTTCCAAATCTCTAGCACTGTGTGCCATGTGAGTGCCTCATGGCACAAAAAGAAGCCCTAGGTTAATAAAAATACAGGCATTGAATAGATTTGGCAGAATTTGCTGTAAAAATGGATTCAAGACTTGGTGAAATCGGCTATAGGTCCTGGCACTGCAGTATGTTATTCTCAAAAATAAGTGTTTGAAGCATGCTAAAAAATGTCTGGTATTGTAATGGGGTATTGCTTTGACATGAGCTTTCTCTTATTATTGTCATCCTGGCATTTGGGTTTTGTTAAGTGTTAGCACAGAGTTACAGGACTATAAAATGTGAGTACGTGTCCAGGTATAAAATCACTGCTGTGCTCCAAACATCTTCGCCTAGTTTCAGGGAGATGTTGTACTGATTCCCATAGGAGAAATGAGAAGTACCACTAACCTAATACCATAATAAATGGTAATTTTATTTTAAAAACCATTCTTGTGCATTTGTGCCCATTTATACTTTTTTGGTAATTTTTGAAAATTTCCATGTGTAAATTTCATAAGCTCTCACAGCAATATTGACCAAGTAAACCTGTCTCTACTAGAAAGTTACATTAATAATTGGGCCATGGGTAACAGGAGAACTGGATGTTTCTATCTGTTTGAGTGTGTTTAGCCTTGAGGTTGTGAGAGAAACCACAATAGGAATGGATTATCCAGTATATCTTTGCTATGGAAATGTACAGTCATTTGTAAATTTTTTTGAGTTATACTTGCCATCAAAACAGCCTGTGGGAAGCTTTTTTGAGACCAACAGAAGCATCTCTCCCCCTCTCTGTTACAATGTAAGTCAGTAGATAAGCTCAGGAGGAGAATAGAAAGGTCCTCCCTCCTCCTTCTCTTTCTCCTCAGGGGTTATAATGTTAGTCTTTGTAAAATCTTTTTTCTGATGTTGAGCTTCTGAAAACTGTATTCAGAAGAGTTTGGAAGATCATGAGTCTTCGCTTACCTATCCCATCCTGTGAGGATATTTAGAGCTACCAGCTGTGATATCCTGATAAGCACAGAAGGCAACTCTGTGACTAAGCCGCTGAACTGAGAGTCAGAAGATGTCAGTTTGGCTCTAAGATCTCCCAAGCTTAATGAATGACCGCTAAAAGTTGCTGTGAACTTTGTTCACCGGTGTGAAAAAAAGGAAAGAAATCCTTCCTTTTTCAGTTAACAACAAATATCTTGTGCTTAAGGAGGAAGCATGCCTTGCCATGCTAACTTGACCTATTTTTTAAAGTATTTTTACTGGTTTTTTTGAAGTTCAGGTATTCCATTAGCAAAACTGGTGTTTAAATAAGTGTAATGAAAATCTAGTCTCTAAATGCTCTGATGCATGAGAAGCAAGAACTGCTTTAGAATATAGCAGCATTTTGAGAGGTTTAGTATGTCTAAATCCTTAAAAATAATCTGTTACCACCTTCTGAGGGAATAGTGTGTGTTCTTAGCTACCGTTGTTGCCTTAAGGTGTGGCTCTGGTAATTAGCTCTGAATTTTCTTTTCTTCTTACTTTGTTGGGGTTTGAGGGGTTTTTTCAGTTTTTTATTGGAGACTAAAATAATGTTTTCCAAATTTGTCTCTTGTATTCTGACCTTCAGAGTTGACTACCTAAACCTAATGTGTGTTTTGATTGTTTCTCCTCTGCTCTGAGACTATTACTGTGTAAAGAAATGAAATGAGACAACAGCATACACTGGAAATATGTACCTAATACTTCGCATGTAGAAGGTTCCTGTATATGTCTGTCACTGGTTCAAGTTTGCAAGAATATTCACTTCTCCTTCTCAGTGCTCAGTTTCTTGAATCAGTAGGTGGACATATGAAAGCTGAACAATTGATTAACATTGATTTCATATTGATGTTTAGGATGTAATAGAGAGCATCTGCCTTAGAAGGAGGGCAGCATGGCTGGAAGGCATGTCCTATGAGGAGTGGCTGAGGTTTTACGACTTGTCTGGTTTGGAGAAAAGGAAGCTGAGGCATGGCCCCATTGCCCTCTACAGATTCCCGAGAAGGGGAAGAGGAGAGGGAGGTGCTGAGCTCTTCTCCCTGGGCTCCACTAATAGGTCTTGTTGCAATGATTCAAAGCTGCACCAGGGGAGGCTTAGATTGGACATTAGGAAGCATTTCTTTACTGAGAGAATGGTCAAGCACTGGAACAAAGTTCTAGAGAAGTGGTTGTTACCCCAAGCCTGTCAATGTTTAAGAGGAAATTTGGACAATGCTCTTAATTTACTTTAGCTCTTGATCAGCTCTGAATTACTTATGTAGTTGGACTAGATGGTCATTCTACATCCCTTCTTACTGCAATATTCCATTCTACTGTTCTATTCTAGAATCACTTTGGAGCAAACTGAAACATTAAAAGCTATCAAAAAACCCTTCTAATTGTTGATGCCCAAAAAATCAGGCTTGGTAGATACCCAAATCTAAAGAAACTCACTCAAGTCTAGTACTCAGACATGAATCATGAAGATACACAGTTCAATCCCCTGTGCTACAGATGGAAACACTTTTTTTGTTCCTTTGTATCCATTTTATCTTCCAAAAATTAATCCACATAAGCTTTCTGTAGCCTACCTGAAAACAGTACAAGCCTTCTGTTGTGAAAGAGTAAATCTACGAAAAAAAGAGTAAAATCATATCCAGGTGTGCTGAGAACCTGCTGCTTGGGACCCTGCAGTTGTTTAGAGAAATATGTGCTCCCTGAAGGACATAAAGCATAGATTTGTTTTCTGATGGAAGAGTCTCACTTCTGAAACTATTTTCCCTAAATTAACTTTCCTCTCGGTTTTCCTTTTATTCTTCACATGAGGTGTGAGAATGGCTTTTCATATGGAGAGGTTTTTTGTTGTGGATGTTAAACAAAAGAAATATTTTTGCCAATAAAATCATTATATGCAAGTAGCCTTCTAATCTCTTAATTTTGATTGTTTCTTCGTTACCTTACAAGATCTATATTTCTTCTCTCTTTAGGATATCTCATGTCAGATTTAAGGCTTATTTAAAATGAACAGAAAGCTGAAGCAATTTTCTTTATTCCATTTCAGTCTCCTAAGGCCTATTTCCCCCTGGTGAGCTCATAGCAACAGGGGGGTTTAAGGGAATTCAGCTTTCTGCAAATTAATGTCTCACATCATGAAAATTCAGGACCTTTTTTTTTTCTATGTCTTGAAAAAGTAATACAGTGAGTGCGAGTATTATTTCTTGCCAGCGGGTGGAAGATGAATGATTTTGTCACAGTTTTACTGCTTGATGAGCAGTGTCCTGAGGGTCAGGCTTAAGTCTGTGTCACTATGCTGCTCATTACTCTTGAGCTAAATAAGGGCTGATTGGATCTAAATTGCCTAGCACATGGGCCGCAGATGAGCTCAGTGAGTAGGGGATGACCTGCTATTCAGGCTGGGAGTAACCCCGGTGTGCAAATGCTGCATTAGAACACCGTGGGAGAATGAGAGGCTACCGACCGCTGCCAGCAAAAGAAATCGAAATGTAAAAACTCTTTGATGCTGCAATGTTAGAATTTGAAATGTAGGAAGTGACAGGTTGATGGTACTTATCAGCTTTGGCTGGATTAGAGAACAGTGTCATCTTGCTTATATAATGACAGAAGAATGAAGCCCGCTCCCAAGTACTTTGCGGTGTGGAGCTGCTGCTGGCAGAGCCGATGCTGCCTCCTACTGACAGCCTGTGCGGGAGGATGGAGGGAGCCACGGGGAGCTGCCCAAGTGCCCAGCTGTGCCCGGGGTTTCTGGGCTCTCAGCAGAGAATCAGAAACCTGGCTGATTAAATAGCAAGTGTACATTTTGGGACAGCGGCAAGCCACTGTCTTGGATGTGTCAAGAATGTTTAGACGAGTCAATTATGTGCACTGAACCAGACACATTCTGCTTCACGCAGAATATTTCCCTTTGCGCTCTTGTCTCCATTGCTAGCCCCTGAGATCGGAGTTGATACCTTTGGAGAGGAGAATTAATTTGTGCCTATGTGTTTTAAAGAAAGTTGACCTTTAAAGTGGAGGAAAAGATCTGAACCAATTCCAACGAGAATCCTTATGCTAACCAAACAGATAAATGTGCTTGTCTTAATGGAAGAAAATGAAGAGCAAGGAAAGCACTTGCTGGATGCTGGACACAACACAGATTGAAGCATTTTGTGCAGTTCTGAAAGGTTCAGTTCAGTAGTTCAGTAGAACAAGCTTTTGGGTTTTGTTCCCCCCCACCATCACTCATACCTTGGAAACTGGTTAATAGCTACAGTGTTGAGAAGTAGCCACTTGCTTCATTTTTTCTAAATTTGTTTCAGATTCTGTTACTGACAGCTGTAACCTATCAGCATCAACTCTTGCTACCAACTTCTAGGACTGTCTAATCAGCAAAAACAATTTGGTGTGTTCTCTTGAAAGCAATGACCAAGTGAAGAGAAGGGATGAATCTCAATATATTGTGTTTTCCATTTACTCTTTAGAGTTTTTCTGTTTTCTGGGTATATATTGTTTGATTCTTCATCCCCTAGGATGCTTTTGCTTATGATTGAATTTCTTCTTGGACATAAACCATTTCTAATGCACTCATTCCTGGACATCCTAAGCAAAAAAAAGGCAGAAAAAAAGGAAACAGCAGCCTTAAAAGTCCAAACAGTTTTTCTGTAAAATGGTGTGAGTCTGTGGAAATGAGAGAGAAAATTGTCATAAAAATCATCAGTAGTGTAAGGCTTCAATGTTACTTGTGTAATCTCAATATAATCAGTGTTTAATGGCATCTGTTCAGATCACTGAAAAGGAAGAACTGTTTAGCACAAGTAGTTGTACTAGATGAAAAAAAATTAGGGTTTGAGTTTGCTCGTAGCTAGAAATTAGGGTGTATTTCTCTGTGTTTTAAATGGAAAACAAAACCAGGATTTAAAATTACTTTGATATTTTGAAATAAATTACCATCAATAAGAGGAAATAGTGAAGGCCAAGTGCTGAAATTAGGAAGAACACATGGAAATACAACATGGAATGCTTGACTTGCAGCCATATTGTCAAAGTATGGGGAGATAAAAGAAAATGGGGATCTCCACATCTGGGGTTGGTTGAAGTCAGGTAGCTGCCATTGCTGTTAGCCCATTTCTGCCCTTGCTTGAAGACTTTGCTGCCTGCTCAGCACAGATTCCTGCAAGGTCCAGTATTGTCCTGCACTTCAACAGTTGCTGCCTAGTGCAGGAGGAAAAACTGGAATTGTTTGTGAATGGGAATTGTTTGTAAAGTGGATTCGCTTGGATCTTACAAGGAGTGGGAAGTGAGCCTGAACCAGCTTTCACCTCTGTTTACAGGATGTTTATTTGAGTTTCTCAGACCATAGTATCTGCAAGAAAATCTGAAATGTGACTGAAATCTATTGGCTAACTTTAAACAGTATTTTATGTATACAGCCTGTATGATATTACAAAGTAGGACCTAATCTGACTCTGCTCTAGGAAAAAACCCAAAAAAAATTATATATTGTTGTGAAGTGTGTTAATAAAACTCCTGCAGTTGATAAGAGCTGCTTATTCTGTTTTTAGCCACAGTGTTCTGTATGCAGTTCTGAATATATAATTTTATAAAATATTTATTAATAAATTGAAAATTGGAGAGAGTCAAAGAAATGAATGACTAAAGTAGGCAGTTTGTATAAGTTTGATGGACGTGATTTCAGCTAGGAAGAGTTGCGGGGAGACATGCTAGAAGTTACCCAGTATGTAAAAGGGTGTTACAGGTTTTCTGCTGTTCTTCATGCTAGTGAAGACAAAATTAGTTAATTTTGGACAGAAGTTTAAAGTGGTTAGTTAGAGTAGGCTGCAAGTGTAGCACTCTTGGAGGCTTCAAGAGAGACTTGTGGAATCAAACTTACTTATTTTCTTTTTTTTTAGAGCTTTTTTTAATTTCCCTGTTCTGTTGGGGGAGAAAAATTGAACCTGTTTGGTGCTACTGTAGCCTATTTGTTCTTGGAATTTCTGGGGTGGGACTGTAAAGATGGCTTCTAATATATGCACTAGACAGTGGCCCTGCTGAAAAAGGTGACGGTTTTTTGGTGGTTTTGTGTTCGAGTCTTGAAATCTGTCTAGAAAGCCACCCTGCAAATGCTTTTTAGGTAGTGATACAGGGTATGTAGATGTGCATTGCCATGTTTTATTTGGCTTGGAGCAAGTCCAAGTGGCAGTAATTGCCAGTGGCTAAATCCTCCAGCTTTCTTTACAGTGACACTAAGACAGGGACAGTGAAGATGTGTCTAATGGGAGATGAGCCCAAAATAGTAGGCCAGCATATCTATCCTCCTTAAAAACAAACTGCAAAGAGGAAGGCATACTCTGCAACATGTTCATTGTGTATCATCTCAGGGTCTTGTGGGGGCCTCTTCCTAACATTTCTATTTTTAGGAGGAGCGAGTAGAGAAAGGTAAAAGCAGTTTGTGGTTTACTTAGTTGTCTGATAAACTGAAGGTACTGTCTATTCTCTCTTTCACAACCAGAAGGCCCTGTTTATCTCTAATCGGGGTTAATTAAAGCCTGAGGGCAATACTGAGCTCCTGCCAAGGGCTGTAAGGTACAGACATAATCCAGGCTGCAGCCCCTCACTGTAGGGAAGGGGGAGGTAACCACGGGCTTGTCACAGGCTCTGATAATGCAGATGTGCTAATGCTTATAAAAATACAGGAGTGAACTTATTTTTGGTTAGATAGTTCAGTCCATTCATTAATTTCTGGCTGTTATCAAAGACTTGTATGAAGTGTCTGGTTTAATGTGTGTGCTTGCAAATCTGTTAAGAGGCAGAAAGCTCCTGGTTCTCTCTGTGGTAGTGCAGGGGCTGCACAGGCAGCCACAGCAGCCATTATGCACGCAGCAGGAGCATCCTGCTGCCAGGGATGTGTCAACCTTTACTGAGGGGCAGAAGGGAAGAACAGCCAAGTACAGATGTGCTTGCCAGGACAATGAGCAGTCCTTCTACTGCTCTTTGTAGTCTTGTTTTCCTTACAAAAAGTCAACCACGAGAATAAAACTGAATATTTTCATTGATATTCTTTTGTTTTTCTGGTCAGGAATATATTGTTTAGCTATTGGAGATGTGCCTTTGGAAATACTTCAGTAAATTTTCCACGTAACTGCCTATTAAAAATATTTTAGAGCTGCTAAAGATTTGCTCCCAGGGAATTCCTCTGATTCACACCACACCTATTTATATTAAAGGTTATTCTACAGCAGCTTGAATCGGTGAGGAGAAATTGTGTGTATTTATCCAGAGTGTTACATCTATGTGGACTTTTGTATTAGGTGCAAAGATGGCATCAGAAAGAGTAATGTACTATCATTACATAAGATCATCTCTTAAATAATAATTAACTGTAACACAACCATGATCATCCAAACATCATAGGGAGAGTGAATATATTCAGGCAATCAAGGGACTTTACAATATAATTATTAGGCACTAGGGAGATGTGACCCTGTTTAGGGTAATGGGGAGCTGTGGTTAATTGATGCTAAGATAATCAGATTTTTGCTGTTTTATTGTTCTGGGACCCTAGGCTTTGCAAGAATATGTGTGCATGCACTTAGGGAAAAAAAAAAAAGAAGAAACCCCAAGCATATGAAATTATAAGCCTAAAAGTGAATCTTAAAGTTATGCTTACATTATCTTGCCTTGCTGTACTGAATTACTGCTATGATTATAAGTGTTGAGAAATCATTTATATTGTCCGTAAATCATCCCCGTTTTACATCACAGTGAAAATTCAATACGTCTTGATTCTGAGTCGTTTGTAAAGGTATCTATTTTCCTAAGACATGAAAAATGACTAGCTTTTTCCAAGTCAAACTCAAAAATTGAAGGTGTTCTTTTCTTTCAGCCAAGAAATTTTTGTTATTTTCTTTCCTGAAAGAAAACCTTTGATATGTGTACAGTCTGAATGTTACGACAGAAAATACAGTGGATGCAGTCTCCCTTGAGCTTCATTGTCTTCTCCAAATTTAGAATGTGAGATAAGAAAATGGCATCAAGTTGCACCAGGAAAAGTTTTTATTGGATATTAGGAGAAAATTCTTCGTGGAAAGCATTGTCAAGCAGTGGAACAGGCTGCCCAGGAGGTATTTAAAAAAGGAGTTGGGGCACTTGGGGACATGGTTTTGTGGTGGACTTTGCAGTGCTGGATTAATGTTTGGACTTGATGATCTTATGATCTCATTTTTCCAATCTAAAATGTTCTATGATTCTGTGAGGATGTAAAACAAAATTTCATTTCATTAAAGTTCATTATGAAAGCGTTTGCGCTCATGTGATGCTGAACCTCTGGAATTTCTTATAGCTCAACCTGTCTAGATTTGAAGATTAAGGGTAGCATTGCTACTGTCTCTTACTAAAAGTTTGTCTCTCGCTCTTTTTTTTTCCCCTGTTCTCTCTCTTTTTCCTGCTCTTTCTTGAAACAGAGTAATTTCTGAAAACACTTCAGGAATCCTATCTCCATGTAAATTAATACTGTAAATTGTGCTGCTAGTGAGGGTGGAGGGGAGTAGTAAGAGTGGGTGGGGGGAGAGAAGAATTAAAATCATTCCAATAAATGGTTTAATTTATGCCTCAGCAGTTAAGCATGCTCCTGGTTAACAGAAATACCCTTCAGCTACACAGGATTTGGGAGGGTTGGAGGGCACTCATTTGCACATAAATAGCCATTAACTGATAAATTCCCAGAGGTCTCCTGTTGCATGCTAGTGGTTCTGACCTACTTAGCTAGCTTAAATTTGTTTTACAGAATTATTATAATTCCATCCTTGGTACTTAAACTTTGTGATTAATGCATGCCTCACAATACAATTAAAGTATAATTACACAGTTTTACAGTTTGCTATCATGGTGTTATTATTATTACAAAGAGCTGGATTTTGCAAATATTAGAAGAATTAGAGTTCTGATACCCATCACTTTGCTGTTATTAAGTGATTATGTTAAATGGGACCCCTTTATGTCTGAAGAATGAAGTGGAGAGAGGGGAATCATTAACTAGCACATCAGATGGTTTCTGATTGAGTGAGAGATGTGTGGTGAGTTTTTTACACATCTGTAGGTGATAGGTGCAAATACCTTTTGTTCATTTTTGCCAGCTGTCTATGACATGCTTTAGCACACCTGTGCTGTAGTGCTTGAAAAAGTTTCATACTAAACATCTCTCTGTAATCTGTTAAAAATCATTTGCATGTGTTAAACTTTGATTTTATTGTACTTCATAGAATCCTTTTATTGCAAGAACTTTCTTTTTAATACTCTTATAAAAACATGAGCTGCCAGATACAGATGTTCAATAGATCTGTGCAGTGTAGGGTAGGGTGTGCCTACAAAGATGATACAGATCTTTCTCTTGTGCTCTGTAAACTTGGAGCAGTTTTCTGTGAGGGACCTTCCTGACTTTTCAATTTGTGCATGAATGTGCTGCATATTTATACTGGCTGCAAATAACAGTAAGTTACAAACACTGCTATTTTTACCTTTTCTGTAGGAGTTACTTGGCCTTCCTTATTTTTCAGACAAAGCCTTTTTCTCTGGCTACTACTCATTCCTCCAGGAGTGATCCAAGAATCAGTAATGTTACTTGTATATGACCTAAAAATTTTGCTGGTGTGGTGCATAATTCTTATTACATCTCTTTTCTTTTTTTTTTCCCCAATGCAGCTGTATCAGAAAACTTAAAGTCTTTAAATTAATGAGTAATATAATTAGCAATTAAAAGGACTGAAAAATATTTTAAATAATATTTTCCTTATTCCATTGTAAGTAAAAAATCTACTTTATCTGTGAATATATACTGTATTGCAGAGTTCACTGGTGGGAAATGGATCAGTTGATGCATTTTCTAAATTACACAGTCTGTTCTTCTAAAGCTCTAAGGTTATACTATAATATTTTTTATCTGTAATTGCAACTGGAGTGAAAACTCCAAATGTGATACAGAAATCGAATGTTGCACCCTCTAGTCTTATTTGATCCAGTGCCTTGGTTTTCATTTTTGCTTAGTTTAAAAAGACTTGTTGCTTACGTGGTTTTCCAGTTTTCCTAAGTTGTGCTATCCATTTCTTCACCAATGAAAATATTTCTTCTTTTTAATTCCAGAGAACACAAAGAGTAAAAGGCAAATAGAAATCTCTTTTTTAGAATGACTCCTTTTGCGTCTGTATTTTTTTGTCTGTATTTATACTGCTACAATAATACATACCTACTTTTGCTATTATCATTTGAGCTCAGAAAACATTGGTCATTATTACTGATGCATGGAAACATTCAAACAGGTAGCCAGTAATTATGCTTGGAAGAGTGCACTATATTTCAAGGTTTCCTACTTGAATATTTGTGAATTTGTTTTATTGCTAGTCTTTTAAAAAAATACTGCATTGAGGTGATTTAAATCATTTTCATGTGACACTGCAAAAATGCAAAGGCACATTACCAGAAAGAAATGGTCAGCAATAAGAGCTGTTTTGCAAAGTTGGCTTGCAACAACTACAACACTATATGGAGAAAACAGTTATCCTGTAATAATAAGACTAATGAATTCAGAAATCCATTGATTGAACTGGCTCTGGGTAGATTATGTGCAGGCTTGCTTCAAGGAGAGGAATTTATGAAATGTTTGCTGCATCCAGCAAGCACTGCTGCTATAATACAGCTGCCTCCTCAGTGGTTTGCTTTGATCCTGTGGAATGAAAGGACAGGAGGATCAGCTCAGGTCTAAATGAGATTACAGCTGGTTCGGCAGCTTATCTGGTCTAATGCCAACTAGTGTGGCTTTGCACGTCCTAAGGGGTTTACAACAGAAACTGTTTATTGAGTATCATCGGTTTACTCAACACAAGCAGGCTAATCCTTCCCAGCCTCAGCATGTTGTAGGATTGTGTATGAGCCAAACCAAAAGCTGGTGCAGCTAGGGCCTCCAGAGCCCTTTGTCTCGCTTCATATTGATTTTTTTACCTGTGTTAAAGACAGTTAAAAATAAAACCAATAACTGGCCCTATTGTGAGCAAAAGGTTAATCTGACCTAAAAATCTTACAAAAGCATCTTTTAACCCTAGAAGGGATGGTAGCCTTTCTCTGACTTTTTACTCAAGGGATTTTCTAGTTTAGGGTTTTGAAGAGCAAAGTAGGAAAAACAGCTTCAACGTTTAACTCTGTGTCTTGAAGTTGTCTCTGAATTCTTTCAGCAGCTGCCTAGAAAACTTTAAAAGTTATTTTATTATTATTAATGATGTGTTGTCTACCTGTGGTAGGTGATGCTGTGTGGCAAGGACATGACATGCTGAACATAGGCAGAGTAGTAGGAGCTGCTAGGTGCCCCAGGGCTCATGGTTGTTTTACACTATAGTGGTTTTTATGTAAAAAACATCAGAAAACACCTTCATCAGCTACTTTCTCAGTGAAAAACAAATATTGCAAACTAGGCAAGTTCATCTTAAGAAATTAGGTAACAAACAGGCACATAAATTCAGAATGTTTTAAAAAATTATGTGCTGCAAGTTTTTAAACAACATCCGTTTCTGTTTTGATATTAAATACAATACAATATTGCAAAACCAGCACAATTGCATACAATCCTATTTTATTGAGCATATTTTTCATCTGAGGTGAGTCTTTTGGAAGGCGTTACAGCATGTGCCATTATAAGCAAATGTTTTTTTATAATATAGAAAAATATTAGGTTAAACTTTAGGAAGCCTTGCAGAGTAGTAGCAATACAATTATATTGAAAAGAAACATGGTAAGTTATCAAATCTGCGTTGTTGGAATTATTATTAAATACTTTTTTTGTATATTGTGCATATTATTGGGAGTAATTAAATTGGTTTTGCCATAATGCAGAAAATAAAATTTGTTGGCACACCTATCTGTCATCAACTGCATGTGGCAGACTTAAACAGGAAACTGCTTGAAGGCTGTTGATTGCTGTTAAAAGAAAAGATGACTGTAACTTGAGGAATTATTAATGGCTGTTTCTGTTTACTTCACCTAATTGGAATGAATGTCTATTTAAGCTACATATAAGCAAAGATGTTACCATGGAAGCATTAGGAGTGCTTTGTGGAGAAATTGCTAAACATGTGAAAGATAAATGTGAACTTTAATAATACTTAAGCCTAATGGATAAGATGTGGACAAGTTTAAAATGTAGTAATTGTTCATTTTCTTATATTCTATCAAATCTGATCTTAAAGCAATAGGTTGCTCTCATGTAGTACTACACTTTAGCATGTTTGAAGATAAAAACTATTGTTGATGATTGCTAAAGGCTATTTGTTAAATCATTTGAACAGTACAAATCACAGCGTTTTGTCAGACTGTGAGAAGTTTTGCCTGGATAATGCTTCCCACACACAGGTCACAAGATAAATTATGTACACAGTTTTACAGCATAGCTGGTACTGGAAGTTAAATGGATGCCCAGTGGTAAGAACTTGTAAAACATTTTCCTGTTTTACAATACCAGGCAGAATTGATATTGCTAATGGTACCTTTGATCTAATAAACTATCAGTTCTAACAGTGATTTTTACTGTGTTTCAGAGGAGATGATGATATAAGTTTAACAAGCCTGCCATTCTTCCTGATGACACAAGATTAGCTCTACTGTCTGTATTACCCAGTGTTGAGAACAGTGTTGTACCCAAAGTTTTGTACCCAAAATAATCACCTCCACTAAGAAGATATATTACATGAAGAGCATCCTTTCCTGCAACAGATACTCCGTAAGAAACAGAATTGATTTTGCAGGAGGGAAACAAAGTACTTTGTTTTGGAATTTGGAAACAAATTAGTTCATTACCTTGAGTAAAAGTTTGCCTGCCTTCCAAAATCTGTTTTCTCTCCTGAGAGGAAGATTTTCCTAAACCACTTACAGTATGTGACTCCGAGCAGCTTGCTAGAGAGTATCCATATGCATGTAGGTTTTGGTTTTCTGCAAAGACAGCTAGAGAAGCTGGAGCAAGAGAGCTTCATTTTAGAAAAGAAAAACTTTATTTGAGCTACAGTTCCTCTCTCTACTAGTTTTGTTTTAAATTAAGAGTATTTTTGAAGTGTTTTTCAGGCTTCCTGCCTGAAAAGTGAATCGCATGATAATACCAACAGTGTATTACAGGTGTAATGGTAAGATAGGTCTGTTACTGGAAATTATTTCAGAATGTCTGGAGAGATACCTGTGGGCAGTAGTACTTTTAGTTGGTTTGTTTTCAGTATTTGGGGCTTAATATTTAATATTTTGATACTCTCCTCAGGACTTTGTGCAGTTATCCTCAGAGTCCATTTCACATCTCCTGATCCCATCAGAAAATTTTGACTGAGATAGCACCAACTGAGCATCTGAATTTCTGCAGCCAGAATACCAATTTTATTTGTTTGTCTTTGCTTCTTTGTACTTGAGCCTGGGTGAGGACATGCTTAATGAGAGAAACTGCATTTCTAAAGCTGTGCTAGGTAATGGAAGACATTGGAGAAGTTGTCCTCAGTGAATGTTTCACACAATTTGTTGAACTTGGATTTTTTTTTTTTTTTTATGGCATGGCTAAGAAGAATTTTAATGATTTTCTCATAGCCATAATTTTGCCATCACATTTCTAAGATTGTGAACTCTTCCAAAATGATCTGTATTCTTTTGATATATTTGAATGAAACATTGTGAGCTTAAAGAGAGATCCACTTTAGTACAGTATGTGGGTATCTCTTCCCCAGTGTGGGGAGTCCATCAGCACTGGGAGTCTGATTAACTACTGGGGGTCTGAATTATAAAAAATTATCTGTTTAGGGTCAACCTTTAAGCTTTAATTTTTATTTCCACCATCTGTACTGTAAGAAATTACTTTTAAAAGTGTAAACAATAATTTACAGAAGAGATGATCCTGTCCCATCATTATAATTCTCTGTCAGCTGCTGTTATCCTGATCTCAGAGTCCCATGGAAGAGCTAAAGGCAGGATTTTGGAAATTACTGTACCTAAAACTGGATTTCAGTGCTGGCCTTTCAGAACCATTATTTGGCATTCCAGTCACACTATATAGCTATTGTTTCTCATGAAAATTTTTCTGAGAAAAAAACCAGTAAGGAATTGGTAAAAAAGACTTAGCTTGTAAAAATTCAGAAACTTTGTTGTATCTGAGTCTGGGTTATTGTGTAGCTATAGAAAGCTACATTTAATCGCCCTCCTGGTGTTCTACAAGAATATGGTTCTAATAAATTTTGTTGTATAAGTAAGCATCATATTGGGTTCCCAGTAAAAGAAAAGTATTGAAATACCAATTTAAGTTGAGCAGAGGGTGAACAGATGATTAGGGGGCAGGAGCAAATTCTCTTGCAAGGAGAGACAGAGAAAGATGAGTTTTTCATCCTTAGGAAAAGAGAGTTTGGATGGAAGGTGATGGGTGGAAGGCATTTTACTGATTTGTAAAGGAGTCTAACTGGGGGAAGCTTATAGATAAGACGGAATCAGACTCTTCAGGAAGGTGTATGGTTGTAGGAATCAATGGACTGAGATTGTGAGGAAAGAAATTTTTATTAGAAATAAGGATAAATTTTTCACAAGAATTAGAACAAATTTCTAAGGTTGTAGAATTTCCCTCCTCAGTTTATTGAAGGTTGCCATTGCATTGAGCCGAGGGTTTTACCTCTGGGAGTCTGTTCCAAAAAGGGCTTTTTCTATACTTTAGCTTTTAATAAAAAATGCACAAAACAAAACCAACAGGTGACAGAATACAAATGGAAATCCTGTTTAACACATAATGTCTAGAGTATGATGAATTTTAGAAGTTTTGCTCAAATGGAAGAGTTTTATGAAAGATACCTATTTGCAATCTGCAGTTTGTTTATTAAGTAACATGACTTATAAAAATACTTGCTTCTCTCTTCAGCATTTCAGTTTCTCAGATAATCTGGCATTCTGATTCTCATATTCATGCATGAGTCATAGTACAGTAATGTGGAATGTTACCATATACCTTGATCAGGGATTTCAGCAAGAAATATGCTTCTGCCACCAGGAGTCCTGATGGCATCCTGTGCTGCTGTAGGCAGAGCACTACCAGCTGGTTCAGGGTAGGAATTCTTCCCCTCTGCTTATGGCAAGGCCACAGCTAGGAGTCCTGTGTCCAGTTCTGGGCTACTCAATACAAGAGAGACATAGACATATTGGATAGTGTCCAGTGAAGGGCTACAGAGATGATTTTGGGACTGGGGCATCTCTTTTGTGAGGAAAGGCTGAGAAAGCCAGGACTGTTCAGCCTGGACTGGAGAAGGGGATTTTATCAATAAATAGAACTATCTGAGGGGAGGGTGTGAAGAGGACAGAGCCAGGCTATTACTGATGCCCAGTGACAAGACCAGAGGCACAGATGAGTCCCTGTGAACATCAGCCGCATCATCTGAATTTTATTTTCGTTGTGAGAGTGACTTGAGCACTGGTACAGGTTGTCTAGGGACATTGTAGAGTCTCCATACTTGGAACTGTTCAAGAGCCATCTGGACGTGGTCATGGGCAGTCAGCTTTTACAAGCAAGGAGTTCACTCAGAAGGTCTTGGTGGGGTTGAGTGGATCTTTCTTTTGACTATTTTGAAGGAAGATACTCTTTAACAGGGAAAAATGGTGCTATACTTATTAGCTCTGACCCTTGAGTCTTTGGTTGTACCTGTCTCTGATGACAAGAAGGAAGAGTCATGATACCGGCAGTGATGTGTTTTTTCATACAAATACCTAACAGTTAATACTTTCTGTTCCCTATGTGACAGATATTAGCATTGATGTTCCTAATAAAGTCTGAACTTGAATTAAATATAACCTGAAGTGATCTCAGCTCCGTGTTCTTTCAATTATAATAGTTTGGAAACAAAATCTATTAAAAAAACCTCAAAAACCTTTGGTCCCTGATAACTTAAAGTTACAGAAGTGTAATGACAGTTTCTCAGTTCTCAAAGAAATATTTTGAATTAAAGATTCCTTGTGTTTTTTTAAACAAACAAATTAACAAAATCTTCAAAACCAAAGGCTGATGTATCTCATGGTCAGGGCAGATTACAGAACTTCCAATGATTTCTGTAAGCCTCCTCCTTCCCATCAGTGCTGAATGAGTATGTTTTGTATTTCCCTTTAAAGTCTAATTTTTTGAGGTGACAGGGAATTTATTGGGGAATTTTATCTTAATTTGATCAAAACTAATTGTAACATTGCAAAAGATTTCTATTCAAAATAAGGCTTTTAAAAATTGAAATGCAGCTGTTATAACTTCTGTGATATGGCAATGACTTATAAATGTTAAATTTGGTTTAGGTGGGGATTTTTGCATATATGTGAACTGAAAAAGGGGAATACAACAGCCTAGAATAGTATAAATTTCAATGCAGCTTGTTAAATTTTTTTCTTTAGTTTTCTCTTTGTTCTTTCAGTGGATTAAAAAAATCTGTATCTGACCTATACTGAAAGTCTGCTTAGGGAAACTAAGTGGTTTTTTATTTCTTTACTTTTTCTATTGTTTCTTCAAAAGAACTGAGCAAGCACCTGTTCAAAGCAACAAGACTCCCAGTGCTTTGAATAGTGCAAAATCTAGGAGAAGCTACTTGGCTGAGATCTGTGAATGGCTGGGCCCTTATGCTAAAATGAGTACCTGGATGCTCTCTCCTAGGACTTCAGATTTTGGGACAGCAAAGGGTCACTTTGTGTGTTTGTCCCTTCCAGTTTGTATTTTGCATTATGGACACAAAGGAAACTGCAATCTTAGCATATGCCTGCATAGTACAGGGAAGAAGCTGGCATGGCTGAACACCAGTGAAGGTAATGAAGGAAAATTGCAGTTGGGCTCAAATCAGGTGTCTGTTTTTCCCAACAGTATTCCACAAACTGAAATGTGAACTAGTTGCACTGAATTAACACAGGTTGTGTTTGTCTTTGCTGCTCTTGCAACCTTATCTTTTCTAGATGTGATTATGAAAAGAAAACAGCTCTCTAACACAAATTTTCTAGGATGGCTGTGGCAGATGTAATATTCCCCCACAGCAGACCTAGACAAAGCAAGCTCAAGCTCTGTTGCTTGCATTTAAACTACGGTCATAACAACTTGTCTTTTCAGTGATGCAGTTAAACCCACTGAGGAAGGTTAAGGAGAAAGTGCTAAGTAATATTCTGCAGCTTTGAATGTTTGGCTTTTCTGTACCTTTGTGTTTTAGGTTTGTGTGTCTGTTCTTGTTAATATCTTTACTTTGTCTTTGAGAATGGTAAGGATGTTGGGGATTTCTTGTTCTCCCCGTGTATTTTAAAAGTATTACTGAGCGCACACAACATGCTGTCACTGTGAACGCAGGGTTCTCTATTACTGTGCTTAGCTATAGAGAGGATTATATTAAACTCTGTAACCTTGCTGGAGCACCTCTGTACATTGCTGCTATATTGATAATCTTCACATGATTCACTTGCAATAGAAAATATTTTATTCACAGCGTTAACACTTTCAATCCCAGTGAAGATTAGAATTTTTAATATCAGGAGATGAGCCCCTTGATGGGCAGGTAATTTTTCTAATTTTTTAAAATTTATTTACTATTGTGGTCTTGCAGCTGTTACCTTGCACATTTCTTCACTTAGGCATATAGAGGGAATAATCATCAAGCCTAGCCATTCAAAAATGGGTAAAACAATTTATTGATGAATGAATTAGTGGTTAACTATGAGGCTCTTATGCTGTTGTTTACAAAATAGTGAATGCTTCTGGAAATTATATGTGTTCTAAAAGAAATACACAAGAACACTTTGCAGTAATTAAGAAAAACATTTCGTAGTGTTCCCCATCCACAAATTATCTATGAATCAGTGGATTGAAGGAGCAACATAAGATTTGTTGACATTTTCTGTCATTGATGCAGACCTAATAGTGGACAGCTTTCCTCTAAGATCTGATGTTAAGTGCATAGAAAAATCATTGGAATTTATTGCCCCATCTTCAATATTGGTTCATTATTCAAAATCAGAATTTTGGTGACACTTGTGCTGCATGTCTTTAAAGTGAAAGAGAATACAGTCAGTAGGAGTTCTTTTCCTTGCTGTGTCTTGTAATTTAGTAGGAGTTGCTTCAGGTAGACTGCTGACCCATTTCTCCATTTATGTAAGACTTTCATCAAGCAATCAGTGGAAAGTTCTTGTAAGTGTTTATATGGAGTATTCATTTAGAGCTCATGATTATGTCATCTCTTTGGCCTGCATCATTGCAAGTCTCACTGAGGATCCAAGTCTCTCTTCTGTTGTAAGTGCATGGGGTAAAGGTCACTGCAGGAAGAATGGGGTAAAAGAAGTGGTATAATACAGTAGGGAGAACTGGCTCTGCTTGATACTTCATTTGTGTGTTTTATTTTTTTTTTCTTTCTTAGTTAAATTCTACAGAATTTGCTGTGTGCCTATTTTCCTCTTTGAAGGATATCTGCATTTCTTGCTGCAATTTCTTGAGTTTTAAAATACTGTCTTTTTTATCTCTTGTCTCTGCCAAATCTGTAGGTGATATCTTGGAAACTTTCACTGCTCTTCAGTGAAGGGCAGGAGTATTCAGGCTAGTACCACTTTGGCCTTTCTGCAACTTCTTCCATCCAGTAGAAAAAAAGTAAAGGAGTATATAAGAATTACACCTAGATTTTGAGTCTTTGTCACACCAATGTGCGGTATCCTTCTAGAAGTGCAGAAGGTAAATTCCCAAAGAATATTTAAAATTTCAAAGGATGCCTGTGTTCAGAAATGTTACAGCTTGGCAAACTAACATCCCTTACTCTGAATGCTTTGGTTTGAAAACTTTGAAGAGGATTAGGTTGTGGCTGCTTTTGCCAGTTTGAGTGATTCCTTTATTGAGAAGATCATTTAATCAGTGAGAACTTCGATGGTTATATATCATAGCACATTATTGTTTCCATATTGCTGTGGAAAAAAAAGGCTGTCTTAAAAGTCCGAGACTTTCAGTTCAGTTTTTTTCTGTGGTACATACTGTTTGCTCTGTTGCATTCAAATCTAAATAATTCAGTGAAGAACATCAATCTAGCAAATTCCTCTGTATTAGTTTCAGAAAAAGAACCCTATTTCTTGAATTGTATTTCTGTAAAGAAGGAGCAGTTATGTTGTGTATTAAAAAATTTAGGAACTTGGATTTAAAATTTGAACAGTGTATATTCGCCATTTTTGTGTATTATGGGATCAGTTGCAATGGCTATGTTTTGTGGGGGAGTTTTTTGTTTGCTTTGTTTTTTTTTAATATAACCTTAAAGTTGGGAAACTATACATACTGTTTTTGATTTACTTTTAATTTTATGTCAAAATGTAATCAATTGCTTTTAATTGTGCAGTCCATAGACTGATTTGCAGAAGATGCATGCAACAAACAAAAAAATTTAAACAAAAGCGATAAAAAATTGTTTATGAGAATATTAAAAAAATCATAAGCACTAGATTCCCTATCTTTTGATAGTATAATTTTTTAATTACTATATCTTGCGTCATCCGTTTTAGCACCCTCTCAGGTGAGAAAATATTTCTGCCATACTTCACTATAACATTTAAAGGAATCTGAAACATTTTCTCTTCCGTATGTTTTAGTGAATATTTCAAGTAATGTCTGAGAAATTAAATTTGGTCCTAGCTTTGAAATCAGTAGAAAGAAAAAACTAGTAGTTTAAAGTGGTTAATTTCTTAAAATGTGTATATCTTCAAAGAGCTTTGTGTAATTTCCTGAATAGGTTTAGTTATGAGTAAGGATCATTTTGTTTAAGGCATTTTCTGTTGGTATTATTTAATTTGGGAAGGTGACCCTGAGCTAAATTGTAATGTGTAATTTGAATGCCCATGGGCTGCACTTCATTGGCTTGATTGGGAGAGATTATCTGGATTTCTAATATACTTTAATTACTCTGCTTATATAAATTGTCGTATTAGAATCTTCTTAACTGTTGAGTCTGTTCTGTCAATGATTCACTAACAATAGGAATATACTAGGCTCTTCCACTGAGATTTGAAGATTTATACCACCAATGAAAGAACTGGAATTGCTCTATTTAAATCTGCTGTATCTTCACTTGGAAAGAGTATGTGATCTGCTTCTACCCAGGCAATGATTGATGTGTGGTAAATTAAAAGGATCTGTAGCCTTTTTGATTTTGTTAAAAGGCATTTTTTTCAATTAAGGCAATACAATGCAAAATATGTTTTAAGATTTTGGGGGTGATGTATTCCTAATGTGCATGTGGCAAAAAACCAAACAAACACAGTCCGAGTAGGAGTTTTGGATGGAGGAAGATAGAGTATCTTTTAGCAATGGTTAGCTAAGGTTTTACAGAGAAGCTGTAGTAATTTAAATCATAGAATGGATCAGGTTGGAAGGGACCACAGTGGGATCATCTGGTCCAACCTCCCTGCTCAAGCAGGATTATTGCAGAGCCTATGACATAGGTTTGTGTGCAGGCAGTTCTTAAATATCCCCAGTAAGGGAGATGCCGCAACCTTTCTGGGTGACCTCATCCAGTGCTTAGTCACCCATACAATAAGGAAGCTCTTCCTCACGTTCAGGTGGAACTTCCTGTGCACCAGTTTCTTTCTATGGTGTTGTGGTGATGTTGGCTTCTTTTGACCTTTATCCCTGGCTATCTGTCTGCCTGACAGCTCTGCTCAGGGGAGCTTAAAGGTTACCAGCACATGGAAGAACTCTGCTGTCAAATGGTGTAGGAGTCTTCCAAGATACGATGGTCTGGTGACCTACAGAAACAGGTCCAGCTCACCAGCATTTGACAAATGCAGCATATGTGTCTTGTACAACAAACCGCTCTTGCTTCCTCTCTGGGATTTTGTCTCCTGTCAACCTACAGAAAATGTAAAGGATTGAATCCAGCCTGTGTCTGGTGGGGGTCTAGAGACATATGATTTAATGTCATGAAAACAGAAATCTGTGTGTTTGGAACCACTTGTAGAGCCCAACTGCTAAAGATGTGTGCTTAAGTGGTTTAAGGTTTAGGGTTTTCTTAGCGTTTTGTTTTGTTGTTTGTTTGTCATTTAAATCACAGGCAGCAGCCAGAATGATTAAATATCTGCTCTCCAGTGGTTAGTATGTAATATGGGGAGGGAAGAGTGTCATGGGCTCCAGTCCTTGTTCTGGAATTTCATGGTTTTATCCAGTAACTGACTTAATATAGAACTCACAATCAAGAGCAGAGCCCAAAATAGTATCAAAACTGGACCCAGCTGCTCTCCACCCTGATGCTGTGATTCATTGATTGTTACATTAAAAAAAGTGTATTTGGTATTTGAAAATGCAAGTAGCTACTGCTGTACCTTATGCAACTTACTTTTTTTGTATGTGTGTGGATTAGTCAGGATGAAATTTTTGGGCCCCAGTAGACAGAGATTGTGAATCAGATGCTCAGCTCAAGCTTTTGTGTAGATTAGTTGCAGGCATCTATGGAACTTTCTGGTCAAAACAGGGTGATCTGACTAAGTGAGCCATTTGGGAATTATTATTCAGGAGTCTATCTATGCCTTGCTTTTTAACCATTGCATCCTTGTATCCCTTTGTATCTCATCCAACATCCTAGAGACATCACTTTGTGTATGCTTCATGTTGTTCCTGATGAAGGTCTGCTGTAACACTGATACTAATGGTGTTATGCAAGTCCACTATGAAGAACTTAAGCACCATGGGTGAATTTAAGCATTTGATAAAAATCCTATATATTAGAGTTCTGAGAAACCTCCCTCTTCCCTTGTTAGCCCTCCCTACTCCATTGCATAAGTCAGTAATCATCATACACATTCATAACCAGGCATGTTATTTGGACTTCCTTTTTTGAGTAAACATTTAAACAAGTCGTTTATTGAAGCTAATTAAAATGAAGGGAGAACACTAAAACATGGTTTAATAAATACTGAACTGATAGGGGTATGTTGATGTTTGATAATACTGTGTCATGATTTTTCCAGTTCTGTTTATACACTCTGCTGTACAGCATTACAGCTCTGTGGTGGTTGTGGTGCATTGTTATGGCTTACACAGTGCTGACACATTATAAACTGTGGGATCTTTTTCCAAATGTTTCTTTTAATGGATGGGAAAATTTATTTTTGATCTTAAGTTTCTTGTCTTGCTTAGCTTTTTGAAATGTAGTTTTTAATTCCACAAAGGTGGGTGAAAATTCTGTGCACTTTGAGTTCCTACTCAATATACTGGGTGCTATATAAAGGGATATAAAAAAGAAATTGTATCCCAGAGAGCTCATAGACAGATTTAAAATAAAGCTTGAATGTTTGAATCAGACTTGGATAGAATTTAGTCATCTTCCTTCATGCAAGTCTCACTGAAACAGACTGAATGTGGAAGTGTCTGACAGCGTGTAGGTCTTAGGCACTCAACTTCCCTAGGTACCAAAACGTGTGCCCAGAGACATTAAGGCTGTTTTCACAGGCCTTAGCTGTTTAGCATCCAGCTTAGGCACTTTGAGGCCATAAAGTAGATGTTCTAGTACTTAAAATTCTTGTAAGCGTGCTGTCAGTGCCCTTACTAAACATGCTGATAACCAGGAGTTCATTGTGGAGCTCTGCCACTTGGCACACCTGCATTCATAGCTGGAGCCAAGAGAAAGGAGGTTCACCTTTTCACACATTAGGTCAGCTGGTCACAATCATTCACCAGTGAAAAGAAAGCCAAAAGCCTTTATCATGAGATGCCTGAAACCCACATCTGTGACTTGCCACCACTCTCTAAGCTGCACCACCATGCAGTTAGTGTGCCTTTTCTATGAATCCAAATCCATTTCTTTTGCATGAATATGCATTTATAAGAGTTAGGATCCTACAATTTGTTACTTGTATCTTGGCACAGTGCTATGATACTGCATTGAAAGCAGACTTGAACCTAGATGCAACCATTTTGGTTTTGCCTTATTGAGTGCCAGTACTACAGTTCAGACAGAAACTAGTTTTTCTTTTATAATGTTTTAAAAAATCCTGTATAAAAATATTTAACTCACTCTAAAAGTTGATTTTCCTTTACACTTTGTATATTTTGTGATATTGGAAATTATTGTGATTCAGAAATGTTACATGTATTTAGTGTTAACTGCATATTTGAAGCACAGACAAAAAATAAATAAATGCCTATGAACAAAGTACTGAGTAGAAGTTGAACAGTGAGTTTGCCAACATGGGAGTTGGTATCCGTAGGGATCAATGAAGTAAGTGCTATAGTTGCAATTTTCTCTAACGTGTAATTAAATGACATAATACTCAACTAGTTGAATACTTATACTAGATTTTCAAAGACATATGGAGGGCTGTAGCGGCGCGTTTTCTGGTTTTTACTTATTGTTAATAATCATTGTTCTGTAATGGTTTAATCCAAGTTCCCCCTGTACTTCTCCCCACCTGGTACAATCTCCTGCCTGGGAAATTCCCTGTTCCCCTCTGTTGCAATATGTTGTCAATCATCTGATTGGGCATCATTGGGCAGTGCCTGCCCCACTCCGGGAAGCCTCTCCCCCTCATTCCAGAGACTTCAGAGAGACTCGGTCCCTGATTGGAGCAGGCTGGGAGTCCCCCACCCCTCGTTTCCTATTTGCTGTCTATGTGCCCTCCCCATTCCCCTGATTGGTTTTCCCTCTTGTATCCACCCCCTTCCCCTGGTCCCTGATAAGCAATGAGCCTCCTCCTGCTCTCTCTCTCTCCTGGGACTCGTGGCTGCCTGCACCATGGGGTGCATGTGACAATAAACTCTATCTTGCCACGAGGCCTCCTTCTTCTTACCTTCGTTGAGCCTCACCAACAGCTCTTGTGTGGCTTCTGAACTACCAAGGAGGTAGTGGCCGGTCTGCTAGCCACTGCCCAACCAGACTTGAAACAATTCCCAGCCAGGGCAGCCGGGATTAGCTGGAAAACCATCTCCAGCGGGCACAGGGAATCATTTCAGAGGGCACACAAGGAACTTTTTGAGCTTAATCTTGGATAGATTGAGTTACTGGAAATGTGTGTGGCTTCTGCTGAAACCTTGCTTGCAGTTCTGGTCACTGTAAACAGCAGTTCTGGTGGTATGACAGGAAGAAATCAGTAGAAGTAGTATTAAAGAAGTTATTGGTGTTTTATAGCATTTGAAGAAAGTGAAATTGAATGAGTAGTTTGTAAGTAATTCTGCAATGCTGTTGGCTAAATATTGTTCGGTTGCTAAAAGCTGAGTGTACTGCTTGTCAGAGGCTTGGATGTCTCATGCCTTGAAACACCTTGAAATCCTAGAGTCTGTGTCTGGGAGGGGCAGGCCAGGTTTTGCTAAAGGTGAGGCAGTGCCCTGCTCCACCCCCAGGCCCTCCCCAAGCCATGGCTGACTGTGTCAATCATGGCATCATCTGGGGACCTGAGCAGAGGATAGATATGGACCTGTTGGAGCAAGGGCAGAGGAGGCCATGAAGTTTACAAGAAGACTGGAGCACCTCCTCTACAAAGGCTGAAGAAGTTGAGGCTGTTCAGCCTGGAGAAGGTTGTTTGGAGGCCTCATGGCAACCTTCCAGTGTCTGAAGGGGCCTAAAGGGAAGCCAGAGAAGGACTCTGCATCAGGAACTGTTGTGGTAAGATGAGGAGTAATGGATACAAACTGAAAAGAAGGGAAATTTAGGTTACCTATTAGGAAGAAATTCTTTACTGTGAGAATGGTGAGACACTGGAAAAGGTTGCCCAGAAAAGCTGTGGATGCTCCATAAGTATTCAAGGCGAGGTTGGATGGGGCTTTGAGCAACCTGGTCTAGTGGGAAATCTTCCTGCCCATGGAGGGGTGTGGGAAATAGGCCATCTTTAATGTCCCTACCAACTGAAACAACTCTGTGATTCCATGAACTGTGTTCATAATCTTAATGATATAAAGCAGGGAGAATGTTTGGAAAGGAAATCTCAAAATTTAAGTATTGGACAAGTTCCATTGATCTGCAAAGGGCACAAAGCCCTTATTACATCTCTTTGAATCTGTTTGTGATGGTGCTTTGCTTCCATTCACTTTGCCTGAGTTTTTCTGGAAATAACTGATGACTGTAGTTGAAATTCTATGCATCAAAACCATTTACCATTTTAGAAGTACTCATATATCTCTTCCCAATCTCCCTAGTTTTATCCAAGAGTGTCGGTCCTTCAGGTGGTGGTTTTTAATTATTTATTTGTTTCAACATCAAAAGGTCATTCAGGTCCTTTAAAAAGACTTTCTTGAGCTTAATCTTGGCTGTACTGGGCAGCTGAGATTTGTAGATGCTGTGGCTGGCCTTCCTTGGACTGGGAGCTGAGGAGCTGGGAATACTGTCTGTGAAGAAACCAGTATCTGTATTCATAGCCTGTGCAACCCTGAGGGTGGTAGCCCCTGGCAATGCTGGTAGGAGAGAGGTCTTCTCTCATGTTGAGGAGTTCTGAACCCTTGTAGATCAAATTAAATGACATTGCATTAAGCCTGGATGCTATTATGCATCCAGTGCAGATTATAGACTAGTAGTAACTTGAAAGTTTCCATTATATAGGCTGATGAGTTTTGTGTTTTACTCTTCTGGCTTGACCTAAAGTTTGGCTCTGTTTTAGTAATGCAGGCTTGCAAGGGCATATTTTATGATTACAGTATCTACATCCAGATAAATGGCTTCAATTCCTTACCCTAGGTGTAGGATATAGAAAATAATCCTGTATGCTACTATTATCCCTACACATCCAGCACAATCCTCATTCAGGTAGCACAAGCATTCCCTTCTTTAATAAACCCAGGGTTTATTTGATCTAATGGCTAAATGAAAAAAAAAAACCCACATCTTTTTTTTAAAGAAATAGGAAATTCATTATTTAAAAGGAGTAAAAACCACACCAAGTTATTACGAATGTAATAAGGCAACTGGTGGTTCCAGAATTCTTAACAGAATAGAAAATTAAATGTATAAAGTTTTAGAAATTGAGTGATGTTTGATGGTATGCTTGTCTAGTGTTAAAAAAAGTAGAAACCTGAATAAAAAATAAAATTGCATTTATTCATATTTTTGTAGAGTTAAAAAATGTGCTAGTTGGTAGAAGTAGCTGGCTATATCAGCTGCAGCATATATTGATGCTCCATCGATTCCAAGCATTTACCTCATTGCCAGCATTTGTGTAGGTTACTATGAATAAACATAAATACTGATTTGTACGTGTTGCCCTTCCACTGACACAGAGATATATTACCTTACTTTGGAAGTCTGTACACCCTTCTACTTTGCATAGATGGCTAAAGGAGATGCAAGGCACCCGTCTTTGGAGAGGCAATTTAAAGGAGAGAAAAAGGTCTTTGTGCAATTTTACAGCGTATTCTCAGTGTAAGTAAGGCAGAATGTGGTCCCAGAAGTTTTATTTTCTGCATTGAAGCATCATGCTTTCCTTTCCTAACAAAATAGAACAGAACCTTTGTTTTTACTGTTAAACTTTTTCTAATAGGCAAAAATAATTTTTTAACTTTCGTCTTTAGCCTTGCTTTTACCTTTTCATCATTTGACCTCTAGACCTCACTGTTTCTACACCCCTTTCTTTGTCCTTTTTTTCAGAAGGGATGCTCCCAAAGAAGTGTTGCTTGACTTTTTATGCTAATCTTGCTTCTATTTCAGTTCATGTTGACTTGGAGAATATGCCTTGTAAATAGGAATACCAACTGACACACTGAATATAATCCTCAGTTTCTAAGCATTGATTGTTTTCACAGCATCCTTAAAGGGTAAGCTGTCTCACTATCCAAATATCATGGCTGGGAAACTGAGGCAAACAAAGGCTGTATGATTTACGTGAAGCCACAGAGGGAATAAATGTTGGGTTTAGAATTCCTGGCTTCTGTTCCTGTGTTTGGACTCACGCCATTTCTCAAAGAAAACCTTGATTCCTCCTAATGCTGCATACCTTTCCTTGTCTGTTAAATGTAGCCATTTGAAAAGTAGCTGGTACTCAATGCTCTCTGTCTGTCCTATTGAAACTAATGAATGCCTGTAGGCAGGCATAAGGTATCGTTACCTTTGACAGCCAGTATGTTTTATGTTTTAAATTATGTGTTGGGCAGAATTTTTGGATACTAATTTGATATAATGAGATGCGCTTCTAATATCAACCATAGTACGGGAAGGCCTTGCAGCCAACCTACTCTTTATTTAAAATTATTCCATTTCAGATGTCCTAATGAGTGCTGTGAGTTGTGTAATTCTTTCATAATTTTCCTCCGTTCCCAGAAGGGGGAACTAGGAGCTGGAGTTTTTTCTATTTTTGTTTTGGTGTATTTCAAATTAGGGTAAGCATAAAATAGAGATCTAGGGGGGGATTTTTGTGAAACAGTTGCTATTGTGAGAATGGCAGTTAAGAAAAAACCATTGTAGTCTAGAAATGTTAGTGTTAAGGCAGTTCTCGATGCCTCTGTGGTTTGCCATTATCTTATAAATATCTTGACTCTGACTTTACAGTGCTGTTTATAGAATTTAATAAAGCAAATGTAATAATGCTGCCTGTGCTTTAATGCACAATCTCAATTGGGTTGACCAGAAGATAAATAGGAACAGGAATGATAGTGCGTTCCTACAGATTGTTTTTAATAAGCATGTTATTTAGTTGATCAGCCTGGTACTGTAATGCCTTCTATCCTGCTCTACCAGACAAATTTATTAATGTTCTCCCCCCTCCCCATTTCTCAGAGAACATTGATTCCCTGCAGACATATCTCTATTAAACCTCTAGAAAGTCACAACTTCCAAATTAGATTAAGTAGCAGGAATGGTACTGGAAGAATCAAAGAAAATTGAGTGTGTTATTGAATTCATGCCACATTGTCTGAGGAAGAGATGGGAGTTATGTGTAGTGGTAACTTTTGTCTTTACTGTACTAACAAAGCTGTGGGCATTGCTGTCAAACCTAATTGTCTGCAGTGCATCAGGATAAAATGAATCTTTTATCTAAACTCGTACCTAGTGAGATTTTACAAGTGAGAAGTAGATTTCAGAAGGAAGCTGTACCATTGATCAAAATCACTTGCCATTATTTGCTGTACACAACTCTATCCTAAAAATCCTAGTGGCAAAAATTTTAAAGAAGCACCTGGCTTTGGATGGGAAGCAGACTTCCTTGTCATGCTAACAGTTGCAAAATGCAGATATTAATTTTAAAGCTGCCAATTTCTCATTTTGATCTGACATATTAAAAAGCATATAATTAATGGTTGACATTAGTAATTAACATTAACTTTATGGTGCTTAATATGCCATCATTCATCCATCAAATAACTGGTATGCATAATGTCTTTGCATAAAGGTTTTAATTGCTCAAAATGATCCTTCAGTTCTCAGACTCTACGGTTTAAAGTAGTTGTAAATATGTTTTAGAAAGATGTGAATTTTTCACTTATTGAACATAAACATTGCTTTTGTTTCTCCCTAGGAGCATGCACGAACGTGTAAGCCAGCGACTTCAACTGGGAAACACAGCCCTAGACACACAGCTTCCATTAGTGGCTAAAGAGCACCACCTTGCTGTCGCCAGTGCTCTTTGGAGAAATTTCTTTCCCTACTTGAAGAGCCAGAGAATGTCACAGACACTGCCTTCCCCACAGCTTGCTGATACAGCTGCAGGTTAGCACTGACCCTGCCTGCAACCTACTGGATTTGGTGCTATTCTCTGGGTCACAATCTTTCAAGGAGTTTGTACTTTGTGATATTTCTCCTTCTAGGTAGTAACTTAAGTATGTATAAATGCAAAACGTAGAATCCGTGCTAAATGTTTAAACAAAAAGAGATATTATAGTGTTGGATATCCTTAATAAGATACAAACACATAGAGAATGCCAAAGGGGCTTGAAGCTGTACAAACCTAACTTCTTTTTCACTACTAGTCACAGATTATAATCAACATGCAAGCATTATACAATATAAATAAGAATACTGTTTGTCACTATATTCAGAATTTACTTCTTTTTGTAGTTGTTTATTTGTGTTGAACTGTTCATAATAATTGAGATTCAAACTAAATTTTATAAAATATTTTTCATTTGAAAGCAATTTTTGAAAGGTTGCTTACTTGACTGTTGCTTTTTGCCAAATCCTTATGTTCATGGTCATAAAACTATTTCATGATTCATTCTAATTATTTGTCTTGCTTTACACTGAAGGCTTTTAATCTTGAAGTACAGCAGTCCATATGTGTGTGAACTCCACATGCAACGAGTCAGCTTGGCAGTGAATAGAAAGATATCCCAGTTTGATCTTTCACATCAGTAGCTAACACGGCATTCTGTAGTTACAATGAAATCTTCTATCCAGTTAACTAAAATTCAGAGGAGTGGAACATAAAATATTTTTTCCCATCATGATATAAATTAGATAAAGTTACAAGCTCAGGAGAACTGAGTTGGTAATAGAAAAGCGAAAAGACCCTTCATTTGAAGCAGCTCTGTGGTAGTTAGGAGGCAGCATTAATGAAAGAAGCAGTGTGCAATAGTAGTGGTCTCACACTGGTGAAACGTGTGAGAAACAGCAATACAAATCAAAGGAGGAGGTTGTTAATGTCAAAACTTTCATTCATTTCCTACAGTGACATAGATTTTTATTTTATATTAGCATGGTGAAATAGCAAGAGCAGCAAGCTATTATAAACTCCTCTGAGAAGGAGGGGAGTGCAGTTGTGACCTGCTTTATAGAGATGTGTTAGGTAGAACTACAGAGGCAGGCAAACCTTTCCCACGCTGTTTGAGCTTCTCACCTTAAGGTTGCAACCCAGAGGAGAGAGCAACTGTCACAGCTCTCCTGCTCCCCCTGCCAGGCAAACAGCCCGGGCCAAACAGCACTGTTCTGCAGCCCATTTCTCCCCAACTTCTGTTATGGCTGATGCTGCAGAAACGAGGTGGTAATCTAGAAGAAGGCTGGCACAAATTGTTTCCTCACCTAAAGCAGAGTGAGGACTCTGTATGACCTTATTGTTTGTTCTGAGGCACATAAGGAAATGGGAAGTCCTTCGTGGCTTCAGATAGTCTGTCCCTGAACTGTTAATTAAAACAATTTTGTTATTGTTTCTGAAACTAGCCTTTTCTGTCTAACTCCAAGTCAGTTTATCAATACATGCAGGTTTATATTTATTTGAATTGGAGAATTTGGGAACTAATGAGCCCATTTTTCATTGCCCTCCAAAGTCAGTTTTCCTGACTCATTTGATGCTACCCATTTGATGCTTCTCATTTCCTGTAACCCAATAACTGCTCAGCATTTAAGATTACATCTAATTTCTGAGTTTTAATGCACTTGTCATTTGCAGTATTAAGAATGCATTATATTTTTTATTCTGGTAGTGTTGGATGCAGATTCTATGGTAGACTTAACAGAAACAGAAAAAGGTTATGCTTCATTAACAAAACTCTGCACAAAGTACTGCCGGTTTCTAGATCTGCAGCAGTTTTATGGGGATCCTTTTCAAGAGTAATTTTTTTCTGTTGTGCTTTATTTATATGGTAACTTTTGATACATGAAAGTCTTCTAAAAATAGAGAGGTACCAGCTTTTACTGAGTGAATTCTTTCCAGATACAGTTTTTCACTGTGAAATGTGTGTAAAAACAACAAAACAAATAAATAAAACTCAACCCTGTAAAGCACAGTAATACTTAACTGTACAGGGCAAGATATAGTGGATGGAGGTAAGAAAGGGAAGTCAAGAAGATGAAAAGCAGATTTTAAGACATTGCAGAGGTGGTAAAACTATGCCTTCAGGATTTATAAACTGTGGTTTTGCGAATCTATTTAAAATTGCATTTGTTAGGATCCATTTTTCCTCCTTTGCCGCCCATTTGTCTTGATGATTTACAAACTGCTTGGGATAGAGACTACATTTTTAACATGGGTACAACCAATTGCTCTTAGAACAGTTGCCCAGTTTTAATTGAGATTTCTGGTACTTCCAGACTGCACATTAGTAATTGTAACTAATTTTCAGTACTTTTTGTGAAATGGGGATTATACTGAGAAATTATTAAAATGGTGCCATGTTTTTCTCTCTCTCTAAAAACAGGTTTTACTCTCTTAGCTTTGGATATACCCAGCAAAGCCCTATCAGATCTCCAGCCACAGCCTGTTCTGTCAATGATGAGGTTGTTTGGATGGGATGACATGGTGTGGCCTCAGCTGGTGTCAAGATATCTAAGTCATCTAATTCAAAACAGGTGAAGAATTTTGACTATTTATTCTTCCAGTACCTTTTCATCCTTCATTAGACTTGGGGAAAATCTTGCTTCAGACTGTAATGTTTCATTAACATGGTCCAGATTCTTTACATCTTCTCAAAGAGGGTCAGCTAGTACAGATTGCCCAGGACAATCCAGTGAAATTTTTATGTACCTGAGAAATGTTATTTTACTAAGTAAGCCTCTGTGAACCTAATATGGTGGTTGTTTTTGTTGTGTGCTTTTTTTTTTTTTGCCTGCCTTGCCTGCTTCTGAATCAAGTTTTGGAAGCAGGGGAGGTGAGAAATGACAGAGAAAGAGGGAATATTTCTGTGTCGGACTGCATTTGAAAGTGAAAAAAGTTGCACATTTATAGGGTACATAGTGTACTAAGGACAGTAACTGTAAATCAGGATATGGTAAAGATTATTTAAGTGTGGTTGGCAAAGATGAGGCTATGGCCTTCTTGCAGGGAGGTGTTAAAAAAGGTTGAATTTAGTTCCTTGTGTGTCAATTTGGAACTTCAGTGTTTAGCCCTCTGCTATATTTCTCTTTTATGTTTTTTATAGGGTGAATTTCATTCAAGGTTGCAGATACCTAGCATGTGCTGAATGAAATGAGAATTAGGCACATAAATTCCTTTTATAATTGGAATTTTATAATTTTGAATTTTCTTGCTCTTTGGGTAAGAGCAAGAAAAAAATTTTGAATTCCTAAACTTGAATTTTGGTATTATTTAGGTCTTAAGGTTAATTACCAATTCTCTTCACTCAAGTAGGTGTTTGAAAGCAGCTACTTGAAGTATTTGTTACCAATATTCATTAAGCACCTGACATATTGTTAACAATGTTATACAATAGATACATTGTTATCCTAGCTCACCTTCCTTGAGAAAGGACAGTGAGTATCTAAGGTAAGATATTTTTAGTAGAATATAGAGGTATCACTGTTGCCTTGAAAGCGCTTTTTTTGTGTGGCATGATTCATGTACTCGTTTACCTTATGCAGTTTCATAGCAAAAGTTATCGAAGTATCTCAGTACTGGGATCTTAAGACTTCATGGTCACTGTGCTCTGATAATTTTCACATCAAGCATTCTCAGTTAAAAAGTAAAAAGATTCTTTTGTTTCCAATACTGTTATACCCTGCAAGCTCTGGCAACATACACATGAGCTTTGGAATTTCTTCTGCAGTAGAGCCTAAACTCTCCTCTCCAGATCCATGCTATGTAGTGCATGTTAGTATTATAACATGTCTAAACTAACTCTGAGCCTGTGAATAAACTCACTGTTTTAAAAGGACCATTTGCCATGCTTCTAGCAGGTAGTTGTTGTTCTTTCCTTTCTAAGGATTAGGGGCATATTCCTTTCCAGTTCTATGAAGATGGTAAAGTGGCCCACCTACCAGCAAGCAAGAGAAACAAGAGTGAGACTACAACAGAAAGTGGTTTTGTGGGCCTTTGGGACGAAGTAGACTAGCTGTATACATCAAGATACATGAGACTGAACTTCTTTACATGTTACTGGAAGGAGCATTGAGTCCATAGGCAACATACATTCTCTTTTGGTCTTGTAATTCAGTGTTAAGTTTTTTTTATTTTATTTGCTTTCATTTGGTCTCCTTACTTATCTTGTCAATAGCACTTCAGCAGGGATATTCAGACAAAATATACAGACATCACTGGTTTTAAGTAATTGATGCAGAAAACCCCCTCAACTTCATTAATGTTGGTTAGTGAGAAGTAGAATCCAGTTTGGTTTCCATCTGGACCTTTGTTGACATTCTGTTGCAAGCATGAGTAAAAAAATTCTAGAAAATAGGTAGATTTACATGTACACATATCAAGAAAGAGTACTAGTGTTTTTCATTAAAGTTGAAGTGTCTAGGAATGACCAGGGAGGAAGTCTCTCAAATAAAAGGTGTAACACTATTTTCAAGAAATATCCCTGACTTGAAGCACACATGCACCTCACTATGGTCTGACACCTGACTGGTAGAATGGTAGCAAGTGTTTGAAAGTATAGCAAGTTTGTGTGGGAATGGATATACTTGTGTGTGTATACATACCTAAATGAATATTTCTGTAAATGTACTGCCAAGTACAGCAGTTTCCTTTGTCATCTCCAAGGTGCCCTTTTATGTTTACCTTTTGGATCTGTTTTGAACATAGCATATCTTTATTTGCTAAAGCAGACCTTCTCTTCTCCATCTTTAATATAGTTCTTCTCCATCTTTAATATAGTTCTTCTCCATCTTTAATATAGTTAGAACTAAACAGACTTTGGAGTAGTGTGGTACACCTGGGCTGGCTTTATATGAAAGGCTGGAGCAGTGGGAGCAGTGTCAATGTGAAGTTCCAAGCTGATTCAGATAAACTATTTCCAGCATTGTACATCATCAGCTTAGATAATACAGTCAAATCATCCATTGTTACAGTAAGGCATTTCCCATTGTGTGAATTTTCCTCCCTCTGTTTTTTGTAGCCAAAAAATATGTACACGTGTATACGTGCATCTACAGCCAAATTACACACTCTGTCACCTTTCTGCCTACTTTTGTTAGATCTCTCTACCTTTTTTCTTCCTCTTCCACCTGTGCAGTTCGCTGTGTGAAGCTTTTTCTAGCATGGGCTATACATCCTACGAAGCTTTGACAGTACGTTCATGGTTTCGCTGCGTTTTGCAAATGTTCCTCGATCAACCAAGTGGTGCCTTGGCCAAGACAGATGCTGAGAGAACAGTTGGTAAGTGCTCACATTTCCCTCATGTTTGCAGTAACGGGGCTATATTGCAAAGCTGGCAAACATTTTCAGCTAATTACAAAATGTATTTTTGTTTGTATTCCTTTACTTTTACCTAATTACAAAATGTGTTTCTTTACACTGCTTGTGCTACTTATTGATAGTTTGCCTGCTCTGCATATGACAAATTTATCACAAACAAAGATAAAAGAGCTTGTTTCCTTGGAAGCAAAGAATAAAAACTTGCTCCCAAGGAGACAAGTTATTTTTCCCCTATGGAGAAACTGCTCTAAAAAAAGTGAAAATCTGAAATAAATAGTTAGAAATCATGCTGTGAATGGCCTAAAAGAAAAAAAAAAAAGGAGGGGTGGAGGAATCTAGCTGCAATTAATTTTCCCCTTTTTTTACACTGAATATATTGCTTTCTTAGAGCAATACTTCATCCCTTCTTCTAAAACCACTGCAGTTCTCATTATCTGTAGAACATGTCTTCAGTCACTATTTCTCAATTTTGCAGATTTCGAAAAAAAGGAAACCCATCAGTTAGGTTATCCATACGTAAACTCTTTATTCTCTTACAAATTATATCAGAAAAATAACTGGTTTGGACTTGTGTTATTTGTCTGGAGAGATGCAGTTGGTTTCCAAATGCTTGCATTCTAGATATTTTAAAGTAATGTTTCACTTTATCATTTTGGGACTAAATTAAGTCTAAAAACATAACTGTATACTGTATTTACTGATGTGCTCTCTTGTTATAATCAGGAAAAGCCTACATGGAGCAGCTGACTGAAATGACAAGACTGATTTTTAAACTCTCAGAAGTAGAAAACATTCTTTTAAAAGCTAATGTTGGACAGTCAGTTTTCAAGCAAGACCCAAAAAATGCTCTTGTCCAGTTCATTAAGGTACTGTACATCTACCCCATGTTAGTTTCATAGGACAATTTTAGTGAAAAGAGACTATGTAGCAGATTTAGAGTGCTGAAAAAGAAATTACTCACAAAAGTCTCATGAAAAACGATTTATATTTATTTCAATGTTTTTGTTTTCTCAGGCTCTTGGTAGAACTTACAGTGGTCTTCAGACACTCCCTGAGAAATCTGCCATGGTAGCAAAGACTCTGGAGTACTTGGGTGATGTGTTAAAGTATGTAAAACCCTATCTGAAGGCGAAAGGACCTCCAGAAGGTCTGCAGCTTACATATTGGATCATAGGTAATTATTTTACACCTCTTTTCTTTTAGGAAATAGTTTTAAAGAATTAGTAAAATAAACTTATAATATCTTTCCCCCTCTAAACTATTCATATATATATTTTCTCTATACTATTTAATGTTTGAAAAAAGAAAGTCACCAAGATGCTACAGTTAGATTTTTTTTCCCAGATTTTCTCTAGATCCTGATGTTGAGCTTCCTTGTAGTTCTTGTTTGTGGGGTGTTTTTTATTACTCCTGCAAGTTAGTATATTCAGAAGTTTTCACATCTTTCATTACTGAAAACCACCTGTTTTACCTAAACAAACTCAGAAACAGTGACAAGAGCTGGTTTCTGGCTATTTAGCTGCAGTGAGCATTGTCATAAGTTATAGCAGTTCCTAAAGCTATAGCAATGTATACCCACAGTGGATCTGCCCTTCCCATAGAGGGTCATGAGATCTTTTTGTATGGTCTCTTATTGTTTCCTTCCTCTTCCCACTCATTGTAAACAGAAGTGATGACCTCTGAGTTCTTCCTGTAGAACATAAAAGTAGGTGTACACCCTTCTGAAAGAATTTCAAGTTTTGAACCCTGTGGATTGAGACAACATGCAGCTTTGGTATTAGGTATCCACACTATGGGGCATAGCCTGACAGCCTGACTCACTAAAGAAAGTGCAGCCAAGGAGTCATAGAATTCAGCAAACTGTAGGCAGATTTTGTTAGGGCCAATGTGGAGGGGTAAGGAGAGTTTAAAACTATGGTTTTAGCGAGTTTAGGAAAAGGTTTTTCAACCAGAGGGTGGTTGGGCACTGGAACAGGCCCAAACAGGAACTTAGACAACATTATTAGACCCAGGTAAGCGGTCACAGCACCAGCCTGACAGAGGTCTAGAGGAGTTTGGACAATGTTCTCAGGCACATGGTGTGAATTTTGGTGGGTGTCCTGTGCAGGGCTGGGAGTTGGACTTGGTGATCCTTGTGGATCTCTTTCAACTGAGGATATTCTGTGATAAGCAGTATTATGATAGGCTACATGGTATGTAGTTGTGTTAGTGGCCAAATTGTCTTAGGTATGTACTTCTTTTTTGGAACTGCTTCTGTTTGGAATATGCACTCTGTACTTTACTAAAATGCAATTCTAGCATTTATTCTTTAAGTGTGGAACCACTGATAGGGTGGAAAAAGAAGAGTGCTTTAATTTTCAATGAATGTGCCAGTCTGACCCACTTACCTTCAAAAACAGAATAAATCTTATATATCTTAAAACAGAGATAATGATTTGCATGCACACACATGATTCTAAGGAGCACAGGAAAGCATGATCAAGATGCAGAAGGTGCATCAAATGCACTGGAATTAGAGTTTTGTAAAAGACTTAATTTTTATATTGTGAGATCAGCACACTTAGATACGCAAGATGTATATCAAATTAAACACATTTAGATACCCTGATGTGGGTTGGAGCCTTGGAAAGTAATTTTAGATTGGTATTTTCCTTTTTAGATTGGTATTGTCCTTTTCATTCTTTGCAGTAGGAAACAATTAATCTTCAATCATGCTGTTGTGTGCAAGAAAATGTGTTTTCTTCTAATTTAAGAAAACATAAAGAAGGTTTAAAAAAATATTCAAGTGTATTTTGATCACTGCTTCACATTCTGTGGGCTTGTTAAATTATATGGACAAAGCACAAAACTTAACAAATCTAAACACCTCCTGTCTGTAGTCAGACTGTGTCTTGTACTGTCTCATACATCACAGCAGTGATAATAGAAGGAGTACTTTTAGCTGGAATGACCATGTTTCTTTCAAAGCAGGAAGCTTAGACAACATTATTAGAAGTATTGTTAGGTGATCGTTCTCTTTCTCTATGATTGATCATTGTGTTTTCTTTCACTCCACAAGATTAATGTTGTTTTGCGTTGTTTTTAGAGATGATAATGAATGACTTTTATAGATTAATAATATCTTGTAACAGCCTTCTTTTGATTTTCCATTATTTTCAAAGTCTTAAACATGTTTCCTTGGGATATTCCTGTATTTTCAACCCAGCAAACTTTTTCTTGCCTCTAATAAAATGTAAAATTGAAAATGTCTACATAAGAATCTTGTTTTATTTCATGTGTGTTTTGAGTATTAACACTTCTGAGTATGGAGTTAGTTTTTCAAGAAAAATTACACCTCGCCTGCAATAAAGATTTTTCTCAAAGTTGGGATATTTACACATCAATACCTCTTTTTTTTTTCTTTTTTTTTTTTTTTTTTGCCACAAATCGAAAGAACAATCTTAAAACTGGCTCAAAGCTGAGCAAGTGATACATTATTGTCTGAAAACAAGGAAGATGTTCTCTGAGGCTCTCAGTTCATGAACTGAGAGCCCTCAAAGACCTAGCAAGATTGTGCTGGTTTAATGGAGTTAGCTTCTTAATCTGCTGAAATGAAATGCAATTTGAAGGATATTTAATGTTTTGCTAACATTAAATTGCTGTGTGAGTAGTTGCTGATCTGGTGTTGCCACAGTGGTGTTAGACAAATGTGAAGGAAAGGCAAAGGCAGCATTTCTCTGCAAAAGGGATGAATGCACACAGCAAGGTAAATGTTTAAGTGAATGTGTGCTCATTGCAATAGGGTTATGGATCAAGTTTAGTTGTTTTCTGCAGGGATCTAAGAGACTCATCCTTTCTTTAGTATTGCTGTACTTTTCCTAAAGCATCTTCACTTGCAAAAAACTTCTAACTGTAATGTGTTGAATCAATTTAGTATTTTATTTTGATGAACTGTAAATGGACTTCTGAGTTGTTTTGACTGGGATTTTTTTAATGGGATGCCATAGATTGAGTAATAGGAGTGAGACAATTCAGTTGCTCTTGCTACTCTCAGATTATCTAATTTAACATAATTGCTTCTTTAGGCTTTTGTAATTTTTTTCCTAACTGTGAATTGGTTTGAGATTTTTAAAATTTTTTTCAACAGGATGTCTGGTAAAGTTCTGTGCACTGATACTGGCTACTTCCAAGGCACAGCAACTCTTGTTTCGCATTGTGGATTGCTTACTGCTGCCACACTCTGTGCTCCAGCAGGACAAGGAGCTGCCTGTGGCTTTGCTGTCTGCCATTCAGGAAAGCCTGCCTCTTTATCTCCAGGTAAATATCTCAGCTCTATTATCAGCGCACAAATGAATCTTCAGGAAAAGATTAATATTGCAGAGGATGTTTTCTTTTTCCCTAGTTGGAACTGAATTTACCAAAGCAGTAAGAGAAGTTTTTTTCTTCTTATAGAGGTGGAAGGAAAATTGCCACCCCTTTGGCTTTCCTCATTGCCAATTCCTCAGGCAGCTATGTAGTGGTACACTCCAGAGCTTCTGGTCTCATCACTGCATATGGAAAACCTTTAGCCAACCTGCTGGTTACACTGATCTCCAATGTGACAGATTTCTCAAACAGTGCATCAAGTAATCATAATATGTAGTTAAGAAAATTGTTAAGATGACAGAGCAAACAAATATTTTAAATCATCCTTGGTTTAAAATGATAGACTAACTGTAGATAGTTATGGATACCCTTTTTTTGTTGCTCTTAGGAACAAAAGAAAATCCTTGGTGTATTATGCCACTGGTTTGTCTTAATACTTGGAGAATGTGTTTTGCTAAATCAGGTTCTTGCTGCTTATGATTACATGACTAAAACCACCTTCCCCATTATTCCTCCTACTCTTCCCTCAGTTACCCTGTTACTCTTGAAACTCTCTAGGCTTGTAGATGCTGTAGAAAAAGACTAATTTCTGCTGGTGAGAAAGAGAAAAGACTGTATTTTGAAAATAAGTAAGTTGACATGTTTTCCTTGTAAATCTTTGTCTTTTTTGCTTACGATTTTCCCTTCTTTCTTAGTCTTAATTTTGATTGCAGTCTTAACTCACTACTTTGCAGGATTGTATTGTGAAACAATGCAGTGGTGACATTGTAACCATCACTCAAATTTATTATTTTCAAATGCAGTTCATTGTGATCGAAGGCATGTCATATGGAAGTAAATATGGTTATGTACTGCTCTGCACAGTATGTTTTGCTCTATTGCTCTGTAGGTATTTTCAGAAGCTGTGTACATGTAGGGCCATCTGGACAATGGTATTAGCATGGAGTGTGAGTGTCTGCTAATTTGGCATTTCAAATGTAGAGCCAGTTACTCTGGAGCCTGCAGAGACAGATGCAGTCTTCAGATGAAACCAGTAAAACAGAAAGTTGAGTAGGTTTTGAAGTCTTGAGTGTTGTGTACCCTTGGTTTCCTGTTTTATTTGCCAGATTCTGACTTCCAGGCCTCACTTTTGTACTCTTCATCAGTCTGCTGCATTGCCCGTATGCTTTCCAGCTATGCTAGATGATCTTGTTTGACCAAATATGTTATTTTAGACAAACACTGCTTCTAGAGAACAAGTAATTCTTTGATTTGATAAACACTTTTGTGGAGAAAAGAGGAGAATTTGTGAATTATTTTTCCTATTTCAATATGAGACTTTTTGTATTTTAATAATAGTTTGTATTTACAAGGTTCCAATATTTTTAAGTGTTTCAAAATGCTTCATTTATTCAAAAATGCTTCCTCCTCTTTTATGTGTAAAAGTGGAAAAATTATGATTTAGAATCAACTCAAAATAAAATATTTCAAGATTAGTTTAAAAACAACAACAAAAAGTCCTCTTCTGAGATCATTTGAGATTGACTGGATTCTAGGCACTCTCTGGCATCTTAGGTTATTGTTTCACAGTTGGCTTAAGGCTATGTTCATTCCCTTTCACCACCATATGCATCCTCATTTAATTTGCTTTAATGATTCTGTGAATAGCAATTTGTGACTTGAATCAAATAGTAACTAGCCTCACAAAACAAACAAAACCCAAGACCCTAAATGGGCATTTCGGAAAAGTGATAAAACACTATATGTGGGAGGGAAAATGGAGAAACAGAATTCTTTGGGAATAACTTCACCTTGACTAACCTGAACTGCTGGTGAAATGTGCGATGAGGCCCCTCTTGGGTAGCTGCCCTGTGCCTGGTGCTCATTTGTGGAGGTAGGGCACTGGTATTTTAGTGCAGGAGCCTTAATTCACCCTAATGTTAGACAAACATTGTTCTGTAGATCTGTCCCTGTTAATACTCCAGCTTACAACGTAATCCTTTGGCAGTAACATGAAAATAAAGAAACAGGAATTTGGAGACCATGCAAAGCACCTTCTTATGCATGCGAGTTCTTTATTCACAGTCAAAGTGTAAAAGCCCTTGAGTGGAATTTCTACTCAACAGCCTTTCCTTTTTTTATTTCCTTTAGTTGTCTGAAAAGTTCCAGGCTCCATATTTTTTTTATTCTTCAGTTCCTACAGTGTGTCCTTCTCCTGCTTTGCTCAAAGAAACTACTTCAGATCTCAGAAAACATTTTAGTTTTGCTAGCAATGACCTGAATAAACTTCCCTCTTTCCAGAGTTTTTAACAGCTACTCTTAATGTGGTTTACTTGATCCTTTTGGTGGGTTTCAAAGGGGTTTGAAGTCAGTCCTAGTAGCAGTTTATTTTACATATCCACTGATACAGCAATTTTATGAAATCCTATAGAATTCCTGAATATTTTCATCTTTTAGGACAACAGATTAAGCTCCTTCTCTCCACACAATGTAGTTTATTACTGCACAGTTCATCAAAACCAATGCCTGTATCTCACCGTCCTTCACCACCCCAAACCTACAAATTTATTTGTTTAATTTTATACAAGCACACATAATTGTCAAAAGGCACTAATTGAGACTGGATGTTGCATTTCTGTCTCCTCATTTTAGTTCAGACTGACTGTGTTTACTTGTTTTGTTTGTGCTTATATAGAACTTTGGGCTATACCCCTGCCTTTTGACAGTTTTTGGGCAGCTTGTCTGGTCTCTACTGTACAGGGAGCTTATCAAGAAGTTTTTTTTACTTCTCAGTCACTGACTCTGCCTTGTCAAAATAGCTTAGCTCTAGCAACTTTTAAAGTAATTTTTTGGATTTTTTAATCTTGCCTAAAGTGTTACTGTCTGGGTACTATTTCTTTCACTGCATATTGGTTTTGATAATATTTGATGACCCAAGAAAGATTTTTACTGAGATATAAAAATTGCCCTCAGAATTGTTTGAATGACTGACTTTGGAAAGTAAAGCACAAAGAATGTGAATGAACAGCCATTTTACAATTGTATGGGACTGTTCCTAATTATGAGATAGTGAGGTATGTAAAATTTAACTGTAGGTATTTCACTACTGCAAAACGAAGTTGAGTTGATTTATGTGGATTGCTAAAATGCCAGCTGCCCATAGGAAGTTTCAGACCAATATTGTTCTTGATGGATTTCTTGAAGAATGATTTGGAGGGATTTTAGTACACATTTACCAGTAATGTGGGAAAGAGCTGAAGCATTGTAAGAAACCTGTTTTGGAGAGGAAACGTTAGTTTAAATATATCTTGCAGAATATAGTGTGGGTGCATAGAATAAGCACTGTATGCATAATTATAGGGAAGGTAAGATACCCTGCTTGATTTGTCAGTGTTAATCCTGTCCAAATACAGAAGATTTGTTGATTTCTATCTAAATACTGAGAATGGCAAAAGAGCTTCATTCTGAGTAGTGCTTGGCACATACACTTCCCAGTGATTTTAATGGCTCTGTGCAGGCTCAGCATTTGTCAGAGATCAGACCTTAAAAGGCCTCCCATGAGCCACATCTGTGGTCCGATATTTGAGCAAGCTTATTAATACATTTTTTGAATTATAATATGTATTTAATAGGAATTGTACAACATTAATTGGTAGACAGCAGATTTATTCCAACAGTGGGACTTACAGTATAAGTCATCATTAGGTAGCTTGGCATTTCTGCAGTGAATAGTTCCAGTAATCCACACTAATCGGTTCTTTGCTCTCCACAGGTGATTTACAGATATACAGATAAATCAGAAGAGGCAGCTCTGGCCACAAAAGGTTCCTGCAGTGAACACACACAGGAATCAGTTGCCTTTCTGCTAAAATGAAGAGCAGATGATGTCATGCTTCTCTGCTCCCCTTAAAATGTTCTTTTTTTTTTTTAATCTTAACCTTAGAAGATGGCTAAAGAACATAGTTAACGAAAATAAAGCAACTCTATCAACCCTTTAAAGTCCATCTACTTTGTAGAGATTGTCCTGGGGGTCTGATGTGATTGATTTCAAATCTCTGGTGCAGAATTGCAGTCCACTTGCACGTGTGTTTCTTTTTTCTCTCATTTGAAAGGTATCTTCCTTCATCTTTCTTAATTACTGGTGGGATTTAAAAGAAAATTTCTGTGTGATTACCTTGCAATCACATCCTTGGCCAGAACTGCCTAGGAAGTTTTGCCATTGTAGCTGGAGATTTGCAGCTACTGTGCAGTGTTGGTAATTTTTGCCTTGTGCCACTTGGGATATGGTGTTGTCAGACCTTGTGCAGGTCTTTTGCTCTCTGCACTTTGTAAGGAGAAGGAGGAGTCCAAAATGAAAAGCAGTGTTGACCTGCAGTCAGTAGGCCTTTTTGTCCAAGAGAGAAATCCAAGTTCTTCTCTAATTTTTTGGGATAGAGTTTCCAAATCAATTTATTTCAACCCAAAAAATGAAAATGCTTTTATGAAGGATCAGGCTAGGTTTGTTGGTTCACTTTCAAATGAAATTATTAGACCTGCAAAAATTAGTCAGCATTCCTTCAGATATCTAAATTCTAATATTCTCTTCTTTTTATTGCAGCTATTTAATAACTCTAGGATCATTCTTAAAACCAGTAACTCCTACTAGTTAATAACAGATGTGTATCATTTGTTGATCCTCAGTTTGAAGAACTCATTTTAGCAACTGTCATTGTTAGTTCTTCAGAGGTGCTGCATTCTTCATGTATCCTTCAGGTATCCTCTGTAAGGTTGTGATGTTCTTTGTGTCCCTTTTATCAGATAAATTAATACATTTTGTCATAGTTGTTTGGGTTATTTTAGCGTTAAAACAGTCTAAAGAGTGCCAGTTCTGATATTTGGGTTATGGAATACATTCTATCTTTTTGTATGAGCTTTACTACAAAAAGCACAGGCAACTCTTCTTTATGCCTGCTGCAATATCTTACTGAAAACATCAATCACTTAAGTTTACACACTAAATGGTCTGTCATCTCAAACAGTCTCTCTGAGTCTGCTACTTGCCAAGAAGTAGCAGACTTCTTTTAAGAATTCTGATACAGCAGCAGCTGCTTTTTCTGACAATAATTTACTTTATGTACACAAAAGGAGGAGAAAATCTGAAGTTTTACTCAAAGCCTCAGTTCAGAAAGTGTGGTTTTTATCGTTGAGACTTGCCAGAATTATCAAGGAACCCTAGAAGTATACGAGGTGAAATCCTTAACCCAAATCTGCAATCAAGAGAGCCACAAACAGCAAGTCTGCAGGCACTTAATTTCTTGAAATCTCATGTTCCCTGTATTTGTTAATGTGGAACCAAAAGTGGGAACTCCCCATTTTAAGACCCTCAGCTATGCCTCAGCCTGCTTTAGTTTTTTTCTTTTCCTGAATGTTCTGTCACGTTCACACACAGGTATAGATGGAAATGTTTTTGGGGAGGGACTCCTGTACAAAAAGCAACAGAAATACACTTCTTCCATAGCTGGGGAACAAAAGCAGCTTGACTTGATCTGTTCATTCTTATATTAGGGGCATTAGTTTACCTCAGCTGCCATAAATATTCAGACAGATACTCCTACCAAAACTGAAGACTGGATTGCAATGCTAATGGAAGTTTGAAGTATGGTTGAAATTGCTGTCTAGGGAACTCTGTGCTTGACCTTGTTTTACACCATTATTCTTGTTGGACAAAACTATTGTGAAAACTGAGTTCTCAAGAGGCTTCTGGTTGTGCTACTGACTGTGACCCTTGAGGTAGGAGATCACAGGACCTTTCTATTTTTTGCTTAGTGATTTGTTCTTCTTCATCTCAGTAATCAGAGGAGGGGGAAGGAAACAAGATCTAAATTTTCTCTTACGGGAACCCATTCCAGTAAGAATACTACTCCTTTTTTCACAGATGGACCATATATATGTTATATAACTACAGGTAGAGTTCAGATAAGCACTTTCTGGGCAAGTACTTTCATTATAGATTTTTCTCTGGATCAATATAGCTTATATTGGATAAATCACAGCAGTTTTAGCCTTATCTTAAACAGAGCTAAAACCTCCTCTAAATCCCTTATAAATGGTGCCTAATTTACCCTAATTTCCTCATACTATGAGCAAATCTTTTCTTGTTGGAGTTCAATTCCAAATGCTCATTTTTCTGCTATATCATTTATACAAAAATTTCATAGTCATTTACAAGCAGATGAGATATTTATTCCTTCTGTCCCTTCTTAAATCTTACCTGACTAACTTGTTAGACCATGTACAAGATTGAAAACAGAAATGCGAAGCTTTTGGGCACAGCAGCTTTCTCAGATCTGAAATACCATTGTTTTATTTTGAATTTGAAGGAGAGTTTGCATGTCCCAAAGCTTAACTTCCAATGTATTAGTCTAGTGAAAGATTTTTCTCTCCTTTGCAAGCCATCCCTGCCTCTGTCTTCTTTTGCAGATCATCGTATCTGCAAGGTAAGGTAAGGACCAGTGGAGTATAAGCAAATCAGTGATGCTTATTTGTCAGGCATAGTTACTCTGTGTGCAGCAGTTTACACAGGATGTAGTGAGTGTTTAGCCTAAAGTTGTCAAAGACTTATTCAACTGTATTGGTAAAAATTTATTCAGTTCCTCACTTTGTAAAATTTTCTTCTATAGGGCCTGTCCTTCATATGTTGTCAGTCCCAAACACAGGGTGCCTATTTAAATCAACTCCTTGGGAGCATTATTCGCCATTATTTTGGACGATTTCTCCCTTCCTCCCCGACTGTGGCTGGTGCTGGCCAGCATCCTCTGCTCACTGCTTTAGGCAGCTCCATCACAGCCCCGCAGCTGCTCCGTCTCCGGAAGACCACTATGCATGTCATAAGGTAAGGACCAGTGGAGTATAAAACACTCAGGTTTCAGATTTCACAAATAGCTCATGAGCTCAGGCCCTTGCTTTCCTCTGAGCTGATGGTGTGGCTCTTGGAAGAGCCTGGGAGTTGCTAGGCAGGGAGCAAAGGAAGGACAGTGTTTATATGTCAGGAGAGTAAAACTGGAAAGATTTGTGAGAGAATAATTAAGGATAAAGGTCCTAGGCCACAACAAAAAATATTGCAGGAGGTCACATGAAAAGCAAGTAATTTTCTAGAAAAATTACACTCCAGTAAACATAATCATGTGTGTCTTAGGCTGTATTTAGGGGCACAGAGTTGCAGTGCTTACAGCTGCCACCGTTACCTGTGCATGTGGGGCCTTGTTGCTCTCTAAGTGTCAGGGCATACACAGGTGTGCCAGCTGCCCAGGGGACATGGAAAACTGCAGGTGTGGGAAGAGGAAGACAGAGAGGCAGGGAGACAGTATTTGTTCACTGCACTGTCACCATTCCCACGATGTTAACAGTAGCTACAAATCTGTGTTCCTGCTGCTGGGAGGCTGGCACTTGGTTTTATGTACTGCAGAATAGTGAACAATCTGTACTTTTGTCAATGTGGGGAAAGGATTTAAATTCCCTCAAATACAGGCTTTATATCCACAGTAATTTGATCTTTATTTGTTAAACAGTGGGTATACATGTTGATCAGAAAAAGAATGTCAGTGCTGATCTTGGGTAAATATGATTGGCAATCCTGTAAGCAAAGCCTGTATTATCACATATTAAGGGAGTGAATTAAGATTTCACAGTCTTAGTTCTGACATGTTTTTGGATACCCAAACTTTGTCATCTTATAAAGTTATTTTTGAATATGTGCATGCATGTGTGAACATGGGGATTGAGAGTGGAAAGTTCTGAAGGTTTAATGGCACTTGGTGACCTTTAAGATGTAATTCCTTAGTGATCTGGGAAGAATGTGTTAGAACTGAGCAGCACTCTGGTTTGCAAACTGCTGGGTGGTCATGAGGCAGCCACAGGGCCTGTATGCATACAGGTGCAGTTTGCTTGCTTCTTTGCCATATGAAAGCAGTGAATGTACTGCTGCTGCAGAGAGGAAAGGGAACCACACCATGTCTTGGTTTTGAAAAGAGAGATATCTGCTAAAGAGGGGCAGGGCCTCTCTTGGAATGGTTAATTCAAATCCCCTCCCCTCAAATTATTATAATTTAGAAAATTAAAACAGCTTTCAGGCAGAGATATGGGAATAGGAATAACAGTTCTTTACTACTATGTATAACAAGGCAAACAAACAACAACAACTACAGCATTCATAGTGAACAGAACCAGGGACCTTGAGGGCGGCTTTGTTTCACAAAACCCAGGGCAGTGCAATCTCCTGGGACTCCAAAAAGCACCAAGCTGGAAAGGTGAGGGATCCCACGCTGGTGGATCGGATATATCTGGAGCTCCGTTGGTGGTCACTGGAGGTTAGGGATGTCCTGGCAGGACGGGACAGAGCAGGGCCACAGCGTAGCAGAAAAAACCTCAAAGCAGCGCCAAGAAAGCAGCAGCGGCAGTGGGACAGGGCTGGGCCAGCTCCAGCAGGGCAGCAGGAGGAGAGCTCAGGATTCCTGGGCACACAAGCAGAAGGATGGTAGCTTTCCTCAGGGTCCGACCCACTGGTGCCAGTGAAACTCCTCCCGCAGCAAGCAGCAGCCTGACCGTCCTTTCTCCGATGCCGAGAGCAAGGGAGCAAAGCTGCCCCCAGCCCCGTCTTTTTCCTGCCTCCAAAACCTCCCTTCACCTTCCCCCTCTGAGAGAAACTCCTGGAGACAAAAGAAAAAGAGTAGCCAGGTGCTGTGCTCCATCCTTTTGTCCCACCTGAGTACCCATAAGTACCCAGTAGTCAGTTGCCCAGCAACTCCAGGGGGAAAAAAAAATTCCATAGGTAAAAAAAACAAAAAACCAAGAAACAAACCTAACCCCCAACACACCGTCAGGATTGTATTATCCAGGTCAGAGAGCTGTTGTAGTAGAAGAACACACACACAAAAAAAGTGGGAAGTTTTCAGAGTAAACAATGAGACAGAAGATTTCGGAGTTGTTAATATCGAAGTAAGTAAGACCACATGAAACAAGAATTTCATTTGCCAAGTCACACCAGTGCTCTGAAGCAGTGCAGTGAAATATGCAGCGCTCCGAAAGTCAGGTTTCATTTGAAAGTTGAAGAAGCACCCTTTACTGAGTTTCTAATAAGGATGCTGGTTTTTAATTGATGTATTGCTCAGTCAACATATGTGCCTTGTTTGAGTAGGTACCTAATATTAAATATCTTAAAAGGTTTTTTTGAAGGTTCTGGGAGTCCTCTTGCTGACTGATGAATAAATGCTATGTTCTCTTTTACCTGTGAAACTTATTGTCTTCAGATTCCATTAACTTGTGGTGCCACACCAACAGTAGTTCATATTCTTATATTCTTTTGTGGAAAATGAACAAATCAAGGTGTTAAAATTGGAACATTTCATGTGCGTGATGTTAAAATTTGCTCTTGTTGCAGATTGACAGGTGATCTTTTATCCTTGTGCCAGATTTTATATTGGAGATGTTTGTGTTAATTCTGACAGAACAAAATCAGTCATTGGCTGTCCTGTTGCAACATACTGTTGACAAAAATCAAATAACAGTACCAGTGTAACAGCAGAGCTGTTACCACAAGTATGATTGAGTTTGCAAAAGCACATAAAGCTAAATAATGTAATTAAATAGCAGCTGTATTATGCATGTTGGTTTAGGATTTTAGAATCTTGATTCCTTCATGTATTCAAGTATATTATGAAGCTACCTTTGTATTTAGCTTTTTATAGTCACACTTGGGTTTTTAACTGTAATTATGATGGCTCTTACTTCTCACTCCTCTCTGAACAGAAGAGTCAGAAGCTATCACTGTCCTCTTGACAAATTGGGAGTCATTGCTATGACTAAGACAAATAGAAGCCATTATTTGAGCCTAGATAAAGATAGAAATCTATGTAATAGTCCTCCTGCTGAAATATCACAGTTATTTTAAGGTATATTCTGCTTGCATTGTGCGGGGAAAAAAACCCAAATCATAGATTTTGTTCTGGCTTGCTTTGTCTTCCCAGGGAAAACTACTTGCAGTTCAAAGGTCATGCTCCACCTCCTCGCTTGGCCTCTGTTCTTGCTTTCATTCTTGAAGTACTTCAGAGAACCCAGAACACTGAACTGTGTGACATCGACTTGGTTCTCCCAGCCGTGTTGAAATGCTTGGTACTGGTTAATGAGCTGCAAGGTGAGCTGTTTGTTTGCTTTAGGTACATCTCTCCACACCTGCAAGATTTCTGCACTGCTGAGCATCTTTCATCCCAGTATTTAAGACTCTCAGATGAGGTGAATAAACCAATTTGGCCAGCTAAACTAGGCCAGGCTTTTTCTTTCATTAACTGGTCTGGGACTTCTGTCTCTCAGGCAGAGAAGTCCTGCTTCATTTAACTCTCTAATGAACTAATCAACTTCTCAGGAATCTGAAGGCATTTCCTTTTTCGCCATCCTTCCCATATAATCTCCACCAGTAGCAATTGTGGAACTTTTCTTCCACCTAAAGTTTTGAGACCAAATAAGACTATTGTATGTTCTCCTCACAGAGGCATTATAAATGGATTAAAAGTAGCATGTTGCTCTCTGAAGGTATCTTTGAGTCTTCTTTGTTCTTTTAGCATGGTTTGTTTTGTAGTAAGAACATCTTTATTTTTAGCTACTTAAAGAATAAAGCACTCTTTTCACCCCACCATTGTATAACAAAGGTACCTAAGCTCAAAATTTCAATTTTTTGCTGCTAGAAAGGAATTAAGCAAAATTTGGATTCTCCTCTGACTTCTCCTGGGAATTTTCTCTAATAAAGTACTGTTTGATTCTGATCTATAATAGTTTCAAGGACAAGATGTGCTTAGGAACTTGGCTCAGTCATCACCAATTTTCTTCCCCCTTTTGCCATCACAGCCATATCACTAAAAGCTGAGTACCCACATTGCAATGTGCTGTGGAATGAGCTGGAAGTTCTGTGCTGCTGTAGCCACCAGCTCCCTGCCTGCCTGGACAGGGCTCTGCCACACCCTTCTAGAAAAGTCCTGGCAGCCCAGTTCCACCTTTATACAGGAAGAGCTGTATCTTGCAACTTGAGTATTTATTTGGAAACAATTATTGAGAAAACAGTGGGGGAGGTTGTTGGGTTTTTCAGGGTTTTTTTCCCCTTAAAAAAAGAGTTGGGGTGCATTTCAGAACAATCTCCACCATTGAAAGTAAGGAGTAGATCCACATAGCTTTTGAGCAGGATATAATGCTGTGACTACCTTTCTTTTGAATCAAATAGGAATGCTTAAAGAATGTAAACAGAACTTATATTTAAATAAAACCTCTATTTTCTCTGAACGTATATCTCTTGGCTTTAACTTAAAAAGTCCATAGTGTATTTAAAAATCTGTTTAAAGGATAATGGTGGTGAAAATAAGACTTATTTTAATAGACCAGTGACTCATTCTGTTCTTTACAATCAATCTAAGTGCTCTCACAATCATTTCACTTGCATCAAAGAAAGATGAAACCTTTTTTTTTTTCTCATTTAAAAGTCTTTGTCTTCATAAAAGACATTCTCCAGATGGTCATTTCAAGAGCTCTGTGTGAATCTTGTGATTTTTCTTTTGCAGTTAAAAAAATATCTACAGACATTGTACAGTACATGGTAGAAGGCTGCCAAGCAGGGTCAGGAGGAGAACATGCCACCCAGCTGACTTCTGTATTTAGGTAACCAGAAAATATGCCAACTGGCAGCAAAGCTGCTGCAAGCCAATTGACAGCAAACATGTTTTCTTAAAATAACTAATTATCCTAACATGCTGCATTGTTGCTTGTTTATGGTATTTTAGTAATGGTACTTTTGGCACTGGATTTGAACACAGCTTTGCCAAAAAGCTAGAGCAGAAAAACAGAAGTGAGAGACATACCTGCTTCCTCATGAATGAGGTACCATTTTGAGAGGCATATAGTAGGGAGGTGTGTTGCTCCTTCTGGGAAAAACTCCTCAGAATGCTGATGGTGCTGTGAAAGATGTGTGTGCCTAATTTGAAGTGCAGCTAATCTTCATATAACAAGCTTAGCTTTTTTTATTTGATTCTGTGACAATAATAGATTATTATAATGTAAATTATCCTTATTTTATAGCTCTGCAAAATGAGTCCTGTATCTCACATGGATATAGTAGAAGAGCTGCATGACTTGGCACTGAAAGACATACTGCAGCCCTTAAGCACAGTGCTTTGTTGGGTTAGGTCTAGGTGAAAGCCTCGAGAGAGACTCACTGAAAAAAGAATTGAGTGTTTGTGGGAATGCCAGTCTGTAAGTGATCACTTTCATGGGATGTGTCATCCCTAGGGTGCTAATTTTGATTTGAATGTAATCTGTGTGCTTTAAAGGCCTCAGATTGTCAGGACAGAAAATGGATGTGCTTCCATCCAATGGTCTGCCCTCTTTAGGATCCAGAGGAGCTTCATAAGAAATGCCAACATTGTTTCTGCAAATTTGAGTCTAAAACTCTTGTTTTGTTAGTCTATTACAATTATTATTTATTAAATAAGAAATATATGGTTTAGTTTTGCATTCACACACATTACGAAGTAAAGTGCTCTGTAACAAGGCAGTCTTGGTGAAATAGGAGCAAAATCTGCCAAATTAACTGAAAATAAATGTGTGAAATTTTTTGCATTAGGCTTCAAAACCATGGCTTTGTTTATAGAAAGTATTCCAGGTAGAGTATTCCAGTGTAACAATATGAAAATTGCTATGCAGCCAGATTGCTTGTTCTGATTAGGCTCTTCAGTTTTTGTTGGCATGTTCTCTGCATCTAGTTTTGACCCTGCATTAAATGCCCCTGTATCCCCCACAGGCAGTTTATTCAGGACTACACTGCTGTCTATGATCACCGTGTTTTCAGCATACTGGAAACAGTGGCAGTCTTGGATCAGACTTTAGTTACCAGCCTGATTCCCACAATCACGCAGTCTCTGAAGGATTCCGAGCGCAAGCAAGGCCTTGGAAGAAATGCTGCACAGAGGTTTGATTTTCATTTAATATTCTTTTTTGACAATGAATAGTAGAGGTTTATTCTGTTGAAAGCAAGCAGTGTTAAGACAGCAGGACAGACACTCAAAATGAGTGATTTTTAAGTGTTTTCAGCCAGAAATGTCCCTTAACTCAAGGCTTTCATGGTTTTAAGCCATCTATATTTGCTAAATAGTTCCAGAGATGTTTTGATACCAGGGTCCACAGACCAGAGTAGAATTTATGTGAAGCCAGATATTCTCTATGCTGTATGTTGCAAAACAGAATTAAGAATTCTTTACCCAAAGAATTTTCCTGTTAGTCCCTGTTTTAGAGGACTTTATGGGTCATATGTGAAATTATAGTATAAACAGGTATGGTCTGAGATGCTTGGAAAATAAATACCACCAACTTAGTATCAAGAGCTCTCTCATAATCTAAACTTAGAAGAGTTGTGGGTGTCCAGGAAAGGCTGGCTCCAATAGGCACAGCAGGCTCACAGTCCTTCTGTTTGCCCCTCAAGAGCTTAGGACAGAAATACTTGACACGTGAATCCATCTGGCGTTAGGAGAAAATGGCACAGGAGGGGAGCAGCTCAGCAGGGATGGTGGTGTCTCTGGGTGCAGATGCAGCACTGACCTTTCAGCATCTATGCAAGTACTGTTACAAAACCCCAGGAAGCTCTGCCTTGTGTGGCACCTGAGCCAAAAGGGCTCCTCCTGTTAGTGCTGCTCACTGGAAGCCTGCCCATGACTCTCTGTGATCTGGGCAAGGAACTGGCCCCAGTGTCTGCATTACTACACATCCTAGGACTACTCAGATGGGAGGATCCACTCATGCCTCACGCTGGGGAAGTTTTGAGGTGTGTGTCAGCAGGGCCTGGGCTATAAAAAGGCCAAAAGACAGAGTTGTGCAAGAGTAACTCGTGAGACACTGAAGGGTAATCACAGGGTATTCATCTTCCATTTAATGAAAAATGCGTTTAATTCGTTTGTAATTGTATTTTTTACTATCGCACTACCAACAACTGCATTTGCTTTTATTTAAGGGAATTTGCCCAGGGTCAGCCTGATGTACTGTTATATGCAGAATTTCCACACAACCTGCTTTTCATCCTTTGATAAGTTGTTTCATAGCTAAAATTTTTTGTTTTCTTTTGTTAAATACTGTTTATATGGGAACAATCCCATTATCTACAAAATACTGAAAGCATGCAGGTTGGTTGAGTTTCCTGAAATACATTCTTGGAGATTACTGAAGAGCTACATTTTCTTTATCCTCATCACTTAAACCATATATATTATCTAATCTGTTATCTAATTTTTTTGTTAGTAATTTGTATTTAGAATGTGCTCCATTACCCAGCAGCCTGAGGTGATCCATGAGCATTTTATTGTAAGAACACCAATCTTTTCTTCAAGAACCTGATTTTCTCTCTTCAGTCCCAGACTCTAAATAACACAATATTAACATATTCAGTGCAATTACTGTAGACATTAAAGTGCAAATCCATACCTATAAAAAAGTAAGGTTCAGAAGTTGCATTAAATGCTTACAGTGGTGATGTCCAGTGTTGTTATTGCAAGGAACTAGTATGAAAACTGCAATTTTGTTTGCTCAAGTTAATATTTCATGAGAAACATAGATAATTAGAAAAGACCTAAATGTCAGAGGCAGTACTTTAACAATAATTACATTGTCTGGGTTGGAGAGTATTAGAATGAACTTAAGGTGAAAAGTCTCATCAACACATATGCACTCTTCTGGAAAATCCACTTGAGTGACAGTTCCCTTCTGAATTCCAAGTTTATTTTGAAACAGTCATTGTCCTTGGTTGACGATGGTGGTCTAAATCTGGGTCACTGCTGGGCTGCACCCAAGTGTGAGGGGCTCACATCACTGTGCTGAGAGCCACAGGGATTGCTTAGGCAGAAATGAGAGAGCAAACATCATCAAGTCTGAATGCTAATATCATCTAGGCCTTGGAAACTCCACATTTTAAAATAAGGAACTTGTATTTCACAGCAGTTTACTAAACAAGTATGTTTCTAAGCAGCTCTACAACACTTCTAGCCATAAACAGTGTGATCCTTATTCTTCCTCCGATCTGGCCATGCTAAAGAGTCACAGCAAACAAAGGAGTTGAATAGGTGGGGGGAAGTTACCATGCTTTAATATCCCAATATCTAAACAATGTGTTAGGGAATTACACACTTTTACTGCTAGGATGTGCAAGATTGTTAAAGTAACATGTTATATGTCTTGGTTTTTTTCACCCCAACAGAGAAGCCTATAAGAGACTCTTATCTCACCTTGCAGAGGCTGGACAAAATGAGATACAAAGACTGGAAAATGAGACAGATCAGTAGTTTGCTGGTGATTAATCCTTTCCTCTTGGACGTTATGATATTGTCGGTACCTAAAACTACAGACTACGACACACTAGACAAGTTCTTTATCTTTACAATCTAAATACATGCATCAATTTTTGTGGTTGTTTTTCTCCCCCAATTTATGTATTAATTTAAAAAAAATCTGTGGTATTTTATTATTGTCATGCATGTGAAGATTGGCTATCCTGATGAATAGCAAGAGAAAGATTGAAAGCTAATTTATTACATATTCAAATATCTGTAAGAACAGAGCCTGTATTGCAATATACAAACAGGATTTCAAAGAATTTCTCAACTTTGTTCACATTGAATGAGACCCTCTTAATAGTGTATTTTTGAAAATCTTATTCAGTCTGTTCTTAAGAAAACCATAATTTTGTAATTTCTTATTTATTATTTTAGTAGAATGGGAAAAATGTGCACTCTCTAGTACTGAACTTGTTGAATGCAGTGCATTCACCAGGAGGTTATGCCAGTGTGATAAAGCTTGTGTTGAGAGAGCATTTTTAAAAAATATGTTTATGTTGCACAGAATGTATATAGCTGTCTTTAACTTCCACTTGTATTAAAACATTTCAGTATTTCATATTCCATTGTAAAACCTCTCTGTTTTCTTTGTGGGTAATATAAGAAAAAGCAGGTTCAGATTCCCTGTTACCGTCCTTTTTCTATGTTCTTAAAATTGACCTATAATTTCCAGGGGTCCCAATGGTCTTTTAATTAGTCATGACATTAATAGTTATCCACTTAGACTAGGTGTGAAAGGTGGGAGGGAAAAAGAAGAGAGGACAGACTTCTAATTAAAATACGCATAATTTGATGATTGGCTAGTAATTATTTCCGTTTGCTGGGAGAACTGGATCTTTCAAATATTTTGCTGTGTTAGAGGTCTTTCCAGGGTGGATCTAGCTCTGTAACTTTTTCTACAGTTTTTGTTTTTCCTAAAGTGCTCAGGAAACTTTCATTAATGGCTTTGGTATCCACACTTTTCATTTCACCTCAATAATTTGAAGCTTTCTAAAAATTTCTGAAACAACTTGCTGGACTTTGGAGTGGATTTGCCATTAATGGCAAAATTGGTGACCAGGCTCTTACTTTTGAAGTTATTCAAATTTTAATTTTAAAATGTTAACAGGAAGGAAAAATTATTTTTATGTCTAATAGCTCCACAAAAATCCCTAAAATCTTGTTCAGAGCAGCTTCCCTTTCGTTACAGTAATCTTATCAAGTTGAACTAGATAATCTTCTTGCCTAAATCGGCTATCAGTACTTCAGATAATGCAGTAACTAAAAGCCTCTTTAGGCTACTTAATTGTGCAGAACATGGAGGTTCTTTTCACTATGAAAGTGACTTACTGAACTTGCATTGTAGCTTCTCATAAGCTTATATACCTGGGAGTTTTATTCATCCCAGGAGGATTCTGCTTCTGAAAAGCTTTAAAAAAAAAAAAAACAACACCTCTCTCCAAGAGAAATTGAGATGCCTTCAAAATTTGAGTCCTACCACACAGTAGATCCCAGAACAGATTTCCGACTGTAGTATTACTTCCTAAAAGTAAAAACTTTGATGTTAAAGAATAGAACAGATACTACAGCGAAGCACTTAATGATGTGTTTAGTAGGTTATTAAAGACATATTTAATACTATCTGTAGTGGTTGGAAGTTTCTGAAAAACCAGCAGGACTTTATGTAAATGCATACCAGCTCCTGGCGCATGAGAAACTAATTTAAACAGTTTGGAAATTATCATTCTTCTTTGTCACAATGTGAACAGAAATAAGGCATTTTGCATCATAGTCATCAACTGCTGCCAAATGGGTGATCTGATTTAGTCTGTTTATTTGGTATGGACATTTGCAGATGTGAGTGATAGTTCCTGTAATACTAACGAGAGGAAGACTTGCAGAGTGCTGGTTTATGTTGACCTACCAAGCATACACCAAAACAGCAGTCCAAAGCCGGTTAGAAGGAAAAATGCTGATTTTAACTAAAATATAGAAAAAACCTAAAAGCTAAAAAAATATATATATTATGTCTTATTAGGTGCTGTCTGTATAAAGGCTGCTTAAGGCAATAAACATTATTTAAATTAAACCCTTCTATCCTATTTTACATTGAACAGTTTGGTTTAAAAGTAAAAGAGTGTAGATTCAGACTAGATGTACGAAAGAATGTTTTTATTTTTTTATTACGAGAGTGGTGAAACACTGGGACAGGTTGCTTAGAGAGGTGGTAGGCAACCTTACTGAGTTAAAAGATTGCTTCTCATTGTAGGGGTAATGGACTACATGACCTTTAAAGGACCCTTCCAACCCAAACCATTCTTTGATCTACAGATGTTGTTGATGTATTTGCTTAGATATTCAAATACTACCTGTCAAGAATAACCCATCTTACTACTGGCAGTTGGACAGGTGGACATTGCTGCAGTTCTGCTCCTTTTCCCCAGCTTATTTAGGCTTCTGTCCTCTCCAAGGCTTCGAGCAACAGTATTGCTGCCACCCCTACCTGGGTGCTCTTGTCATCCTCTTCTCAGCTGGTGCCTGCAAACACAGGCTGCTGCAGAAGGCAGAGCTCACCATAGGCCTCTTGTCTCACAGAAACATTCAGTGTTAGCGAAGGGCTGAAAGGCAAAGCAGTGTTGGGTGCATGACACTGTTAGAGACTGTGTTGGTCTGAGGTACAAGCCTGACCTGTTGTGCCACAGCCACTCTAGCAATTGTAGCTAGAGTACCTAATTCAGAGAAATTTCATCATTCAAGCCCATCTATATAATGAAAAATTGGTGGTATTAAGCTATTTTGAATGTTGTGATGGTTTAACCCCAACCAGCAGCCAAGCCCCACACAGCTGCTCCCCCACCAGTGAGATCGGGGGGGAGAATTGAAAGGGTAAAAGGTAAGAAACTCCTTGGTTGAGACAAAGACAGTTTAATGGGGAAGCCAAAAGCCATAAATAGGAATGGCATGCAAATAAAGCAAAGCAAGGAATGAATTCACTGCTTCCCCAGGGCAGTTGGGTGTTCAGCCATCTCCAGGACAGTGTAACATGGGAAGGTGAACGCCATCACTCCAAATGTCTCTTCCTTCTTCCCCCCACTTTACATACTGAGCATGATGTCACATGGTCTGGAATGTCCCTTTGGTCAGTTTGGGTCACCTGTTCCAGGTGTGTCTCCTCCCAACCTCCCCCCTCAGCCTCCTCCCCAGCCTGGCAGTACGAGAAGCAGAAAAGGCCTTGGCTACATGTAAGCCCTGCTCAGCAATAACAAAAATATCTCTGTATTATCAACCCTGTGTTCAGCACAAATCCAAAACACAGTCCCATGCCGGCCACTGTGAAGAACATAAACTCCACCCCAGCCAAAACTAGCAGACATCCTAATTACTCATAACTATAGAATCACTGTTTGTCAGTGGAGTTTTAACAAAACTTTTCATTTCAGTATGCTTTTTCTTACCTTAAGCCTGGTGCCCAGTCTGTGACCAGAGTGTCCTTTTGTTTAGAAATGCTGATACTGGTGATGGGAGACCTGTCTGAAATAGAGCCATCACGAGCCTTGCCAGAATTTTCCACACTAATTTCCTTGGCCAGAGGACTGTTCCAGGATATAAGAGGACTATGTGTGTATATATGCTAAGCACCCTTTCTTTTCTGCAATGTATAGAATTGAGATCTAAATAGACAGTATTTAATCTTTATATTTCCCCTGTTCCAGAATTCAGGATACCAATCACCTCTGACCCATTATCATTCTTGTGATATGAAACATGTTTCCAGCACATGATGAACAATGGCAGGCAGAGGAAAGGCTGGCTTATCTTTCCTCTAGTAACCTTAACAAGATAACCTGAAAAAAAAAACCTGTTCAGAATTCACATTATGACTTCCATTAGTTGCACAAAGCTGTCCCTCTGCTTCATAAGAATTTTACATTTGATATTGTTATTGAAGAGCAGAAACATGCTAATTCAAGTTACTCTTTGCTTTCATTTTCAATTAAAAAAAAAAGGAAGAGGGTATGTGTTTCGATAAAAAAGAGGTTCTGAAATAGAAAAATTCACACCTTTTATGCTGAAATGGAGCAGCAGACCTATGGAAAAAATAAGGTCCTGGCTTATCTGTTGTAATTGAGCAGAAGAGGAGCTGCCAATAGCATGAACTGCTTGGTCATCTAAGGAACTTTGATAACTCTGCACTTAAATGCAATATAGTTCCCTCAGGAAACAAAAAAGAGGTTTTACTGCACTCTGGTTTTCCTTCTTTCAGAAGCTTTTTGAAAATTATGTATGCAATGGGTATTTCCAGTTTAATCATATTTTAGAATTTTTAACTATTACTTAAAACTCAAATTCAGTGTAATCAGCCCATCTGTTAGCAATGGTTATAAAATTATGTTGAAGATTAAAAATCTGATGCAGTGTCAATGTGTCCTGGCATAATTAAGCTTGTTTTATGATGAATGACTAGGATATGGCTTTTGTCTACTTGAGCAGCTTTAAAGTGGTAAACTTTTTACAAACTTAATGTACAAAGTGCAAAGATATGTACAGAACAACAACAACAAAAAGTAAAAGCTCAGATCCTCTATTCCTAGATGTGGTATCTTTACAGGCTTTGGAAATGCCAGCAGAGTAATTCCACATAACAACCAAATTCACTGCATTTGTCAGTCCATCAAACACTTTCTTGGCTCTACCCTTCTCCTTGCAGAATGGCACCAAAACAACCATTAAAAATGCAAATTTGCTAAATTCATTATTTGTTTTAGAAAGGCCCAGCATGACCTGCATAGGCACTGATGGAAAAATTAGCACAGCATTTGCTTACATGAATTGAGGATATTGCTAAAAATACTTGCTCTGAAACTTGAAGCATTGCAACATTAACATTTTAAGCATTTTAATTCTGGCATTACTGTGAAACTGCTATATATAATCATCTCTATTGGAAAACCATTCTTTATGAGGACACTTTATCCCTTTATAACGTGTGCTTGGGGGGGGGGGGGGTAAGGCCTCATTTTGCAAAAATAGAACTGCATAAGTCCTTTATACACAGTCTATGTGCTAAACTTCCTGCAGTCTTTCCCCCCTACAAACTCTGCCTGCAGATGAAGTGTTTTAACCTTGCCCTCTTAATTTATTCTACATTTTAATTTTCAATAAACAGATGCCGCCTCTTTTCGCGCTTGTTTCCACATTGTTCCACATTCTGCCTGGGTTGTTTCTGCATGTGTGAATATTCAATTATCTGTTTCCCCACGATTCTGCAACTGATGTACTAAATGTCTGAACAGGTTTGGGGGAGGGTAACTGGGGAAGGCAAAATTTAGATGAAAAAGAGTTACAGAAGTTTCAGCTCTTCTGAGAGTCAGGATCTTGGCTCACAAGCTGCTAAACCAAGAAGAAAATCATAAGCCACAAGTAGAAGTCGAAGGATTACAAAAACATTACTGTACAGAAGCAGAACTGCTGCACACTGGCTCATAACATGTGAGTGTTTCTTTAGTCAGCACTTGGGTGTGAAGTGCTCAAGAGACACCAAAGTGGCAGAAAAGGCTGTTGGTGCTGCTGCTGCTTGTGAAAATCAGGCGTTTCATGGATTAAAAGCAGAAAGCAGGTGACTCACTTGTGGTTATTTATAGCTAAAAACTGATAACACATTTTAGGACTCAAAGGTAAAGTATATATTTATATACTTAAATTAAAGCTATATAAAGGATAGAATATTGTTCTTTATGGGAGTGGCCTGAAAAGGATCAGAATAGCTCTTCAGTACAGCTCTTCAAGACTTTGTGGCCCAAAAGTCTTAGCTGTAGATAGAAATAGCCTTAATGTGTAGATCTAAGGTTTTCAGGGCACAGACTTGCATTCTCTTCCAAACGGGACAGTCAGGGACTGCTGCATTATTCACTGGTAAAAACACGTTTTTCCCCGAAGCAACAGTGAGTTCTCACTGGTTGCAACTTGTCCCCTTACCTTGCACACTCCCAGCTGGATAAATGACTTGTGTTGGCATCTGCTCTCACACTGTGATGATCAGACTCCAGCAACAGAACCAGCAAGCACAGAAATAATATTCTGTTCAGCTTTAAGGCTGTATGGAAAAACTGAGCTAAACTGTGTGTCAGAGGTACTTACCAAAACCAGTAGGCTGGGTAGGGACAAAGGTTGGGTTCAGAGTTTTATGTCTGCCCAAAGTGGTACAAAATTTAGAACATCACAGGTGATCAGGAGGTCATGCACAGGATTCTGCAATCATGGCAGTTTTAGAAGCCAGAGACATTCAATGGAAGGATGGCAGAGTGAGGACATGGCAATTCAGAAACTTCAGCTCACCAGGCAGCCTTTGCAGGAGTCCTGCACAGTCCTGCAGGTGGCAGGTGAAGCCAGCCTTACTCTCCCATCCTCATTCCTTCCAGCTGAGACCCCTCAGCCACAGCAAGGTGCTCTCTGTCTGCTGTTGCATCCACACTGTTCCCTTTTCTTACCTGGCAATAATTAACTGGGTTTTGCTCATCTGGCAAGGGCTGTGAGGCATTTTCTGACTTCAGGTGCAACAAAGCACCCTCCATCTGTCCTGTAGGTCCTGCAAGAAAAGCAGAAAGACCCAAATAGCAAAGTGTCACACAAAAACTTAAAAGACAAAGAGGTTGCTGTGAAAGACCTCTGTAATCAGTGGAGCCTGATGATTAAGAGCCAGAGCAGGATCCTGACACTAACAGGAGCATATGTGTTGTCCTGAGGCTCTGTGGCAGAGGTACCCCTAACCAATATAATGCAATTGCACAGCTGTTTAAAACTGTCATTCACAGTGCAGACAATTGGTGACAACAACCAGAGAAATAGAACTGTCTAAAGGGCAGAACAAACATGATAAATAACTTTCTTGCCTTTCAGACCTCGAACCAAGAGGCACATGCTACTTTGCATGAGGAAGCTGGCCCCTCTGCTTCTCAAACTGAGGCCACTGCTGCCACTTTCTGCTGCTGCTCAGCAGTCATCTTGATCCACCCTAATCCCTCCCCTTGCTCTCCAGAAGCAGCAGTTTCAAAATTATTCCATAGCTACAGCTGTGGTAAGCTATGAAACCTAGGAATAAAAGTCTCCAAACTAAGCTGAGACATAGAAAACAAACTTTGCACAATTGTCCAGAAGTGCCCTGGGCTTTACAAACAGGAAGTGTCAGTTCTGCCCCCAAAACAAAAGTGGATCACTCACCTGGCATGGTACCTCCGGGATGAGACTCAAAGCCCCTGCACAAGTTCTGATTATTTTAGCCACCCTCCTCTTGAAAATGAGACATGTACTCTGTGTCTCTGAAAGCCACACCTAAGTCAAAGTTTGAATACTTGCCTGGCTTGGGCCCTGCAGCCCACACAGGAAAACAATTTCTGTAAATGGACTGTTCAGAGAGCTGTCCCTTTAATGCAGATTTCCAGGAGATCAAACAAATTAAAACAAGAAATTAAAATATGTCTCAATGTACAGCCTATCCAGCTCTCACGCAGCATTGAGAAAAGTCCTGCCTGGATATAGGCATGCTTGGTGCACAGAGAGGAGATGGTGTTAGCAACTCAAGTCAGTGTGCTAGGCAAAGACTGTGCAGCTGCAGCTCTGCTCAAGGCAACGAAAGTGAGAAAGCTCAGCAAAAAAAAAAAAAAACAACCCAAAAAAACAAACCACAAAAAAACCCCAACCATAAAACATTCTAACCTGTTAAGTATGGAAAGGAAAGGTGATGTTCCACTAGTACACTGCCCAGTGGGAGACAGAAATGATAATAAAGTCACCTCCCTGTAATCAGACCCTTAAAAGTTAAAAGATAGTTTTGATTAGAAAGTGCTGCTCACTGGACAAAGTCAAACCTGTTCCTGTCCAGCAGGCACAGGCTACTGCTGCAGCACGTTCCACATGTGGCATTAGCAGGAGCATCAGCTGTAATTTGATGGGTCTGCTCAGGCAGCACAGTGGCAGGGAGATGATCAGTAGGTAAGGCAGAGAAGTGCAGAGTATCCATAAATCAGAAATAGAGAAAGATTTAATTACATGCTTGGTTAATATTTACAAACATTGACATTTTTGTTCGATATGTAAATAAAACGCAGAGATAAGAGACGGGGGCTGCAGTAGCCAAGCAAAGCCAAAATATACCAGGTTAGAGTATTTGCTGTGAGCTGGCATATGCCTGGAGAGTGGAATGGAGACACTATATAAACTGAAAGAATAAATAAATAAATATTGACATTGTTCTACACCTGTTTAGCCTCTGGAGACCAGTGATTTGTGGGACCATATGTTGGACAAAATGAGACTGTTCATTGATAATTGTAAATCTGGTGACCCCTTGCAAACTGGCTATTAAAAATATTAAGTAAATGGCACATTTTAATTATACAGTAAAGAGGCTGATCTCCACCATTAAAAGACTGCAGCTGTCAGGAAGAATTGATCATATGACAGAAGGTAACATTTATTTGGTAGTAGACCTTGGTAAATGACATCCCAAACAATCTTTAGATTCTCAGACAAACACATTCCGTTCAGACTTGAGTTTAACCATGAGGCTTCATTTTCTTTGCCTTTCAGCTGAGACACTTTTCATCTGTTCCTCATATCCTATAGTGCTTGTTTGTTTTTTTATTTTTGTTTTAATCTCTTTTGAAGTATTTAAATTTCAAATGAAGTATTATTAAATGAGAAACTGTAAACGATGGAGTTTGGAATTGGAAGTCAACACATTTGTTATTCTTTTTGCCAAAGGTATTGAGTAAGTTGCATAATTAGCACAGTATTATATCATCTTTGTCAACATAAACAGAGCTTTTTTATTGTCTTCGAAAGCGCCACCGGTGAGCAACTGAATGTGCAGACTCCAAAGAGCAGCAGCCCAGGAAGAGCTGAGAGCATCCACAATGCCTGATGAAGTTGCATAAGGAAATGAAGAAGACACGTAGCAAATAGTCACCAGCAGAAATGCACACCGTTCTCATGGATCTGCTTCTACACCTGAGGCCAAGGAGAGAAACTGCACGCAGGCTTTGTAACTTCCTGCCTGCCTGCCTGCCGTGATCCGACTTTAGGACAAACGTGTGATGGTAAAGCAGCAGCCCAAGTGGATTGATTCTTCTCGCTGACTCAGAGAAACCCTTCTATACACAGGGTTTGATGTTTTCCCCTTCCACTTCTGATTCTGTGAAGCGCAAGGAATGTTGTCACATCGTGCCAATCCTGTGGTGAGGCACTTGCAGAGTCTGAAGGTTGGGGCACGTGAAATAAGGAGCTGGAAGAAAGCAGGCTGCTATTCCATTGGAAGCAAAGGGGAGCGTAGGCCCATAGAATACCTCTTCCTTCCCCTCCTTGCTAACATCCAGCACCTGCATGGCAAAGCATACAAAATATTTTTAGGATCACAGAAGAAAGCTGAAACAAATTTGCTGGCACCTACCTCATGTATTTACTATTAATCCCAGGGGAAAGGGAGTTTCAGAATATTTTTAGACTATTTATGGATCTGGTGATCCATTTGCTGTCCTCATCACCCAACCCAAAACCTGAGTGCTCAGGCACTCAGGAGCAAACAATGACATTGGATCCTGCTTCTCGGCAGGAGATTGTGCAGCCATGCAAGTGGGTTACTCTGCACAGAAGGGCTCTGTTAGCACAGAGCACAAATTGTTTGCCAGCTCCAAGGTATTTAGAGGGCACAGAAGCTCTGTGGAAGATGGGAATGCCAAATAAATTACTGACTTAAAGTAAGTAAAGGTATTTGAAAAAAGTGGAATTTTTTCTTCCAAAGGAGAGAGCAACCTCAGTTTTCCTCAATTGGAAGATAAAAGGGCTAGTTTTGCTGGTTAAAGCCAGGCACACTGCCAGCAGCTGAGGAGGGACAGCACACACAGCTCTGCCAAATCACTCATTATTTTCTTTTCCCTTTTATGTAGGGACTGTGTCAGGCAGGCTGCCAGTTCACCACCAGTCTGGGGATGTGGACAAATGTCCATTTAAGAAAGCAAGATCCCAGGATTATTTTTGCTTGTCACTAAGCCGTATTTAAACCCAGGTGCAATACTGCAAAATACCTGTTGATTATAAACGAGGCCACTGATGGAGCACAGCTGCTACCTCTATACTGTGCTATTACTCCATCTAAGCATTATATGTCAGCTATATCCAAGCCAGCCTGAATGACTTTTTCCAAATAATTTTTTGGTATAGTATCCAAAAACTTGCTAAAACAGAATTATACTAATGACCAGAATATGTTTTTAACTGTTTATCTTGCATTATCTTATTCTTTACAAATTCATGCTACTAAGTGTTCAATATAAGACCATAATATAAGCAGCTTGGCAACCTAATATACTCCTTTCTTATGCTAAAACTAACTTCTAGTCTTATGGGACAGTTTGGAGGTGAAATTCTAAAATCCAAAAAGTTGGAAGCTAATAAAAATGTCATTTATCAGCAAAAGTACAGAAACTGAGATATAAACAAGAGTTTCTGTCTTTAACTGCCCAGCTGGTCTCAAAGCTGTGGTGCAGAACTGCTTCACTCAGAAACAAGCAGAAAGATAAGAATTCCTAATTGCTGTACCAAAATACCTGAAAGCCATGGATCTGTGGGTGAGCTGCTTTTAGAAAAGATGGGAGAGCGGAAGAGATTGCTGGACAACCTACTGCCTAGAGCAGGGATCAAAAAACTTCCACTGAAGCTTTAAAGCAGCAAGCAGTAGGGCAGGTCACAGGCTGGCTTCACTTGGTCAATGAACAACTTGTTAACTCGGCTGCCCTTCAGAAACACAACTTAGAAAGAAAATAGGAATCCCGATGTGGGATTGAAAAATTCTTAGCCCCGTCATCCATTCCTGCAACCCTTTTAATTTTGAACTTGATTGTGTAACCTGTGAATATATATACATTATTTTATTCAAACCTTGCCAAAGGAAAGACAATTAAACCCTGGTTTACTGGAATATCTTAGAAGAATTGCATCTACTGGTTTGTCTGAAAATACTTTTAATCTCTACAGTATTTCCTCTCTGTTTATGCAGGTTCAGTGGCTGCATAAGAAATATCCTTAATCTCTCCACTTCACATGTACTTTCCTTTTTTAAAAACTACTGTGCAAAACTTATACTTGCAAAATTATTGGAAAAGACTTTAAAATAAACCTAAATCACTCACCTGGATACATGCCAAAGGCTCATTTGTCCAAATCGAATAGCCACCAACTAAATATATTCTACCATTGTGGACAGCAACTCCAGACTCATTTTGACCTAAAGCAAAAAAGGAAATAGAAACCACTTTCAGTGTTGAATTAACCCTTTTAACACCGAGTGCTGTAATGGGATGCAAACACTCCTGGCAGTAACTTGACTGTTTCAGAATTCCCAGCATGTCAGAGTGAAGGTGAGGCGTGGGGGCAGTTCCTTGTTCTCTGCAGGAGCCCTGCTTGGTGCTGCCCAGATGAGCAATAAGCCCAGATGAGCATTAATGTGGCTGTGCAGGGGACCATCTGCTCCCTCCTCACGTGTGACACAGGTGACAGGCACGGTCCCCACCTGCTGCTCAGCCTCCATCAGACACAAACAACCAAGCAGCCCCAGAGGCTGAGTGCCCCTTGGGTGCTGCCCACACCTGTTCAGCCCCGCTCCCCCAGGTACAAGTACGGTGAAAATCGCAGGAGCAGCATCCCCATGGCAACAGTCTCCCAACAAGTCTGGAAGTTTTGAAGGAAAAATACAGCCCTAAAAAGATCTGCACTACACGGTTCACCAGGCACATTTACTGCCAGTTTTACTGACAGAAAGAAAGGCTTAGATGGCTTCTTAAGGCGCAGGTTGAGGAAACAACCTGGGGGCAGTGGAGAGGAGGCTGCCTCACAGTGGGACAGGGGCAGCTCCAGAATGAGGAGGGCGCTGCAGTGCCAGGGTTTTGCAGTTGCAAATCAGATGACATCCTTCTCAAAGGCTGTCAGTTCCTCCACATAATAAAATAATTAACTAGTGAGCAAAAGACACATGAAAAAATAGTTCTGTTTGACCACGTGTAATTCCTTTTTAATCTATGCCTCTCTCCCTAGTTCCATCAAGTGCTCTGGTGGCCTGACCTGGAAACCAAGCAACCCTACTGTTGGTGCTTGCCTGTCTGGAAGCGTGGTTCAGGGAGGTGATTCTGCCTCTCTACTCCACTCTGGTGAGACCCCACCTGGACTGCTGTGTCCAGCTCTGGGGACCTCTCTACAGGAAGGACAGTGACCTGTTGGAGCAAGTCCAGAGGAGGCCACCAAGTTGCTTAGAGATGGAATACCTCTCCTATGATGAAAGGCTGAGAGAACTGGGGTCTGTTTAGCCTGAAGAAGAGAATGCTTCAGCGTGACCTAACTGTGGCCTTCCACTACCAGCAGAGAGCCAACCAGAAAGCTGGAGAGGGACTTTTTAAAAGGGAATGTAGTGACAGGACAAGGGGTATTGGCTTCAAGCTGGAAGTGAGTAGGCTTAGATTAGATATTAGGAAGAAAGTCTTTACTGTGAGGGTGATGAGGCTGTCCTAAGAAGTTGTGGATGCCCAATCCCAGGAAGTGCTCAAGGGTGGATGGAGCTCTGAGCAGCCTGCATCTAGTGGGAGGTGTCCCTGCCCATGGCAGGGGGTTGGAACTAGATGATCTTTAAGGTGCCTTCCAACCCAAATCATTCTATGATTCTATTCAAGGGGATAGATACTACATCTGGGAATTGTATCAGGTAGAGGTGAACGTCAGTGGACTGAGTGGCAGGGACAGTGAGCTGCAGTGTTTTGCAGGTTCCAGCAGCAACAGCTCTTCCTAATAAGTCAAGAAGAACTTTACAGATCCTGTAGTTAACTAAGTGCTCAATTCATTTCTGATCTGACGGAATTCCAAGGACATGTTCTTTTTGGTAATTTATTAAGATACTGTTTAGCAATAACCAAGAGTTAACAGATTTCAGCGAAAGCTTTGCCCTGTAATGCCAGCAGAAACCACTACAAAATCATGTTACATGGTAAAGACACAGCAGTCTCTTGTACACTCAAGCAGGGAGCTACACCAATACCACAGGCAAGCTTTTTGAGAATTAAAAAACAGTATTGGTAATATTATGACAAATTATTTTTGACTGCTTAATTAAATGAAAATTATCTGCACCTTCTTCAAAATTTAATGTATAATGTGCGAAAACAAATGTTTTGTAGACCACTGAATGCCAGAACTGTAATGAAAAGTGTCTTCTTAGCTAACAGTGGTCCCTAAATTGGAAGCATTTGTAGCAAAGTCATGGAGTTCCACATACTAAAGGCATCTAAAGGGAAAAGATGTTTCAGTTTAACACTAGTGCATCCCCCTTTTGTACAATGCTCACCTGTCAGCATGTTGAAGCTGCAACGGGTCCACTGGTCGGCGTCTATGCTGTAGGAGTCTATGTGACGGACCAGGATCCGATCATTGTTGTAGTCGAGGTCATTCCCCCCTAACACGTACAGCCTCCTTTGGACAGCAGCCATGGAGTGATACACTCTCCTCTGCAGCATTGGGCTGCGGCTTAACCACTTATTCTGGAAAGAGAGAGAGCTTGTCTAAGCACTGCTCAAAGACACACCTACAGTAGTACTGGTTTCTTCTTACCCTTGGTCAGGAATCACAAGTGCATACACTGGTTCTGTTCATATGCTACACGTGTGTGTTGGTTGTAACACTGAAGAAGGATAGTGGACTTTCAACGCATGGTTTACAGTTCTCATATTTAAGTTCATTATTTAATGGCATTTTTGCTCTATTTTTTTTGTCTAGCTCATCAGATTTCAAAGGTCCTTTTTTTTTTTTTCTTTATAACCCAATAGCAAATTCTCCTTAAACCAGACTATTAAATGTCTCCCTGGTATACCGTACTAAAGTTATCTGTACCAATGAGCTCTGTTATGACAGAAGAGAGATTCTTCTGCCTTTCGTTATTCAGAAGCTTATTTGATGTTATCCTTGGGGAATAAAGCAACAGGAAAAATAATTTCCTAAAGAACCTTCTCAAATGATTAATTTGGTTTAATGTCAACCCTTTATGTAACTTACAAAGTTACAACCTTTTGCATATTTTTCTTACTCATTAACAATATTCAAGAATTTTACCTGTTTAGGGGAGAGGCAGAAAGACATGGAAAACAAGGGATTAAAGCAGGGTATTTTATACCTGAGAAAACAATTGCTCCTGCTATGCCTACCAAATCAAACAACCTGGCAACGGGTAAGATTAATTTAAGTAGAGGAAGTTCAAAATCTGTGAGGAAATTTTTTGTGATACACATGCAGCAGCTCCAGAGCCTCTAAGCCGTCTGCCTTTTAACCTCCACCATATATAGCTATACATTTCAATGCGTAATAGTTGAATATTAGGCATTAATGTTTGCATTAGTAGTCCAGTCTCTTAACACCAGACTATAGACACCATCTGCTTTGCAAAGCCTGCCTGCATCCCCTGATTATATCTTTAGCTTCCTCCACTGCAGTGCCTGCCAGGTGAGCCTCAAAGCACTGCAAAGGCAGCGAAACAGAGGGGCCTGGCAGGGTCACTTCTAATAAGGCAGTGTGTGAATACTAATCAGTGGTGGGGAAGCAGAGGTCAGCCCAGCCGGCTTGTTGGCAGGTAGCTGTGTGCTCGGTGGCAGATGGCAGGCATTATCGACTCGCCACAAAGGCCTCGCGCAGGAGCAGGCGCTGGGGCTCCCTGATAGAGCTATTGAGATTCCGTGCGAGATGCAAGCAGATGTGATGGTTTCCAGTACCCACCGTAAACAATATGCCAGCAGAATTTTTAAAAAGAGCCTGTGTGTACAAACACGAAGCAGACATCGTTTGAAGAATGCAAGTGCACAATTGCTCTGTAACTCTTCACGCGCCAGGCTGGGTCCCTCGCCGTCAGGCGGCCCCAGCTCCGCTATTTTGGGGTGCAACTTTCACATCAGCAAGTGAAGAATCCAAGTGAAAGGTACACAATAGAGACACGGTATCCAAATACGTGTCCCCCTCACAAGCAAAGTAAGATTGCCGCCTGTAATTGCTACTTGGATTTAGGACAGTCAGCATTTGTAGTCAATGATACAACTGCACCTCGAAAAGAACGAGGCAGGTGTGTCATCTCCTGCTTTCTGCTTGAGGCCTCGTATGTGCTATGCTTTGAAAAGTCAGTGGGAACCACATAGGAATATCTCCTGGCACAATTTTGTTCCAAATACAGCAATCAAAGCCCCTATCCTACAATCAGAAAAGTCAATACTCTTCCACGTGGGTGTAAATCAGGCTATGCAACTCTGATTGCAAGCTTAGGACTTTTAATTCCTAATACAAGCAAGAGGGCATAACCATGCCCTAACCCTCTGAAATGGTTACTGAGCCGTGCTAACCTAATCAAAACACATACATAATGTATGAAATAATCCCTAAAAGATATTTTAGGTGCTTGGGTAATGAAATGATAGGCACCCTTGCAGTCAGCAGAGTAAGTCACAGTCAGGTAGTACAGTTCTCAAAGTATTCAGGAAACAAAAGGCCCATATATGCAATTCAAAACAGAAATGCCAATGACAAGGAGCAGTTTTGGAATACTAACTTTGAGTATACATTGCCCAGGGCTGCTGGATTACAAAAAAAAGAACAAGCAAAATAAATACTGATAAATACAGGGGATTTAAAGCACATTTCTGTATTTAATCTGTTTCTAATTCCTACAGGCTTAAAAAACATAATAAGTTGTCAGAGTCTCCATTACTCTGTTAAACTCACACATCAGTACAAACTGAATTTAAAACACCACTAATTCAAATGGTCGGCACTTTTACCCTTACAAAATCTTTGTTTGTATTTGCCAAGAGACCTGTTTGAAGCAAAACAAAACATATAATACAGATACTCACCTGCTTAGGATCATAGACCATGAGTCTATTTTGATATTGTGCAGTATTTGTTACTCCTCCTATAAAAGAATTTATACAGGTTACATTTTTTCACATAAGCAAAGCCAGGATCAAGATCAGGTACAAAAAAAGACCAGTTCTAGAGTTCATTTGCAGATAATAATTACATTATGTATCACCACTTCTGCTTACATTCCACTGCACTTCTCTAATCTGGTTACAAGGGAAGAAGCAGCCCCATTTGTGAAACATATGGAAACACAGAGGAGCATCAATAAACACTCCCCCTACATTTACTTTGTAAAGCTAATTCTATGGGCCAAAAATAAGTTAAAAATTAATCTATTTATGCATAACTGCATTCAGCCTTCATCAAGACACAAAAATAAAACCCATTCCTGTTCCTAGCAATATACTGTGTGCCACACGGTTTGAAAGAGGAGGAGGTGGGTGGGCTTGCCTCAGTGAGAAGGAAGAGGCCAAAGAGAAGCTCTGCCTTACCAGCAGCGTGACAGGGGATACCACTGCCAGTTAGAAAGCACAGTTCAATCCACAGTTCAATCTGTTTATCTATACATTTGAAAGAAATTCTGTACTTAGTTTGTATTATAGAGAAAATATCTCCTCGTTTAGTTGTAAACTTAGGTTGGAAGGTTCCTCCACAGTGACCAGAAACAGCCCTACCATTTACTTTTCAATAGTGGTCAGGAAAGCATGGTGTAAAGCACCTCAGAAAAGCTCAGAAGAGCTCATCTGACCCAAGCAGATGCTGCAAACCTGCTGTTTACCTCAACACAGTAGAGACGTTTAATGCCCAATCATCCTCTTCTTGTTTTGTTTTAAATGGAAATTTTCACTAAGTAAACATGGAAAACTTTCTCAGTCTGTAATCTTACCTGTGCAAACATGTTTTTGAATGAGTTCAAGCCTTCTGGGGACATGGTGTCACTGCAGCACTGCCACAGTTCCCAGTCCCCCTCTGTCACAAAGCTGGGCCCATGGGAAGATGGAATCAGAAATAACACCTGCAAGCTGCACCTCACCTTCCTCCTGCCATGAGGTCTGGGCAGAACTAGAGCATGTCAGTGGCCACACTGACAAGTGTGTGTCACACACCAGTGACACTCCTACTGACAGACAAACTATTTATATTACAGTTTTAATGGCATGTACCAATAGTAGACAAAATCCACAGCAATGAGACGAAGGATTTTCATCTTACTGCATTTCATTTTGTTGATGCTTCCATTTTTGTGAGGGCATACCCTGTTTCAGCCAGGACAGGAGCTCAGTGACTTACATTCCTGCTGGCTGAGCTGTGGCCCAGTCCCACTGAGGTTGCTGGGTTGGTTTTTTCCCTTTTATCCCCAAGTTCTGTGCTGGGGAATCCTCATTTTGCCAACCTCCAGCTACGCTGAGGGCAGCATTTTGGTACAGAGCCATATTGTGATTTTGAAGCAACTCTTCCACCTCCCCCACGTCATTTTAGGCTGTGGATTGGTGCTGGTGTGCATTCAAGTTAAACCAGAAGCTCTGCTCCAGACATCCACCAGCCATGCTACAGTTCCTAATGGCATCATAAGCGTGTGAAACAATAACTGGCCTTTTGGATTTGGACTGTCTGAATACTGGGAACATTTGAGCTAGAGGACCAGAACAAACCTAGTCCAAAACCAAAAATGTGAGGGAATAAACAGAGAAATTGGTGCCAAGGTTTTACCTGCTGATCTGCTCCTACTGGGCTGAGCTACTTGCTGACATAGAAGTATCCTCTATTACTCCAAAAAACTTGAGTGGGGCCAGGAATCGATAGCAGAAACTACAGAAGTATCTATTTTAGAGTCTTTTCTTCAACTGCAGCAGCAAGGAGAAATGATGCTGCTACTTGGGTGCATCTCTGCAAGCACCAGCCTGTACTGGGTACCTACAGCAGGACAGCAGCCCAAACTCCCAGCTCAGAGACACTCACAGGCTAAGGGATAGCTGGGATGAGATGCAGTCCAAACAGTCTCCAAACTGTTTCCATCACACTATGCCACACCCTTCCCATCACAGCACATGTGAAGTGCACACACAAGAACAGGCATTGGAAATCAAAGACTGGTCCTGTGTCTGATCTCACAATCTGTTATTTGTCTCTACACTGTTGAGCAGCCTTCACATTTCTACTGGTCATCAGCCACATAGACAAAACAATCTTTTCTAATATCTGGTTTGCAATTTGATTTTTTTTTACATAGTTATTTTCACTCTCAGCACAATGTCTAAAATGAAACATCAGATTACTATTTTGAAAAATAAAAATTATAGTTATTTGGTTTATTACCTCCAGAATGTTAAACTACAGGAGACACACTTGAAACACAATGCTGGGTTGTACATTTCTATTCTGATAGGACACCTTAATTTGAGGGGAAAGATGTGAAGGAAGAAGAGAAAGAAGAGTGTTGTTTCCTCATAAAGTAATAAAATAAGCAAATAGCAAAATTATTTCCTTCTCTTCACAAAGGGCCCCTCACATCAAGTACACAGCTTACATCTTTTCCCCTGTAATATTGCTCATCTCTGGTGTTTTATCATTACATTCCCTTCACATACCGCTCTTCACTTTTAGATTAATCTGCCAAAATGAGATGCTAAGGATTTGCATACAGATTTGACTACACAAAAATAGATCTGGAATTAATAACAGTCTCTATATGTTTTAATTTCTTCTAGACTGGAGTACCCTTGCCTCCAGCAGTATTCTTGGCTTTGAAAGTCATCAAGCTGATTTGTCTGCTCTTAGGTTATGATGCCACATGCTGCTACACTGTCCCCTGCAATCAAAGTGCTCGCAGAGATAGATTCCATGCCTTTCCCTAACAAGTATATTTTATAGATTGGCAGTTTTGATCTCCCCTCCCCAGGGGGATAATCTGCATCTTAACAGGTTTCTATAGATACATCTGTCATTAAATATGCCATCTTATATCTGCATCAATTTTCAAACTCTAGTTCCTTCTAACTTTGAAGTGCTATAGCAAAAGTTTAAAATTTTTTGCCAAAATTCAGATTTAACAAGTCTGCAATGTCCTCTTGAACTATTTTTTTAAAATACTACAGACAGCTGGGAAAGGGCAAAGGAGCAGCAATATGTCTTTTAAAAATAAGAAAAGAAGAGGAAAAAGAGTTTAAGTGATACTAAAAATAATACATACTTTCTCAGAAAAGAAATGGGGTAATTCTGAGAGAATTTCCTAAACTTCTCTGTTGTGTTTTCTATGAGAAAAGGAGAGGATAGAGAGGCATCATAACGAGAGATAGTTAAAAATACAAACTATGCCATTAAATTTGATGTCAAGCAATAACAGCTAATGTGGTAGTAATCCAACAGTTAGAGAAAGAGAGAAAAAAAGTCTGTCTGGTTAAATGACAGAAAATTTACAGTTTGGTCAGCATTTGCTGGTTTTATAAACAAAGTGATGATTACACCATGTTAACATGAGCAGCTTGCTTTGAGGACTCCAGTTCCTGGGAGGCAAGAAGCACCCTCAGCACAAGACTGTCTGTCTTGCTCTTATAGACAGGAGCATACCCTCATGGAAAGGCCATCATCCAACCCACGGGCTCACCATGTTTTTATACTGCCACAATAACTGCCCCTCACTCCCTTGTAGGCTGTAGATGATGCTTTTTAAGCCTTCCAAGACTCATGCAACAGTGCCCCTCTACAGGAGGAAATTGCTCAAAGATTCCAAAAAATACCTCATCCATCCCTTTCCCACACTTGATAAACATTTTGCGTTCCTACAGTCCCCCCAAACACTCCACAAACGGCACTGAGAAACACCTTCAAGACACACTTCTAAAACAAGAAGGGTAGGAGGCAGTAGATTCAACATTTTTCAATGACAATTTATAAGCCATATTTATAACATGGCCTAGCAAGGCCCCCATATGACTTGAGAAATCTAATCCAATCCAAATCCCCCAGAAAATATCACAACTCTCTCCACAGTCCCCAGGCGCTAGGCTGTGTGCGGGGATGCGAGTTCACTGGGAGATGTGTAAAACTACATGTTGGCAAAGAGCTCCCATGTGTGCTCCTTCCAGCAAATCCAGTGAATATATAGAAACCCATGACATGTACCCTAAGGTGCTCTGCTATTTTAGAACAGAAATCTCTTCTCTCTTAGGTGGCTGTGTGTTAAACACAAGATAATCCTTCCTCAACACGCAAACCCGCTGCCTCTTATTGCAGCCAGCCCAGGTGCAGTGAGAACAGCTGAGCTGCAGCACGTTCTCCCAAGGTAGAGGCCAACAGCAGCTCTCATTAGTGCTCTTTGCCTCCAGATGCAATCGAGCCACAAATAAGAGGGGCACAAGCCCTAGATTTGTTTAAATCATTAAAGCTGGATGTTTACATTCAATCTAAGGAAAATCAATGGCATCGAACCAATTATGTCCATCACAGAAAGGTGTGAGATCATTCATTCAAATACAGTAAAAATGAAGTCTGTATATAAATGGAACATATAGAGACTAAGACTGGGCCACCAAGGCAATTCTTATGCACTTGTTACCCTCCCATTCCCAGTAAATCCTGTGCCAGCCACACAGTAAAACTTGATTTGGATAGATTCTGTAAACTCCTATTATTCCAGATCTATTTTTCACAAAATAATTTTATAGACATTTGCTGAGAAAAAATTATTTGCTTCACGACAGCATACTGACAGTAAGGTCATACTTTTCACCCCAAATCACTTGCAAACTCAGAATAATTCTTCAAGATATGTTACCACCATAATTTCCTTAGTCAAAATCTCCCCCATTAGGGAAAAAAACCAACAGTTTAAAAACCAAAAGAATGAATTTTGAATTTTGAAAAAATATTTATCTCTTATATCAAGTACAAAGCAACTGTACAGGGATGCCTTGTTTACCCCCTTCCCCCAAGCCGAGTTTCTATGTGCATGTCAAGATGTTATTTTGGCTGACATACTTAAGGTCAGACAACTCGGGCCTCTGCAAAACAGCAGTGTAACACTTTGTTTTAAGCAAGACTTTTCATGTGCTAATATCTGGAGCACCTAAGGCAAGAGGAAGTGTCATTATCCCAAGATGCAGGTGCAGGAATGGCCCTGAGCTGGAATGTCTGGCAGAGGTTCCCTGCCCCTCGATGTCCCCAGGGGCACTAGACCTATACCGGTGGAGGAAGGTTATCTGGATAGAAAAGGAGGTCTCCAGATTTGCATGTGCACTCCACAGAGGATGCTGGGAAATGGGCATAGTTCAAGTCCTTGTTCTTATGGAAAATATTTCCCAGCTTTTATAGATAGTGATTGTTAGTCATGTTGAACTCCAAAGTATTTAATGTACTTTGATTTTCTTTGACTGAAATACTCCACTTTTCAAGCACTGTAGCATGCAATTAGTTTGTGAAATTGGTCATGGCATCAGACGTTAATTGGGGCCTGGAAGAATCACCTTCCTATAAAATTTTCAAACCATCTGCCCGATGCAATGTCACTACAGAGAACTTACTTGTTTTGGTTTAACCCCAGTCAGCAACTCAGCCTCACACAGCCACTCATTCACTCCTCCAGCATGGGATGGGGGAGAGAATTAGAAAAGTAGAACTGAGAAAATTTGTGGGTTGGGATAAAGAGAGTTTAACAGGTAAAGCAAAAGCTATGCACACAAACAAAGCAAAACATGGAATCAATTCACTGCTTCCTATGAGCAGGCAGGCATTCAGCCATCTCCAGGAGAGCAGGGATCCATCAAGCATAATGGTGATTTGGGAAGTCAAATGTCAGCACTATGAACATCCCTCAATTTCCTCCTTCTTCCCCCAGTTTTATATGCTGAGCATGACACCACATGATCTGGAATATCACTTCAGTCAGTGGGGGGGTCAGCTGTCCTGGCTGTCTGCCCTCCCAAACCCTTGCCTATCCCCAGCCTCCTCACTGTTGGGGTGGAGTGAGAAGTAAAAAACACCTTCACTCTGTAGAAGCACTGCTCAGCAATAAAAAAAGTATCCCCAGGTTACCAGGACTGTTTCCAGCACAAATCAAAAATACTGCCCAGACTAGCTACTATGAAGAAAATTAACTCTATCCCAGTCAAAACCAGCACGTTATTTTAATAAATTCTCAAGTCTTTTTTTCTTTAAAAGTCCTTTTTTTCTTTCTCTTTAAGTAAGAAAATAAAATGAGGACTGTGGGGGAAAACCAATAAATAATGACATAAATATGAAAATATGGAGCTCAGAAAACTCAAGGGCAGAACCCACTTGTACTGAGCAGAGGGACTGACTAGTTCCAGTGTGCAAAAGGCTCACTCTTTTAATCTGCTTCTGTCTTCTGTCAGGTTAAAAACCCCAGTGAGGTGGTGGCAGCTTAGGAGTCCCTCTGTCACCTGAACATCAGCCACCCACCTCCTATTGCCAGTGTGTAAACTCATACAGTGGTTTGTTTTGTCCATTTTCCTTTCCTGCTGCCTTTGCCATGATTTTATTATCTATTATTTTTGAATCCTTGTCATATTTGTCCCAAAGGAGCAGCAAAGCAAAGCTGAAAATGAATCCCAATAATAAGAGAAATCCCTTAAATCTAGTTAGCTTTTGATCAGCAAAGCCTTTAAGAGAGCATGGGGCTGTAGCAGAGGCACTGAGTAAGTAAATGGTCAGTGTGCAGATCAAGCTTTGATGACACTCTCCACAAATAAAAGGGCTAGAAACTTATATTATCACTATTTAATTTATTCCCTTACTAAAATCTGGGCACATTTCCATGGTTCCCTTGCCAGCTGGTAGTAGCAGACTGACTTCAAGAGCTCTTTGCTGATGACCTGTATTTCCCAGAAAAAGCAGCAGGGATACAGCTCAGGAACATTTCTAACTCAGACTAATTTTTTAATTACTTAATTTTAGGCCACATACTTCAAAATTAGGTTCCCTCCTGCATTATTAATTACTTTTATGCTAACATCTTATATTCAATGATGAACAGTGGATTTTCCTGCAGTGACTATGACACAATAGAACATCTCTCTGTACTATTCCCCTGCCTCTGAATGTACATGTACCACGAGCTACATTCTGGTCCTAAGCAATTAATTAATAATAGAAAGCCAGCTATAGTTATTACATTCCATCTACTTTTCTTTTTAAAATAACTCTGTTCAATACACAACCAGGTTTCAGTGTGAGAGTACAAAATTCAGATCAATATCTACTGAAGTGTAGCACAGTAAGTATGCTCTTGAACTTCATAACAATCTGTCATAATTGAGCAACTCAAAACTTATAAGCATTTTCTCAGAACCTATCAAAATACAACTGAAAAGCCGTGTCTACCTTATTCCACTGTTGGCAGCATTTTCAAATATAAATGGAACAATACTGAGAAAATATTTTTTGTTGTTTTGCTCAGTTTTAAAGAATTCATCCAATAGGCTTCCACTTACCTCTTCCACTGATTTTACAGCTCTGTTAGAGGCATATCCTTGAACACAATATCACACTGCATCATTTTCTAAACACAGTGGAATTTAAAAGACACAGACATATATGCATTTCACCTACATAACTAAGCACATGAATTAATCCTCAGGATAATTTTCCCTTTCATAGCAAATCTGGAAAGATTAAATTTAGTCTTCAACCAACCCCATGTTTGACTTAAAAACTGCTATCAAATACTTTCTTGAGTTTTGATTGTTTAGCTTTGTTGTTTGGGTTTTTTTTTTTTTTTTTCACAAAAATTAAGACATTAATTAAATTAAGACAAAAATATTACTTTTTTCATTTACTGGAGGAAAGACCACACTGATGGATTTCTAGTGCACATTCAATGATTTTATGTGAGAATGCTTAACAGCATTTTTAAAAGGTCCTACTCTTCATAAATACTGACAAATGTAAACCACAAAACAGGAAAAAAACCAGCAATCAAGACACAGCAGTAGTAACATCCATGTATTTGAAATGCCCACTGCAGACACACATCCCTCTCTGCTAATAAAATAGGAAAAGTAGTGAATAAACAGGATAATGCTCTGAATACACCCAGGTAATAGCCTAATGCAGAAATCCTGTTCCTGTACTGTACCTGGGTCTCACCTCAGGATTCACACAGCACAAACTCCACAAGACTCCTTAAATGATGGTCACTAAAGAAAATGACCCAAAGTAGCTGCCAGGGATCTTGGTGATTTTCTATGTTCTGTCCTGCTTTTAGTACCAAAGTCATCATTCATGAGTTTAGTGTATGTGTATTAAAATAGATGTCTGCTAATTCCCCTGCCAATGCTTGGGAATCCATTCCCATGAAGCACTTAATCCATAGGGACAGAAAGGTACATGTGCTAGTCTAGACTACACACTTTGAGAAGCACAGTGAAGGCCCAGGAAGCTAACTTAATCTTCCATTCATATTCCGTCTCTTCACTAGAGGCATTCTAGACCATATTAAAATCCCCAGAGGGTATCCACGGTGAAGATGCCAATCACTGAACATTTACCTCAAGGGCTGGCCCCATTTACTCATTAGCTTCCTTAATAAATATTATAACTATATAACCTTCCATGGCACACTTCTTAGTAAAAGGGGAATACTTTTCTTGTCAAATTTTTTGTAGAAAGCATCAGCCATATTCCAAAATAACTAACACCCACTACAAACACTGAGGAAACTAAGTTCTCCCACCCCCATAAATGGAACATAACAATTAAAGACTCAGTTGCAAATGACATGTCCTTTTTAGGATTATAGGGTCTATACATTCATCTATCTGTGCCATAAAGCTATGATCCAGACAGCCTTGTGCACTTGTTGTGGACAGAGTCACGGATGGTTTCTAACAACGGTCATCTTGGCGTGTTGCAATATCCTGGAGAGTAAGTGGGAGCAAATCATACATCTGCCTTCAAGCCCTGGAACAACACAAGCTAACAAGCACTTAATTTTCGATTTCAGGACTAAGTGATTCATAGAATTATAGAATATTCTGAGTTGGAAGGATCATCGAAGTCCAACTCCAGGCCCTGCACAGGCTCAGGAATCACACCATGTGTCTGAAAGCATTGTCCAAACACTTCTCAAACTCTGTCAGGCTGGTGTTATGACCACCTCCCTGGGAAGCCTGTTCCAGTGCCCAATCAACCTGTGTGTGAAGAACGTTTTCCTAATAACCTTTCCTAATATCCAACCTAAACCTCCCCTGACACAACTTCAGGCCATTCCCTCCTGTTACTGTCAAAAGTACTAGATCATACTACAGAAACAATGTATTTTTTTTGTTTGTTTTTAGGAAGCACACAGAATTTATAATTGAAAATTTGTCCAAAAGTGCATTATCATTCCAGTTCGCTGTGATTTATGAATGGCAACTGGAGATAGAATATATGATATCATTAGCTCTGAAACACCGAGTGCTATGTATAAGATACACTACAGTCCTATACTTCTAATGAAGCTTTAGTTTTTTGTCGTCTCGGAAAAGTTATCATGATATTTAAACCAAAGACTTATTACTTTAATTCAAGACAGTATTTTGGTATTTTGTTAGTACCTCAAACTGTGTGAAACGTTTTCTACCTGATATCCAAAGAAGACCATCCACCACATATCCTGCATGGCATGAGAGCGACCGATCAAAGGACTGTACAAAGGTCCACTTGTTCTTCCTGGGGCAGTAGCGTTCAACTGTGGGCAACACTTGGCGCAATTCGTTTCTGCCCCCTACGGCATAGAGGTACTCGTCCACGGCTCCCAGCACAAAGTGTTCCCGGCAGTTCTTCATCGGAGCTATCTCCGCCCAGGAGTTAGTGCGGGGGTCATATCGACAGACAGTTCTCACAGCACACGTGCGCCCTGTGGAGTGCTCTACCTCTCCACCAGCTACAAAAAGGAAGTCTCCCATGACAGCAACGCAGTGGTGGCTCCTCCCCACAGGCATAGGCGCCAGTTCGCTCCAGTTAGCGATCCCCGCGATATGAACGTTCTCTTGGTCCACTGGATTGAAGTATCGCAATTCCTTCACTTTACAGACTTCTCGTTTTTTCCCACCAATAATATAAAGAGTGTCTGACTGGAAGCGAGGCTTTGTCCTTGCAGTTTGCCAAACTGGCTGTGCATAGACGCTCTGGTGGTAAGCCAAGGCCTCATTAATGAGCGCTGTCGCAGTTTCACTGGCTTGGACAAGAGGATGAGTAAGAGCTACAGTATGCAGTGTATCCACATCCATAAGGCCAAAGCGGACGTACTGGAGAAGTTCATCCAGATACTGGTAGCGGCAGTTGTGTTCCAACCACCTCACAGCCAGCTAAAAGCAGGGGGAAGGAAGGGAAAAACAAGACACGCGTTATTTGCATACAACTCTGTCAAACTATGGTCTTTTGAAATTTGCTTGCATTCCAAGAGCAGATATATACTTGCCTCAGGTGTGGTATCTGTGCATCAAAAAAACAGCTGTGAAAGTCTATTAGTCCACATAAAAAGATACAGTGTATATACAAAAGTATTGTATTGCACCAGCTCCCCTAAACAATTTCCACAGCATTATCAGCTGCTATGCAATACTCTCATTGTGCAGCCTGTTAGTGTTGCTGAATACCATACTATCCCTGAATCAAGCTGCTGGAAAAATAATATAAACATAGGGGCTATGGGATCACTGGATACCGCAGGTACACTAGAAAGAAGACTAATGTCAGAGGATTACAAAGAAACTTAAGACAAAATATTGAAGAAATATAACACATACTGAATCCTTCAATATTTTTTTCTTCCTCATTTACTTTATTTATAAAGTGGAGAAAAGTGTAAGGGGACAAAAACATTAACTCAGAGAAGACAGAAGCACAGAAGAGGCCTTGCTAGTTTGGGGCAGACAGAAAGCAACAATTCAGCAATTGCAGCTAGTATCAACATTCAAAATTAAACATAGCATTCAAATCACATAAGGCTTATTGAATCCAACTGGTCCTAAAAAGAGGTTAGGAACAGCCTAAACCATTTCAAGAATTGTTGTGTAAGTTGTTCTTGAAAACATCCAGTAATGAAGATACCAAAACTTCCTCAGGAAAACCATTCCCATGCTCTGATATCCTCTCAGACAGATTTCCTCTTACATATGCAGAAGCTTTAAACCCTTAAACTCATTGCTCCATTTTCCACCTTTGGGTTTATATTCCAGAGTAACCCTTGAAAATGATTCATCCATACAGGATGAAAAGTATTTTGATACCTTCTTTTTCTTCTCCACCTCAGATGCATTTTAATATTGGTGTGAGTTTCCTTTTCAGTGAATGAAAAAAGTATTTCAATGTATCTTATTATATGCATAATATAATATAGGTCATATTTCTAAATTTCTGTTGCTTGACTCACAGTCCTCTGTTATTGAAATCTTTAATGTTCGCTGTTGAAGACCAGACATAATCTTCCTTTTAAGGCTGTAGTAGTAGTGAATAGGTTGGAAGAATCCCTTTGATTGTAACAATCTGTGCCATTCTTGCTTGGACATCATTACGTAAGACTGTCAGTGCACTATGACATTGCTGAGCCATTTTAATCTTATGACTGAGTACAACTTTTTGGGGGCGTGTTTGGGTTTTTTTGCTGTTTGTTTTTGGGTTTTAGTTTTGTTTGTTTGTTTGTCTTGTGGCTGGGGTTTTGTTTGTTTGTTTTGTGGTTGGGTTTTTGTTTGTTTGGGGTTTTTTTCCTGCAGAACTTCCAGACAGTTTCATGCTTTCTCTGTCATTACCAAACACTCTACTATTATTTTAGGACAGTAAGTGACTGCTCCAGTCAAGATCATTCTCAATCTAAATTGTGTTTTCAAAAGTGCTTGAAAACCATTTCACCTTCTGATTTTCTGAATACATAAATCCCTTATTATACTTACATTCCAGTCATTATCAAAGACATTGACTAGTTCTGGATAAGGACTAACTTTACTTGATACTTCAAATCATTTTGACACAAAACTCATGGAGTGGGTGTTTCTAACAAGCTGAGTGATGAAAAAAATTTCAGCTACATCTTATGGCCATGTGCTGTTGTTGGGAATGTCATATAAAGGAGCTGAAAATAAAGGCTGCTCTTATTCATGGGTTTCGTATAAGATGTATTAAATTTATTACTGGTTCTGTATTCTATCAGAGAGGGAAGATGACAAACCAAAACCACCTTCTTGTTAAGATTACTTTTAAACACTTTTTCCTCCCTGTGAACCCCCATGAAACAAAGAATCAATGAAGGGCATAAAAAATGCAACAGTAGTTCAATCAGTTAAATGCTGTATTGAGTTTGAAACACATGTATTAGCTATATGTATTTTGACTTGCTAGTAAAGAAGACAATAATTAAATACATTTGAAAATGGTTTTGAACTTGAAATCATTGAGCTTTATAGTCAGGTGTTTAAAGTCCACCAAACCCATATGTCAAGTGCCTCCTACTGAGTTGTATCAGGCAACTTCCTATTCCACGTCTTTAGTCATGTGAATGATTCCTGAAAGGCACTAAGCTCTCATCATTCAGGCACTTGAAACTGAGGAGAAATTCAGGCTATCTTCAGCATATATCAACTAAATGATATGTGGGTTACTATATTGAGATAGAAGAATTTACAAAAAACTGACTTCTTATCTGTCAGCGCTTGCATCCAACAGACTGGTTACTTTTGGATTATAAGTTCATGCCTTTGCTCACATCTAAAATGGCATCACAGAGGTATCACTTGGGCTGCAATGGCAGATATTACAGACTCTATAAGACAGGCACTAATGTAAACCAGGACTTGATAACCATAAGTCTTTCAGAGGAAGTTTGATATTAATGCCTTATTAATATCTTAGAATTTCATCCATCTGCTTTTCTTTTCCTTTCCACATACATTCACACATTCAAAGAAATGGTACCTGCATTCATTTCTGGATATAGGATGTGTGATGATCTGCACAGAAGGCATGGACATCTCCATTAAAATACATTTTCTCTGCTGGAGGAAGTTTGGCATATGCAACTTAGTTCATACTGAGTTAGGTCTCTACTGAGACTAGTCCTGGAGTTGTAAAAAAATGTTTCACTGAAACCAGAAATGTTCAACATTTCCCTAAACCACAACAGCAATGATTGCAAAGTGATACAAAGATTCTGTTGGCACACATATATGAGGTGTATACATCTATTATACATATCTATTCCATGTCTTGAACCTAAACCTTCTCTATCCATTCCATACTATTTATTCCCCACTCACCTGTCCTGCATCTTTTTTATGAAAATCTTTGAACCTTTTCAAATTAAGTTTATTGCAGCCTGAGTGGGATTCTCTATGTGCTGCACCTCAAGGTATCTTTGGCCTATGTTACTTCCACCTTTCCTCTCCGACAAGCAGCTGCAGCAGCAATGGCGAGGACAATGTGATTCTCAGGCTGTGTCTCATGCAGGTTGCTGCTGGCTCTTACCAGACTCCATATGTGAAGTTAGTTTGCAATGCAAGACTTCATTTTATTGTATGAGTTTAGAAAGCAGGGCTAAGAACCCTGAACACCACCTGGATGCTCTATAGGCATTTCACAGAATGCAGAGAAGCTTCACTGAGTCTTAGGGAAGTAACAGAGGTCTGTGAATCACAATGTGTACAGAAGCTCCTGTAAAATCAACTCATGCTACTATTGAACACAATCTGACTACAGTGCCCTGAGTGAACACAACCTGATTCAGATCATGCTACTGTTTGAATACAATCTGCCCAGTGCCCACCTAACCTGTGACACTCCAAGGCAGAAAAAAGGCCTTAAGAGCTAAAAGCTATATTGTTTTTATCACCTTGTCTTGCTATTTGTGACAATAACTGTTTTAAAATTAATTTTGGGTCACTACTTAAAAATAAGTGCTAAAAATTTAACCTACAAATGTAGGTATCTATATCTGTATTTAGAGAATACAGGACAAACTCCTAAATTGTGACACAAGGCGATGGAACAGGTCATCTGATTTCAGGAACACTCATCAACTGAGCCTTGGACTTCTACACCAGTTTTGCAGCACATTGTTACCATGTTCTCTAGCACAACATGATGTCTCACACTATGGAGGCATGGAAGAAAATTGGCTGTGGGTGAACAGTCTAGCAGTTATTGGAGGCTGAAAAAGTTCAAAAGGAAGAAAACTGAATTCCCAAACAAGGCTTTCACGTGTAGTAGAAGTAGTCACTGGTGGGCTGTAACATAGTTCTAACTTTCCTTCAGGGCAAAGGAGGCAAATATAATTCTCATCAACACATGGCAGATGCAAAGTTTCATGTACGAGACCAGCACACATCTGTATATTTATCAACACAATTTCTAACACCTTTATTCAGGTTTTGTTTAATCTAGACACAAAAACCTGGTGCCTACATAAAAAATCCAGAATTCACCCTATCTACACACTGATTATAGTGACTATGTTTTTGCCTCTCTGGCAGTAACAATTAGCAACTATAATCAGTATTGGCAAAATAAACTCAAAGCCATTATAGACTTTATGATGCTGCAAGAAAAGACATTCTGGCTTCTCTAAGGAAATACCAATAGCACTTGAAATTACAACTGTGTTTAAAATGCTAACAAGCAAGGAAAAAAAAAAAAAGACCATCCACAATTTTGAGGTTTAAAATATTTGTATCAGTGCTAAATAATTTACAAAAATAAGGAAAGACTCCTACTGCCATATAGGTAAATTCTGTTTAAACTGCTGGAAGCTTCTTTTCTATTAATTTTAATGTATGAGTGTGTGAGTAAAGGAAGCTACAGCCTAGTGCCTATATCAACTTTAATAAATAATATATTTTGCCATATTCATCTTCTAAACTAAGTAAATGACAAAAGTAGACCTTCAGAAGGACAGGATTTTCAAACCAGATTAATTCTCTTATTCTAATGTCTTAACCCAAAGGATTTTTCTTCTCCAAGGTTACATTATGTGATTTAGCAACGGAGTGCACTCTCAAAACAGCAGAAAAGAGATGGAAAAATATGTTGTGGCCCAGTTGGAGCACACATCAGAGTACATCTGCATGTTGGATAGTGAGTTCATTGTTTTTCCAACACCTGCTTCTGCTTCCAGCACAGTGCTTGAACAGTCCAAGTCACACAGGCTTGGAGCACGGTCCTTCCCTCCCTGCTGTCAGTGGTGTACACACCACACACA